>OZ010737.1:30369703-30515565 GCA_963932295.1 Tipula lateralis
AATTTTTTGATCGTTTTGACGATCATTACTTTGCAACCGTTTCGTTACTAAATGACACGTTTTTCAATTTAAAATTATAAATTGGATTTTTGATATATACGTGAAAATGATCTTGAGTCAAAAATCAATCAAAATATAATTAATGTTTTAATCTTTTTTGATTATGATTTTATTTTTTATGTATTAAACAAATTATTTCATCACGCGATCACTATATGTTGATGCGCGATCATTAATATTTTGTTGGAAAAATATTATGATTAGTAAATTTGATGATGATGTTGATTTATTGATCGCGATGATCATGCGATCATAATTGAAATTTAATTTTTAGTGCGGTGGGAATTTTTATTTATTAATTTCTTTGCATGGGGTATACATCTCGTAAACAAGTGAATCGAATTTGCAACTGAACGCCCCCATTTATATGTATATGTGCGCACGGCAGGCGATCTCGATTGATCGACATCAATCTGTCCGCGTACATTGAGTCACGATTTTTTTGTTTGAAAATTGAAATCACGCAAATTGATTGGTTTCATGATTACGATCATCACACTATGATGATCATCATCAAACCCATTCAATATAGTTTTTGACCCCAAAACTATACTTATGTAGATATGTATATGTATTATATACACAATAAAATTCTCGGCAATAAAAATATATATTTGTTGGGCGTATATTGTGAGGTGGGCTAAATTATTTTACTTTGCTAAATAAATTTTAATTATAAATGTTGAACTTACCTTGATGATACATATATTGGTCACTAGGTGGTAACACGCGTTCCTTCAAGGCTTTTTAGTGTTCTTCTTTCTGCTATTTAACGCGTCGCGTCTCTAATTGAAAATAGCAGTTAATTGATTCAATTTAAATGATCATTATCATCATGATCATGTCGATCTTTCTGTATTATAGGAGAAACGAGAAGATGAAAATAATATGTTAACTAGTACTTTATATGAATAATCATCGATCATGTAAGTTGGATGATCTTGTTATGTTATTACACACACCTGCGCTATATACAATGATCAAAATTTCTATCTATTTATACAAAAATACACAAACGGACGGTGTATTCAATGTATTGTGCGCGAAGTTGTAAAATGCCAATTAAAACATAAATCACGCAAAATAATAAAAATTCCATTAAACAATTACCAGCATATTTATGTTCTTTTCACAACTAAATGACCAGCGAGATAACAAAGTGTTATTATTGCAATTTTCTTATATTCATTTTCACATTACATATTTTAATTGACATCAAACAACACGAGGTGGCGACGTTAAATTATTATTATATTATAAAACATGATCATCATCATGCCATGATCATGTAACACATTTTTTATTATTTTTATTTTCTAATTGCAACATTTTAACTATCTAAACGGCCGCATACTGTGCGAACCAATCATTGGTCAAAATAATGTAAGCGATCGTTTCATATAACATAATTAAATGATCAAACAAATTCTTACCTGTCAACAGTCAAAATTTTGAATTGTTCAACATAATAATTAACATTTTTTTCACAACGTCGCGGATAACACATGATACTAATTTTAACCAACTTTTAATTAAAATTTTATTTTAACTATAATTAAAAATATGATCACATATTTTAAAAAAATAAAAAATTTTGATTTACGTGTTAAATTAATTTGTATTAAAAACACAAAACAATCACAAATTCTATATAAATAAATGATATGATCACAGTGAAGAACGATCGTCAACTGACCGTGGAGAAATAAAATTTGTTTCTGTGGTGCGAGAAAGAACAAAACAACAAAACGTAAATATATTGTTGCGCTTGTTCGTCGTGTGTTTCGATTATATTTGTTTCTTCGTAATGCAATTGACCAAAACAAATCGCGATCGTGTTGGATCAGCTTTGGAGCTTTGTATATGGGGGTTGATAAATAACGCGAAAGAGATAAATATAATATAGTTTTTGTTTTAAAATTATGGTGGGGATGTATTTATGTATATAACAAACGCTGGGGACTGGGGAGAATGTATTATTACACCTGATTGCGAATTTTTACAGAGTGGGCGGTGTTTTTTTACATTTATGTATTTTTAGTTATTTATATGTGATCTTGTATCTCTTTTATAACATATATACGTTTGTACATAGAATAATCAATTTTTGATTTGATCAATTTTCGAGTTTTTATTTGTACATAAAAACGAACGATTTTCTATCTCAGTTTAAGAAACGTATTTACGTATGTGTAAAAGCTGAACATGTCACAAATAATTGAAGTGTTGTTTTCTTCACAATTGCCATAGATGGTTCTGTGCTTCCAAATATGGTCGGATGTCGGATAAACAAAAATAATAATAATAAAATTTATATATTTTATATATACGAGATTGATTTTTTGCGATCGTATTTTTTTTTGTGTGCCAGCAAATGATCGTTTTGCAACGAGAGTATATAGTATTTTTGTCGTCGCCGTGTCTCTTACGTAGATATTTTTTGCGCGATCGCGCGCATATTTTTGATTTCTGCACACACAAAAAATAAAAATTGTAATCGACTGTTTTGTTTGTTGGTATATAAGATTGCTAAAATACCTTTTAGTTATCATTTTTTTTTCTCGTGATGAAATAGTCGTCTTCGTTTTTAGGAAATCTTCGCCAAATGTATAAAAAATAATTAAGGAAAGTGCGATAGTGGCGCCTGCGATTATATGATCACCTGTGTCAGCGTATCTTGTAATGTGTATTTTACCGGCCATTTTTGTACACTTTCATTATAATATATGACAAAAACATTAAAATCAATTAGATCGCTATTGTCTCTTATGGTCCAAATTATAGTTATAATACCATCCCATAAATTAACGATTTTATTCGTTTACGCACTTTATAATATGCTAGATTTTAAATCGAAATAGTTTAACGCCTTTTTCGTTATACATAAAACTACCAATGCTATACGATAAAAGCTCGCTTATTTATTTGGCAACATATGAAATCTGATCTTTTATATTGCAAAAGTGTTTTTTTATTATTAAATACAAGAATATATATGATGATGGAGATGTAATAAAATTATAGATTTAATTGAAATTGATTTTATTGGAAATAAATAAAAATCGTTTATATGGAGAAATCGTAAAACTAGTGATTTTGTGTTTGCGAGGTATTGGATTACATATTTGTGCGCGGTAAAACTAGTAGCCGGCTTCTTTGGTTATTTGGTGACTTTAAGAATGATAAGCAAGATGATGATTTTTTTGACGTTTTTATATATTGTTAATATATTTTTATGAATGATTTTTAATATGGGCTACTGTTTTTTTAATTAAAAGTATAGGCGAAAATTAGGTGTGCATTAACTATCAATTGCATGATTGTGATTGTCATCTCGATCTCTGAAATGTTTGTTTTTTTTGTACATGTAAGTTACATAATCGTATGTTAATTTGGTTTTTTTGACAAATAATTTGAATTATGTTATATACTGATCCATCTGGACTGATAAAATATTTCTTTATATAATTATGTACCGCAAACTATTATATATTTTTGGCTTAGATATCGACTTAGTTGTCAGTTTAACAGGGTTTTCAGTACATCGTGGTTACGGAATCGTTATCAACTTAATAATGGTATTCAAAACGAGAATGGGGTGAACTGCTGCTAAATGTCTGTCATGTATTATCATTGTTGAACCAATCTTTTTTTACTTTAAGCAGTCACTAAAGATTTTAGAATTAAGACAAAAGTTCGAGTAAATATTACATTATGCGTATAGGGCTAGTTACTTAAATGCAGAAGTTAGCCCATTTAAAGATGTTGAATTTTTTGCATTTGTCAGAAACCTGTAGACATTTCCGTTTGGCAGCAAGCAGTTTTTCTTAGAAATTATGATATATACGTTGAGGATTTCTTCCCAGTTTTAATTTAATATTATTTCGCATCGATGTATCATTTGTATGCAACGGAGCTTTATGACAAATGGTTCACTAATTTGTTAGTTTTTTGATATCTCGATGATTTTTCCGGATCTTTCTTCAAATCTTATATCAGTTATTAGCGATGATTATTTCGAGCCATCTTATAATTAATAAAATTATCATTTTAGCGTTTTACTTCTGGAGATGGGTTCGGTTTTTATATAGAAAACTATGCAGTATGACATGTAAAAGATTGTTTGTTTTCTATTTTAAGCCTTTTTAGGAATGCAGGAAGGACATAACAACGTATTTCAAATAATAACCCTTGTGACTGACTAATTGATATTTTATCACCATTATTATGTTATTATTATTACAGTAAAATTCGAATTACACAAATTATGGGTAATTTTATAAAAGTTATATAATATCTGTGAAGCTTCTTTCTGTAATGTCTGTAGAAGAGCATCCATATTTAATAAAACATTATATTCAACTAATCGTTCACCAGGAGTTGATTGCATTAATTCAGAGCTATTGATATTCGGAGGACTAACTTTGTGGAGCTGTATTTTCGACCCTGTCCGATTGTTATGGCGAAATGAAGTTATGCCTGACGAATAAAAAGTGGCCGCGTTATGCCCAATTTTTAAGAAAGGTGATCGCTTGAAGTGTGAGAATTATCGCGGTATAGCTCTCCTTTGCACAGCATATAAGTTACTGTCATACATCATCTTGAGAAGAATTACTCCTCTGGCGGAGGAAATTGTCGGTGACTACCAAGAAGGATTCCGTCCAAATCGGTCAGTCACTGATCAAGTTTTTTCGCTACGGATGATTCTTTCCAAGTACTATGAAACATCTCGCGATGAACACCAGGTATTCCTATAGATTTCAAGCAAGCCTATGACTCGATCAATCGAGAGAGGCTATGGTATGCGCTTGAATATTTAGGAATACCAAAAAATATGTACATCTGTGTAAAATGACAGTAACGCAGTCACAATGCTGTGTCAAAGTTGAGAACAGGCTATCGAGAATTTTTGCAACCACTACTGGTGTTCGACAAGGAGATGCGCTATCCCCGATACTTTTTAATCTCATGTTGGAATATATCCTTCGTAAAAGTGAAACACCACAGGACAACATCTTATTCCGACAATCCAATCACTTTCTTGCATATGCAGATTATATCTGTGTGATTGGATTAAATGGCAACGGAGTGAAAGAGATACTTGATCCACTGGAACAGTTTTCAGCTTCCGTCGGTCTCAAAATCAACGAGTCCAAAACCAAATATCTAATCTCTGGTTTTCGAGACCAAGACGCAATTGATTTTTAGTAGTAGACCACACGTTTGAAGAAGTAATGAGATTCAAGTATCTTCGATCTCTCATTACTCACGATAATAGTGTGGGAGAGGATATCAAGGTTCGCCTTGCCGCTGGCAATCGGGCTTTGTATCCTCTACACCCACTTCTGAAATCAAAATATCTTGCAAATACGGATAAGCTGAAACTGTACAGAGTGTTCATCAGACCCGTTGTCATGTATGGATGTGAGAGTTGGACCTTGACGGATAAGTACGAAAGATGGCTTCTAACATTGGAGAGAAGAATCATGTGTGTGATATATGGCCCAAAACGCGACGTCAATGGCACATACCGAGTTCTATTCAATCACGAGATCAGGAATTTAATGCAAATTCCTGATATCGTGCATGAAATCAAAGGACAGCGAGTACGCTGGCTCGTCACGTTCTGCGTGCTGATCCGAAACGAATGATACAGCGATCTTTAAAGGGAGAACCGCCTTTCGGTAGGCGGAGAGGTTGCTGTCGGCGACGATATCTGCACGGCATAGAGAGCGATCTAGCATCTTCAGGTTGCTTGTAACAGTATGAAGATCTGGCTCGTGATCGAAACCGTTGGAGTCAGATTGTTGACACGGTACGGGTCAAAAATGGCCTGAAAAATCGAAAAAAAAAATAAAAAAATAAATATTCAACTAATCTTTGGTTGGTATTGCAAAAAACAAGATAAGTTAAAGGTTTAAAATATAAATGTATTTTGGATTACATTTGCCCTATTATATATTTACATGTTCTAATAAGTCTAGTTCCAAATCTTTTCTACTAATAAATGTGGTTTAGTTCATTGATGAACGGTAAACAACCACTTAAGAGTCTCACGTTCAAAGTAATGAGTCTATCGCGACGATATTAGGTTCCCTTATATTTTTTGTATAGCATCGAAATTGACAAAATTGTTTGGATTTGTCAAATTGCAATGATAGGCAATACGATTATGATAGCTATTGTTTTGAAGAAAGAATAATTTCAAAACCTTTTAAATGGTATCGAGGCCTTTAAATTTGTCTTCCATATTACTGAAATGGGATCCATTCCAAAACTTGTGTCAAGTTCAAGTATGCATATATACATGCCACGCGTATCATCACTTCTAATTTGATTGATTTATAAAAGTTTTGGTTGAAATACGGTTCGACGACAAATATCGCAAATTTTATCCAATATATTGTTAAGGGTTGCACGCTGTTTTTGAAATTGCAAGACTTACAATAAAATTGTATAAAGATACAAATAAGTTTTGGCTGAGTCCAATTTCACCTTAAATATTTAAACACGTGATTTCAAGTTTGGGAAATGATCGCTTATTAATTTTCACCGTTGTAGGTGAGCTTAAATAAAATGTTTACCGGTGTAATTATTTTCGACCACCATATCGAAATGAAACTATTCGAAGGGCATTATTGATGTCGTGTGTGTATAATTCCGTATTAGGAAAAATGTAATAACGTTAATCTGTCGATCATATACGGAGCTTGAATATGTTTTTTGAACTTTTCCTAGCTTTTGCTATATGAACATACATATATATACAAACCTTTTTAAAGATAACGAGTATCATTAAGGTGTCTATATATACATATGATTTATCAGCAATATCAATTTAGAAAATTCAATTTGGATTATCATATAATTATAATGATTTTTATTAGATATCACCAAAACATATATAATCACGACCACCAAATAAGCTGCCAGTCATAGTTTTTAATAATTTACTTTGTCAATTTATTAATTGATTTTCCAAAAATCAACTTTTTGGACTTATCATTATCGTCGCTATATAATATAACCAATAATTTATGGTATAGGGTCAACAATTTTTAACTTTCCATAATCGAAATAAAATTAAACAAAAATTTTCTCTAACTGATTAGGATTCGTGGTTATGGTGCGGATCTATAATTTTGACTTAAGATGATGACCGTTGTTGTCATGTATCGGTAAATGGTGTACGCAGTTATCACGGATCTTTCATATATTTCCCATATAAATAATTCCTACCTTATTGTACTTTATGGTCTTATAACTTGCGTCCAATCTATGTTTTTGGGAATGTATATATATACAAATAAGAAATATGACTTAATATCTCCAATCCAGGAAATTATATTGGTTTTTTTGTTACAAAAAGGAATTTTTGTAATTTCGAATCTCTGCATGATTAAGACTGCGGTAGATTTATGATTTGTGAATATGTCTGAATAAATTTTTGGAATTTTATAAGAAGTGGTTGAATGAACCTTTTTAGTACATACTAGGTGTTTAACTAATCTGCCTGCGTGTATATAATTCTGTAAATAACCTTACATCATATCGAGGTTTTATAATGTTACATAGATACAAATTGCGCGGGAATGAAGTGCCCACGGAATTTTTGTTGTTATTTTTATTTATTAATGTTTTCAATGTCGTTATATTATTATTGTATTTCGAATTAAATTACAGTTATACATGTGTCTTATTACTATATTATATAGAAAAGACATTTTTCAAAGGGAACCTAATTTTATATACGCGTATAGTTTTGTTGTATAGTCAAGGTTAGGTTATTTAAAATAGTTTAAATCACTTGATTTATAAGATTGTAATTAAATTGTATATTTATGTGCTATCTAAATGAAATTTAGATGAGAGATATAAAATTAAGAGTTTTATTGTATATGTAACGAGAAATCTTATTTAGATTTATTTTCATAAGGTAATACATCTGACTGATATATTCCTTGATTGCGAGATCAGTTTGAGTTTAATTGAATCTAAATACCTGATACGGTGATGTATACATATACAGCCTTGAATGGTGTTTATATAGTTTACAATAAACAGTGTATAGTTTCCGATTATTTAGCCTATTTAAAATTGATTCATAAATTATACTGTCCCTTTGTTTTTGTCTCTACAATCGGTTTCTTCCGCTCATTTTTAGACACATAAGTGTCTATATGTTGTCTTTATATAGTATATGCATACGTCATTATTACGTAAAACTACTACGCACGTTTAGAAAATTTCTGAAAGCTTATATGTGATAAACGTGATATGAAGACTGGCAGTTCTATAATGCACAAATGATATAAAGATTTGAGTGTTTTATCGACTACATTTTACTTCCCAGATTCTGATGTAATTTTGCCATATTTCGAATACATATATTAGATATAAAATCCCTAACTGCGTCTCAACTGAGACCTTACGAACCATTTTTAACGATTGGTGCACGTTGTAGATGGTCAGCCCAACGAAATTTTTTACACACAATCGCGTTTTTATGTCATCCGGTTGCGTGTTAATGTTTTGGTCATCAGCGAGCATCGAACTCTAGACTCGGCGTGATAAGAAACTTTCTTAACCATTAAGCTACAACCGGCGGCGCATATACTAGATATAATTGTTCTTATTCAGAAAAATTTTAATAGGCTTAACATTGTTCTTAAAATGTTTAATCGTAGCGCTTTGTTAATAGTTAGTTTCTAATGTCGCTGAAAACGGAGTTGTAATCACTACTTCGCAATAAGTTTGAAAAAACTTCATTAATTTTTATAAAATATTTTTTATTTATTTCATCCTTAATAACAGCGATCTTAATTGATAAAGCACATTTTAGAAACTGAGTATTCATTTAGGCTTTATTAATAAAGATGATTTTTGTAATACCAACCTAAGACGTCAGATTCTAATTGATTTTAAATTTCAAATAGTTTCACGTGGAGGATTTAGTTCTGTTTCCACACAATTATTTTTTAAATAGTCCAATCCCACGAGGGGTGGTTGTTTCACCCGAATTAGTCTTAATTTTGTCTGTACAACTATATAGTTTATATTTCAGTCATATGATAAAACATTCGATTAACACTCTATCACTAGTCGGATTTTAAATTCGTTGCAATATATGTTAGTAAAATGCTTTAATTATATTTCAGTTTTCGATGAATCCTAAACTTAATAATCTCAACAAATAATACTTTTTATAATCGCCAACATACGATATCGTGGGATGATATCAGAATTTTAAACGATAAAAATTTCGAAGAACTGTATCGCCATACAGCAAGTGAACCATCAATTTGATATATAATTTACGAGTCGTGTGGTTTTTAGAATTGCTGACACAACAGTAACGTTATGCAAATTATAGGGGAACCCCATGGACAATGCTTCGATTAAAAATGTCGGAAAATATAAAATGTCGTGTTTAAAAAATTGTGAAAAATAAATCGCTCCGCTCAAAATATTGATTTTTAAATGATGCATTTTGACATAGTTACAATAAATTACCTCTGTCTATCAAATGATATAGTAAATATTATTTTAAACAAATTTGTGTAGATCTTCAAGGTTAAAGTATTACTGCCATTATTATATTCCATAATTATTCTTAGATGTATCCGATGAACCATCCTTTAGAATGTTCCTTTGTGTGATTGTAAATGGGAGAGCTTGCCACTCGCCAAATATGTAGGACACACGTTGTCATATTATCTGAAGCTTAGAATATAGTTCGAAAACGAACGAGTAATGAATTACTTGGTGTAATTCGATATCAAAACTCACTTTATCATATGACAGATGGTATACCTCTAAATAGTTTGGTTTATCTCGAAATAGTAAATTAAGGGCATCACACAGAGTACCTGCAATATATACAAACATTTTCGGTCTGTTTGGTCTAAACAAATATTCTATGTAGAACATCTTTTTATCACTTCATTGCGTTATTTATTGAGCAGGTTTAGTTTGCGATTCGACCAGATCTCAATAAAGCTACTCGTTATTTCAGAAGTGTGAGCTGGCGCATTGTCATGACGTGAAAATTAGCGCCGCAAATGCTCTTTCTTCCGAGTTTCCAACAAAACTTTTGGCAAGCAGTCTTGAAAACTTTTGGTAAGCAGTCTTCGGTATACCATTTTGGAAATACCGTCTGATCCTTTTTCGGGGGAATAGCAGTACAATTTTTGATCGGATGAAGTAAACTGAAATCATTATTTTTGTTGCTGATTTTTATTGTATCGCTTTTATAGATTCTATTGTTTCTATTGGGCTACATACTATGGATTGCTATTTAATTTTTGGGTTGTACTCTTGAACCAAGAGTCGTCAACAGTAACGACTTTACTAAAGATGCTAGACTGCTTATATTCGAACTTATTTAGAAAAAATTTAGCAAATAATGTTAAGATAAAGAGTTCGGATTAAACATTGAATTTGTATTTATTTATTTATTTATTTAGGTATTTGCTACCTTGACATAGTGTTAAACATCCTTTTTATTTCTTATGTATGGAGAACTGTTATGTATGGATTGTGGTTGAATATTTTGACAGAATTGGAAATTATAGTGTATAGCTACCGTTTGACCCATCCTGAATTTGAGGTTTGACATTTTGATGTAGAGGTTGAACATTTGAATATAGAAGCTGAATAAAACTGAAAAATTTAATTAATTTTGAATTTTTAATGAGATTTAATTGCAGATTCAATGCCCTAGCAGATCCACGGTTTAACCCACATATAGACACATACTAACAAATTATAATCACCCTATCGTGCCATTTGGTCACCATCGGGAATCGAACCCAGACCTCTCCGAATGACACGAGCACGCTATAGTTTCTCTGCCAACGAGGACGAACACAAAATTTGTTGATCAAAAGAAACCAAATAAGCGGTAAATTTAAAATATTCAAGAATTGAGTTTTTTGTTCTTATTCTATACCTCGAACGGTTCTGCCACAATTTCTACGTCATGTTTAAATATCGGTTTCGGTTGACAGGAAACAACTACCTTCGACATTGTCATACAAAACATACTCCTTTGGCCATTTTTCCTGCAAAACAATTATTGTTATTATATTATTATTGTTTGATAATTTCAATCGTCGTACGAGAGATATTTTTTTTTTGCTTTAAGAATGTTGATTAAGAAGAAAATGTAGAGTAGCAAGATAGTTTTTTTTTATTGTTTTTTAATTCGTATTATCATTATTAAATAAAATAAAAATGAATTAAAAACAAAAAAATAAATAAATAAACGTAGGTGGATAGTTTACATTTTTAGTTTCACGACAAAGCAGCACAAAAAACGTTGTTTGTTGTTGGTGTAGTTGCTCGGTTATAACTTTATGCCAAAAAGAAAAATAACATGGATTTTCTTTTTATTTTTTTACTCTCTGCTGTTGTTACTTTTAAAACAAAAGGTAATACCGACATCTTGTATTATACTTTTTTTTTGTTTATTTCTTATTTATTTATTTTTAATTTTTAATTTATATAAATTGCTTTTTCATTTAAAATAGGCAAATGTAAATAAAATGAGGTTAGAATCTATTGACTTTACAAAAAAATATATTTTCTTATTATATTTCTTATCTCGTATCTTTTTATACATTTATATAAATATAAGACTACTACTTATATTTAAAAGTCTTTTAAGTGAAAAGCTTTTGAAGAAAAACTTTTTATTTAACTAAAATATAAGGATAACATTTTATTAATGTTTCGCGGACAGTTTTGTTGTTGTTGCTTTATTGTACTTCTTAAGTTTTTTTTTTTTTCTTCTTTTGCCGGTCACTTTTAATCTAATTTTATATAAAAATGGACTAATGTATTGTTCACCTAATAAATATCAACTTTTTGTATTGTCCTGTTCACTTTAATAATATTCACAAAAAGATACAACCCAAATGTTTTTTCATCTGTACGTATCGTATAGCGCGCTTGTTTATTGAAATCTCCAAGAGATCAATTCGCAATCATGTAAAAAAGATTTTTTTTCTTCTGTCTTATATTAAAGATGCGCGTACTTTTTGTGAAAAAGAATTAAATATCGATCGCAAAAATCGAAAATTGTATTTGATTATAATAATTTATTGTAAATTTTTCATTTTTTTTTTGTTAGTTTGTGTTTTTTAGCTGCCTGTTGCGTTTGGTAACTTCTGTATATATTTTTTGGTTGTTTGATAAAGAAATTGTGATTTAATTTTAGGAATGCGTAACAAAGTATTGAGAATTTGAAATGTAGAAATAAAATTAATCGAGTTGTAAAGTTTTTTTGTGGGAGATGTATGTTATGTATATATGTTACAAAGTTTAAATTGTATTTTTTTGGAGAGATGCCGAATCGGTATAGACGATTTTGTGTATAACTCAAAGAATTTTACGTTTGAAAGATGCGCCAATAAAATTCAATAATCTATAATTTGTGCTCTTACTTATTTTACCAGATTTGATTATAGATAAGTCGGCACCGTGGTGATGATACACATGGCCAATATATTCGAACTTTAGGTTACATTTAAATCGGAAGAAACATACATATTTTAAGTATAGACCAAATGCCTTAAAAGTGCCTATAAAAATGTTAAGTACAGACCAATTTATAATTTTGGAGCTGTAACTACCAAGTTTGTCTAAATGTTGTAGAAATTTGGGACTTGACAACTTTGAACTTTTACTGTTCACAAAAAATAACCAAACTGTCAAAATATATCACGAAAACATTTTAACCGCATGCTTATGTGTTCGAACGAACAATGTTTACAAATAATTAAAATTTAGTACAAAATTTCCGAGTCGGCATTTTCAAGTGCGTTAATTTTTGGTCGTAATTATCGTCCCAGTAAAAAAGTAATTCATATCTAGTGAAAAAATTTAAATCTAAATATTCGTTGCTTTATGTTCCCGTATAAGTAAGAGAACAGGTTTCTTGAAATGCTGAGAATATTGCTGCCGTTTAAGCGCAAACAAGCCAATACAGTAAAATACACAGTGTTCTCAAGAACTCGTTTAGGCAATACTTTTCTGAAATGGTGGATTTTCTGAAAAACTCTTGGCTGACACCCTTATAAGATCCAGTTAATATAAGAGTACGTTCTCGGATTAGCCTCTTAAAATTTTGGAAGAAAATGTCCAATTTCATCGGATAAAGTCATATTCAGTGATGAAGCGAATTTTTGCCTCAAATGCTTCATCAACAAACAGAATATGCGTTATTGGTCAGATGAAAATCCTCATGCCAAAAAAATAATTGAAAAGAAACCATTTCATGCAAAAAAAATAATTGTATATGGTGTGGTTTTTTGTCGTTAATGAAAATTATCGCCATGCTACAGCCAATTGAAATCGTTACAGTGTCATGTTGCAACGTTATTTCTTTAGTCAATTGCATTAGCTATACATTAATTAAATGTGGTTTCAACAAGACTGTGCGACATGCCCGCATCGGGTCTACCAATCGCTTTATTGAAATCTAAATTCAATGGACGTGTTATATCCAGAAATGGGTCTGTCGATAGACAGCCGTCTATAGTTCGTGTGATTTACCCCTCTAGACTTTTTTTATGAGGCTACGTTCAATCATCGGTCTATGCCAACCCCGTCATATTGTGTTTAACGAATCGACACCTGCAAATGTGCCCGTGGCTGAATTATGAACGATGTCGAAAGAAAGATGTCAGTTTCTTATTGGAAAACCCTTTATATTCATAAGTGACGTATTTAACTATTGGATGGGAACATTAAAGTTGTGTACTGATGTTTGATGGATTATGTATACTATTCTGAATAACTTGGTGGAATTCGATATCAAAACGCACTTGATCATATTATGACAGATTGTATACCTTTTTCGTCCAAACTGTGTCTTTGAGGAGAGTAACAAAAGCTTGTACAAAAAGCAAAAAAAAAACTTTATTCTAAATATTCATCTTTGTATATCTCCTCTACATAGTCACCTTTGATTTCAATGGATTTCTTGTGCCTATAGATTCACTTTTTAAAAACAGTCAGATGCCAGAGATCGCAATAAAGTTACTCGTTATTTAAGCAGTGTGAGTTGGCGCGTTGTAATGACGTAAAAAGTAGCGCTGCAAATCCTCTTTCTTCCGGGTTTTAAACGCATTTTTCAAAACTTTTGGTAAGCAGTCATAGTATACCTTTAGCATGGTATACATTTTTGCTGTCTGAATATTTTCCAAAGGAATAGCAGCTACAATTTTTGATCGGGTGAAGTAAGATCATATCATTATAGTTTTGTTGTTTCGATTTTATGGATAGGTTTGCTTCTGTTGGGATACATACTATGGAGTACTGTTTGATTTTCGGATCGTACTTATTAAACCAAGATTTGTCAACAGGAACGACTTTACTAAATTTGCTAGACTGCCCATTTACGAATTTATTTAGGAATAATTTAGCAAAATGGCTTCATTTAAAATTAGTGGAAATTATCGAGATGATTTCTTCTTGTATTCCAGATTATTATTTAATATTTGCGATACAGTCATGTTATTCAAGTTAAATTCGTCAGAAATAATTTCTTGTGTCAATCGTGGACCTTCGGCAAGTTTAGAATTCACCAGAGTTACACAATTACGTCATCAGTGGAAGTTCATGGTCAAACTTAGTGCTCGTCCTCTACAGAAAATGACTCGTCTGGAATCTTCGGAACCACTTGGAATCGTTCCATATGTAATTTGGCATTTATTGAATATTTATAGTGGCTTTAAAAACGCCGAAAACGAAGATAATCGCACATATCGAATTTCTGTTTGCTTTAGGTGTGGAACAACTTCTGATGCTTCCTCAGCTATTTGGCGTTTCTCCGTCTCCATTTATACTTATCATCCTGAATTTTTGAAAAAGTATCATATTTTAGAAAAGTCTCATAAAACAATTTCAAATGATTTGGTATGTTTTTTTTGTAATATTTAAGAAACTCTTCGTAGATATATAAGCCATGTGCCATCTTTAAAATTAGTCTTTGTGATTCATTGTATAAGGCAACAACAAATGGTGTTCGATTAATTTTACTTTTATTTTAAAAGATTCGTTAATTCGAGTAACCTATATCATAAACAAACTAAGACTATGCATATGTAAGTACGAGTAGATACTGACATTTAGCATTACAGTGGAATCGGTTAACTATATATTAAACAAATTTGTGGTTATAAAGTTATAATACAATCATAAGAATAAATTTTATGATTAATCAATACAATGAAAAACCATAAAGCCATAATTTCTAATAAACTAATAAATTTGATAGTAGATTATTACGTCGAGACATAATTTAATAGAACCTTGGAACATTTATAACGATTGTGATGTTAGAACAAGTTTTTTTTTCTTCATACAAATACTCTATTTTCACACGCCTAATTTTTACAACTCAATCCAAAATGATCATCAAAAAACATGTAGTAAATGGAAGTGCTAAAATCTAATGCACCACAAGATGCGGGTAATTATGAACCAATTCACAAATCTAATTTGTCATCATTATGACTCTACCGTATACATATTTTATTCTTTTATCAATAATCTTTCTTAAACATTATGACATTAAACACCTACTTTCGTCACTGACATTATGCCTACCTCTCGCGCCAGTCGCCACTCATCATGATATATGTATATATACACATTCGTACTTAAGAGAAGTATATAAGATGGTGTTTTTAGTTTATAATTTATGCAAATCAAATGAAATCTGTTGTGTGTATATATATGTATGTCATTTTGTCGCAAAGAAATCCAATAATTTTTGTGAAATCTATAGATTACACACGAAGGCGGTGCTAAAATAATCTGAAGGTCACGAATTTAATTTTTCAGCTTCTTAAGTGTGGCCAAATAGTTTTTCATCTAAATATCATTAATACGCGAGGAATCTTTATCTTTTATTCTACAACATTTCGTATCCTAATACTTTATTCAGTTTACCGGCATCCCATGTCTTATGTAAAATTTTAAGTTAATGTTTTTTATTTTTATTTTAGTTCAGGTTCATTTCGCATATTATTATTATGATAATCCATGGAAATAATAACAATAATAATAATAAGAAAACTTAAAGAAATAAGAAATAAAACAAAATATAAGGAACTCAATTAATTAAAATAAATGTATTTTAATGTCGTCTCTTCATTTTCTTCTTGTTCTTATTTTTTTAATTCAATTCCATTGTTATTATTATTATTTTTATTGTTGTTGTTATAATTTCTTATATATATATATTTTTATTCTTTAGTTAAGAAATAAAATTAAGAAAATGGAAAGAAAAGCTGCAATATTATACGAATCATAAGCAAAAACATAAGGATAGGAAATACATGCATCTTTACATATATACAATTTTATAGACACACTCGAGTACATTAATAGATGCTTTTTTGATGACAGTAGTATAAAGTACAAACGTTTACGCCATAGGAAAATGTAACTTAACCTTTGTTTTATATCTTATCTAAAAGACGCAGACTTTTTGTTACATAAATCAGTTATGAAGTTTGCGGCAATATACTTTAAAATTTTATCAGTTTTTATATTTTTAGTTTTAAATATTGGAATATGGGTAATAATTTATTTACTAGATATAATTTTTTTTACAAAACCAAATTAGGATCGGTGTGTGGAACGTTCAGTCTCATTTACATAAAAATCCTGATTCATTTTACGGTGTAATCACATATAGAATATCGGTTGAAACTCGAAGCTCTCTAAGAAATTCGATGGTCTAAAACTGAAGACTACTCCAAGACACCGTATAAGGATGATCTCGGCTAACTTGGTGTTGCATTTCTCATTGAGTCGCAGGCTTTGAGCTTCGCTATAAATAGCTTTACATTCCTCTTCTTCTTTAGTAAGAATTCTTGGTTTATTTATTTCTTCGATTTTCCAAAACAGTTTTATTGGTTATCAACCTCGTTCGTGGTTTGAACCATAGACATATATCAGTCTATTGTCACAAGTAAATGTATGTTTCCAGTAAGAAACCATCCCAATTTTGTCTGTTGTACAATAGGCTCATTAGGTGTACCTTTCATTAAATATTGCCCTATTATTTGTCTGTATAACAATCTTCCGGGTTCATAGAACGGGAGTAGCCCATATATTAAAGTTTTGGTGTAAATCTAAGAATTTGGTGCAATGAACTTATCCGACATACTATCGGTAATTTTTTAGAAAACCATAGTCTTTACTTTGATCTCGAAGTTAGAAGAAAACCGTGGGCTAATGGTGAACTCTACTGATGAGTAAGCTGTACCGGCTTCTGTGTGACCCATGTCTGCTTGAATTGGTATTCTTATAAGTTTAAGACTGTTCGTTATATCTTTGGTTATGAACATGGCTTAGAGGCCTGGATCAATTAGAAGAAGAACCAAATGTTAACCATTATTAAACGTTATCTTGATATAGCTGAAGCTAATCAAACGATACCTTGTGCAATTCTTTCAGCGATTTGTAAAGTTGTTTACAAAGTATACTAGTCATTTTTGCCTAACAGCGTTTGATTGTGAGTATGGATAAATAAGTACGCTTGTATGTATCCTTTCGATAGTGTTATATTTTGTTTATTTTGCATTCTGCGAACTATTCTTTCGAAGTGGTTTAACAGTTTTAATGTTAGGGTGGTGATGGAGCCTTTTCTGATGTTTTTGACGAACTTCTTTATTTCCTCTGCGATTGTGTCGATTTCAAGATCACTATAAAGGCTACGAGTGTACCAAGGAGCATATAACTGAGAACTTTATTTTTAAATCGTTGAACTACCTGTTGATTGCTGGTGTTGATGCATCCCACAGTTGAATATCATTATATGTATACTGGCTTGAGTATTATTTTATAAAGCGTTAGTTTATTATGAATGGATAACTGAGAGTTGCTTACCAATTAGCCAAAATTTTTCTATATTTTAATTGGAGCTATTCGGCTTTCTTTTTCACGTGTACTTTCCTCTTTAACTTTGCATCAAGATTCATTCCAATGTATTTTGCTTGAGTTGCATGTGGTACAGGTATATTATTTAGAGTCACATGTAGTGGTTCTATTGATCTATTACTGAAATTAATGTGAGTAGATTTCGAATCATTCTTTAATTCTTCACTTAAAGAATGATTCGAAATCTACTCACATTAATTTCAGTAATAGATCAATAGAGATTCTTCACTTAGTTGAACAGTTAGAATTGCTGTGTCATCTAAAAACGATATAATTGTATTATTCCTCTGGTAAATCTCTTCTAAACTAATTAAAAGAATGGCCCGAAGACACTTCTCTGCAGGATTCCTGCTTAAGCTTCTTTTATTCTGGAGTAAACTCCTTCCTGTTTAACTTTAAATTATCTTCCTTTCAAGTACAACTTTAACAGTTCGTAATACTCAACTTGCAGAGTTTTTTCTAATTTAAATATCAAACCATCTAGACTTTGTCAAATGTCTGCACTATGTCCAGAAATGTGGCTTTTTTCCTCTAAGGATTTTTGTATTAAATCTTTTATTTTATGGACGTAATATAGATTGTGGTGTTTCTCTCTAAATCCAAACTGATGGGACGGAACGACTCCTGACTTTTTAATTTCTGGTTTAATTCGTTAATAATATGAATAATTTATAATCATTGTTTTATGAATTTCTTGTATATGCCACTAAAAAATTTCAAGTATTGATGACACTAAAAAGAGTTGAAATGCAAAATAAGAATATAAACTTACAGATAGCCTATAATAAGGTAGATAATCGATAATTTTCTTGTATAGTTTTCTGCTACCACAATAGAATTTGTACAATTTACTATTGACACCAGTCTTTAATTTTGAATTAGTTGCCCTTCTTTAATTTAAGACATAAAATAAATGTTTCACTAATTACGTGCTGGAATGTTGTATACAATATGTATACAGAACAGTAAATTCCCCTTGACCCAAAACTATATAAAATATATACAATGTTCTATAAATCACTATATGCGAATGACAATTAAATAGCACGCGTCGCGTCTTCAATTTTAATCCGTGACTGTGTCACCGAAAAGCAAATCGAAAAACTATATATAAGAATAAAACTGGGACCGTTGTGCATATGAGTCATATATGTACGTAAGAAATAATTTTGTTAAACGCAACAACAACAGAAATCGCAATTGAAATGCAATTTTAATAATAATACATGCATTTTATATTTTTATATTGTTGTCGTTTTGTTCATTTGTATTATTATTATTTTTAATTCATTTTGATTGTTTCCAATTTTTTTTGTATAGTTTTTAGTTTAATTCAATTTTAATTGCACAATAAAAAAATTATTTTAATTTTGTTTTTCGGTTTTTGTATGGAAATTCAAACAACTTACAATTTTTTGTATTGTAAAATCGGGTTCGTCTTTTATATATTTATTGAAATCTTTTGATTACAATGAATATAAGTTTTTTTGCGATTATTTAATATATTCATTCATGATTTTATTTTGTTAATAGTTTTAAGATTTTTATTATTTTTGTATACTATATGTGGATTTGAAAAGAAGGATTTGTTTGTTCTTGGAAGCTTATGCTCAACATTTTTACAACCCTTGTTGTATCTCTATACAATGCAATCAGTTTGTTTAGAAATGTCGTTTGTTACAAGTTGAAAGCAATACTCAAATTATTATTTAAAATATTCAAATACTAAAGTAAACATTACTCAATATGGTTTTCAGATAATTATATGCACAGTTAAAAATTAAGCATCTGTTGAGTTCTTCCTATACCCCACGTCACAAAAATAATGTTTTAAGCTCTTAAAATTCACCAACAAAAATTTTAAGTTCAATCCTTTGAAGTCATATTTTATATGAATGTATTAGAGGGAGTTTGAGGTTAAATCAATCTTGACTTTCTATTTTAAAATCAAAGAAAGCAAATTTTTAAAATATTTTGAGCCAGAATTTACAGCATTTCATTACCTCGTAAAACACATAAGCTATATTATTGCAGTGGTCTTTATATAGTCTAGTAACCTAACAAAACTATTAACTGTAACTGTAAGCTTATTAACTACTTATTATACTTATTAACTTATTGAGAAATGCATTAATCAACAACTGGTGAATTATCTTGAGATTAATAAAATAATTTCAGATAAACGATATGACTACCGCGAAAGCCGATCCGCAACCGATCTCTTGACTTTTGTTGCAAATAAATGAAATATCACACTTGTGCACGACGGTGATGCCTTTGCAATTGCTTTTGGTATATCCAAGGCTTTTGACAAAGTTTGGCCCAAGAATCTCTTTTGTAAACTTGTGACATACGGCTTAGATTCGATGACCATCAAGTGGATAAAAAACTTCGAAAGATCAACGTTGTGCTAAATGGGAGATCCTCAACGACACACTCCCCAAATACCGGAGTCCCTCGGGGATCAGTTTTGTCACCAACTTTGTTTCTATTTTACATAAGTGACTTGTTGAATAGCACTGTGAACCTTATCAACAATTTTGCTGATGATATAACATTGCACTGTTCTATTTCATTCGAGGTCGAGCCTACTCCTTCAGAGTTAAACAGTAAACAGCTAAAGTTGTTTCTTCGCTTAATTACGATTTGAGTACAATATATGTGTGGGGAGTAAAAAAACCAGGTCAAGTTTAACGAGAAAAAAACAAAAATATGCACGTTCTCGCGTAAAAAAATCACGACGAATACTCTTTTTTGGTAAAAGGCCACGTTCTCGTGGGTTGTGACTCAATTCGTCGCTTGGTGTTCAGATTAGCAACAATTTAAAATAGAATAATGGTGAATATGGCATTGCTCTTCAGTTGCTGGATAGAGTTCAGTGGCGTGCCATCCGAATAATACGATAACTTCAGATTTACGAAAGATCTAGACAGCCTACAGCACCGCAGAAATTTGTTTAATAAATGGTTGATGTTCTGCAGAATTAGAAGAGAAAATAACACCATGTGTTACGCCAGGATGGGTAACAAAAAGAACGGTCAATGCGCATAGGTTTATGGTGAAACTGTCGAAACCTCGAACTGAAGATGCATCTAAGAAGCGGAATTCGTTCTCCGATTTTTATTTTCCGTTGGAGTATAAAATGCACAAGTTTAAAGCAGCTATCAACCTTTACTTGAAGGATCGCGCACTGGGTGCAGGAGTTCTGACAGTTACAAGGAGCTAAGACAGTCTTAAAGTCCGCCCTGCACCCAATTAAAGTTAACATAAATTTTTTTTTCTAAACTATGCCGACTTTATAGCAATGCTACAATTTGAGTATACCACAAGAACACTATGTTGATTTTTATATAAGATTATAAAATTTGTGAATATTTTTCACCTGCCACTTCTTAGTAGGAAAACCATACCATATCTTTCTTTAATATGTATATGTGATTTGCTTTTAAAAATCATAAATTTTAATATTTTGTCTCAATATATAAGTAAAATTGCCTCTTTTTAGCTTATCTAAGTTGATTAAATATTGCTAAATCCTGATGTTACGAAATTCTGAAGTGAAATTATTCCTATCCCTCTTGGTAAGGGCACGCGACTGTCTTTCAAACGGAAGTTGCTAGAATTTTGAGAGCAGCAGTCTATGGGATGAAATCAAAATTGCTTTATCTGCCTCTTCTTTGACAGTTATCTCCTTTAATACCAACTGAATTTAATACTCTATTCTCGAAAATCTGTATAATGGTGGACTTCATGGCATCGGTAAATTTCCATTTTTGTGAGATCTGAGCCAACCACAATCGAGACCTTGTTAATTATTGATAAAGATATCAACTATCACTTTATCATTGTAATGGTATGCACGAGTAGAGTTGATGAAACCTTATTTCATATGCCTTTACAAAATCTTTTTTGAAACAATAAACCAGCAAGAGTTAAAAGCCTACATTTTAATAAAAATAATATAAACATTTTGTTTTAACAGGCAACAGGCAAACATCTAATTATTTAAATAATAAATTATTAAAAAAGGAGCACAGATTATCATCAATTTATATCATCCCTAATTGGATCGGAATGGAATGATAGAAGTACAGGTCAACCATCACACTGATTCTAGGTGTATATATAACATTGAGCTTATTATATTTATGCTACACTACACGGTTTAAAATTGACATAGTTTAAGTATTAATATAATTCCCCGCAAAAGTGGTTATTAAACAAATTCATTCACTTTGTGTTAAATTTTATACTTGTTAATTTATGTATTAATATTATAATATAAAAAATTTCATAACATAAAAACTATTAAATTAATACTATAAAATATTTTTATAGTATTATGGTATAATTTTAATTTTAGAATAATATGGGTTTAGTACCTGCTTGCCTCTTAACACAGAAGGTTATATATAGAAAAAGAATGTAAAGGTGTACTTAGATTCATTAAATTTTTCAACTATAGAAAGTCTTGAATTATCGAAGCACTATACCAACTGAACATTTTTGACGGTTATTGTAATTTTCTTGATTTCTAAAATTATTTATTATTTAAGGTATGTTGGTTAGGAAACTATGGCTTTTTTACAAACTTTCTGCGAGTATTCATAATTTAATAAATTGCTTAATTAACCTTATAACAACATGAATTCATATGTGAGATATAATTAAACCCGTTAATGTTATCATAATTAATATAGTCCACTGTATTTGCAGCGGGACTCCATTCCACATGCTCAAATTCTTTACCAACATGTTTTAATTATATATATACATATATATATATATATATATATATATATATATATATATATATATATATATATATATATACACATAGCAAATCTCAAGTTCTCATAATTATCACAAAACATGCTATAAACATTAACTGAAACAGTAATTAATTAAAAAATAATCCTTGTATAATTATATTTCTCCACAGCATGCAGCATACTCGTAAAATCGTAAAGTATACGCGTATACTTGAGAAAAACATCTCGCTTTGCTTTCATGTACTCGTATACACACACACGCACACACATACATATATATATATATATATATATATATATATATATATATATATATGTATATATATATATATATATATATATATATATATATATATATAATTTTTCCACATCCCAATCACAAAATCAATTCACGTATTATTGCTGAATTTATAATAAAAAAAAAATAAAATTAAATTAATTTATATTTATAGTTATTATAACGATTGGTTTATTTAATTTATACTTTCATTTTTGTTTCTTTTATTCTTGATCTTATAATTATTTTTAATTTTATATAAATTATTATTATTATTGTACATAAACGAAATATATACATAAAAAATAAAAATGGCTGACAGATTTAACGATTATGATCGCAAAGTAAATTAAATTACATATTCGTATATGCCAGTACATAGGAAAAAAGCAATATGGCGCTGATTGATCAAAGTTGTTTAAGTTCAGTGGATTGGTTTTTTATGCACAAGCTTTCTAAAATATTAATCAAATAAATTTTAAAGGTGTTAAATTGAACAGCATTCACATGTGGGACTATTAAATATATATTGGACATGTTTGGCACTGAAAGAGACGTCTTCATTTTTATTTGAGTTTGCATAAAAAACGTTTATGCAAAATAGAAGACGACATCCATATATAATAATTAAAATAGTTTCAAATTAATTTATGTATTGAATTTCGCACTCTAGGTTACATGAACAATTTAATATACAATATACGATTGGCCACAAACGCCTACCATTTATGTGTGTAATATTATTTTAATAGTTTTTAATTTATGCAAATTATAATTTACAACTTATGAGATAAATGAAGCATTAAGAAAGTGATTTGTCTCCATAAAGCGCTTGTATTATGTATATTCGAACTATAGCTAAAAAATAGGCGGTACGCAAAGTATCGCGCGTTGAAGGTTAAATATGCTCAATTCTCGCATATTATTTTTTCAAAAATGGTTTAAATTTTCATATAATAAATTATATATATATATATATATATAAATATATATATATATATATATATATATATATATATATATATATATATATATATAAATATATATATATATATATATATATATATATATATATATATATATATATATATATATATATATATATATATATATATATATTTATATATATATATATATATATATATATATATATATATATATATATGTATATGTATATGTATATGTATATGTATATGTATATGTATATATATATATATATATATATATATATATATATATATATATATATATGTATATGTATATGGATATATATATATATATATATATATATATATATATATATATATATATATATATATATATATATATATGTATATGGATATATATATATATATATATATATATATATATATATATATTTATATATATATATATATATATATATATATATATATATATATATTTATATATATATATATATATATATATATATATATATATATATATATATATATATATATTAATCAAATATTCTAAGAATCATTTATGATTAATTTAACTGTTCTGTGTATACATACATATAGATATAAGTACATAAATAATACGATGTTTATTCCAACAATCGCTCATACACAACTTTTCGATAGGACATTGATTTGTCTTCTAATTATGGTTAAAAATGAAAAACCACACGAGACAAGAACTTCTTATATAAATTACATTATAAAAATAGAATATTTTCAATCATAAATTTTACACACAAGCAGAGAATTGCAACAAGCTTAACAACATTAACAACAACAAAATATTAAGATCATATTATTGTGATAAGAGTGATTATGACTTCACATGATTGTCGTCTGTCTGACTAACTTGATCGTTAAGAAAGAAAATATCAAGAAAAATATTTTTTTATTTTATTTTCCAATATTCCAGTTTCCAATCAAATTAGGATGTGTATATGCTGAAATTCTGTTTCTCTTCTTTATTTGGGATGTCAACTTTTTTTTCTTGTTCTATACATAAAAATACGATAACTTTTTTATTTATAATTCAATAACACGTGATCGTTATAATAAAGTGACAATTGAACTAATTAAAAGTATGAAGCGTATCTTTGTAGAGGTTGTTTTACCACATAAATGCCAGACTTACTGTACTCAATATATAGATTGTATTGATTTTGTTGTAAAGTGTTCTGCAACACTGGAAATGCAACACTGGATGTGTAATTTATCCGAAATAGTTTAAGAGGTACAAACTGAAATTTGACGTTATGTGGAATTGCGGTGTTAATATTTAAGACGCTGTTATCTGAGTATCCATACTCTATCACACAATCATCAATCGTCTTTCAATTTAATACTCAATACGTGAATTCACTTTCTTAAGTATTGGGTAAATATTAGTATTAATTGTACGTGATGTTTATTATTACTGAGTCTTATTTAGTAATGTCTATTAGTTCATCGATTTGGGTTATTAGTTTACCTAAATATTAAATTCTATATTTTATACTTATGAATCTTGTAACAAAACAAGAAATGAGCCTATATAGAGATATAAAACAACTCAAGTTACCTGGTAAAATGTATAACGTGCCATGGCCGATAACATATTAAACAAAAAAAAAAAAGAAGACAGCTAAATCTTACAGCAAAACTTTTATAAACTTATCAAACGTAACGATGTTCCCAATGCGCTGAATAAAATATTGCTGTGGGTGGTTACTGAAAATTGACTGATATGTCTTGCATGTCATTGCAGATATACAATTTTAACGATGTATACTTGCACGCTAGAAGAATGAATTAAATTTTTTAAACGTTCGGACAGTATCGAAAACGGCCAAAAAGTGGACGATCAT
Source organism: Tipula lateralis (assembly GCA_963932295.1). Taxonomy (NCBI): domain Eukaryota; kingdom Metazoa; phylum Arthropoda; class Insecta; order Diptera; family Tipulidae; genus Tipula; species Tipula lateralis. The sequence continues at coordinate 30,395,598 of OZ010737.1, forward strand.
TGTGAGAACACTGCTTCTGTTGTGGACAGTGTCGCGGAGGAACCCTCAACATCGATATCACAACGTTCTCTGGAATAAGAAATTCATCCATCGACTGTTTGGTGGATTTTAAATTAAGATTTGCATTTACATCCAGAAAACAGATAAACAGAACTTTCTTCTATTGCGGCCTGAGTTTCGTGGGTGGTCATTTTGTGGTGATTTCATAGTTTTATATCACGATTGGAGACTATTTTCGTGATATAAAAATAAGTCTACAAACACAACCCTGCCCAATTAGGTAATTTTAATTAGAAACAAATATTTTAAAGTGACATATTGACGTTTCTACATAACCCCAAAATTAATTATAATTTTTATATGAGCTAGTAGAATACGTGGTATAATACGTTTTGCAAAATGGTAAGTATGTAAATAAATACATCTAAATTAATGATATTGTAAACAATTTTAACATGATATGACAAACAGTATAAATTATTGAATGATAAAAGTGAGATGGAAGATATTGTTGTCTTTTTTATCCGTATCAATATACGACGTGAATTTGTTGAATCATGATTCTTCATCTTATCATCAAAAGACCACCCAGATCGATAAATTTCACGTAATGGCACCCTAAACTGGCCACCTAGATCATGCGATTTATGGCCATTCTACAGATTACTTTCTTTGGGATTTTAAAAGTAAAGATTATTTGAATTAAATATTATTGTTTTCTGAGAATCAAAAATTGCAGATGATATCGGGGTTCTTAAAGCTCTAGTGGAAACCTCGAAAAGGAAACCCAATCGTAATAAGGTGATTGAAATGACAAAAGGAAATCAATGCAATTTTTCTCATTGAGACTTCTAATAACAAACACCTTACATAAGATTATGAACGTGAATGAGGATTATTACTGTTGATTATGTAAGCAGATGATTGTTATAACATTAGCTAAATGGTAAAATTTGTACCTCGATAAGATACAGAATTTCATTTAGTTGTAATGGAATTATATATAGCTATAGAGTATATAATTTTAAATCAAATTTTTATAGATATTTTGTCTTCTCAATCCAAGTACTACAGCTTAATCCACTTAAACTGCGCGGACAACAGTGTACTATACTTAATAAGACATTAAAATTTAATTGCGTATGTGGACACCATTTTAAGGCACATGGAATGTAAGTTAGTTCATTTCACTTAATTTTCAGGTCACATTTCATATTTTTAATTGATTTTGAATAGTGTTTGTCACCGTCCGCCACATAATGTACAATACTCATTAATTTTATTAGCCTTGCGTCATTTAGCAGCGGTCGATATCAATAAAATAGTCATTATTCGCCTAAAATGGATCTATATTTATAAATATTATAATGTCAGCGCAGTTCGATGATTTCATTATCACAATCATATATCTCCAGTCTAATTTGCAATGTAACATTTTTCTCAATTATATTTCAATTGTATCTATGATTACATTCGAGACGTATAGGAGCCAGACACATTTAATTTTATAGACTCTACTCGAATATGACATATTTGTATATAGGTATACTGGTATAGTTTGAGTATTGTTACTCACTCCATAAAATATGTTTGTTAAATTACTCGCCATATAGTCATCAAATCATGCCTGTGCATATGTAATATATTATTCTGGACGCGATACATATTTATAGCAAATATGAGCACACTAGAAAAAATGTCTATGATATATCGGGTAAATTTATGCACGCAATTCTAGAATTTGCAATTACCTCTCTCATTACCATATTTTTGATAACACAAAATAATTGTACATCAAAATTCATTATTATATTTCTATTGTTTTGTAATTGTATACGCATATCGCGAAACAGAATTAAAACAACAACAAAAAACTGTTTCCACCATTTAAGGAAATCAAATGATACAATTAATTGTAAATTGCTTTTTATGAAATTTATATATTTATTTCGTTTGTTGCAATATATACGAGTGTGTAGGTAATTTGAAAATACCAACAATTATAAATTATTTGCGTTTCATTTGCGCTATTAATAGCCGCGGATTGATATCACTTACAACTATAGATACTGATCTTATATATATAAGATAATGACTACGACTTAAATACTTAAATACTTTAAGTATTATAGTACAGCGCGATGAAGACATAAGAACAACGTTACAACTAATTCGCCTCGTCGCACACCTATCAATACACCATTAACACTAAATAATCTTAAACACAAAAGTAATAAAACTTCCGTAAAAAGACTGTTACAGGTGTTATAAGCGTATATAAACAAAAGTATGGATACACACGCAGTTAAAATTTGTCACAATCGTTAATTTAATGTCTTACAACACACAGTTTGTGTAATTTTCGCATTTTGTTGTACAATAACGATATGTCGCGAGTATGCACAGTGCTATAGTAAGGCAAAATATGTATATAAAATGTCTTTTGTTGTATATTATTGTCACCTCGATATATATTACTCTAAAGATTCGCAAGGAGATAGATCAATCTATAGTTTAATTAAATTATACTTGATTTATTATATAGATTTTTTTTGCTTATTGATTGTTAATTGTTACAACTGTCATTATATACTATTTTAATCGGTATTTGTGTTAATTAAATTTTTGTTTGTTAAATTGCGCGATTTATAGATATATGAGAGATATCAATTACACACAAGATATAATTGTGTGTAAGTTAAGTTAATTTGTGCATTTCAAGGTAATTAGTTTTGGTGGGAAATAAGCCATTTTCAGATATATACTGCGGCTTTTTTGAACAATGACCAATTGACATAAATAATCCTGTTAATAGTAATTAAGATTAGTTCATTTTAACGATATTAGTAAATGAATCTTTTCGAAGAGCGTTAGACTGTTTCCACGAAAATGATTAGGTCTAAATAAATGTTAACAGTTCTATCTACAGCTCCTCGTAATGATCCGAAAGCTTAATAACTATAAAATATGAGATTAATAATAAAAGCAATTCTTTCCCGAATTATAAGTCAAAAAATTTACAAATAATGTTCTGAACTTCAAAATATGTTAAGAATATAATAATCGTAATATGTTAAGAATATAATATTCGAATAAGTCTGTTAACTAATATTAACGAATAATACTACTTTAAGAGTTAGTGGTTCTGACTCCGAACTAATTAAATGTAATTTGGTTTGAACTGAATCTGTAGCTTGAAAGATTATTTGTTTTAAAGATTACCAGCTTAAAGAAGTATTTTCATTTTTTTTATTCGGATTTCACTGCAAAATGAATCAACGAAAGAAGTCCTTTAAATAAACTTTACAAAATGAGCATTTCAATATTATAAAGGAAATCGTTCAAATGATTAAAATTATAGATAATAGACGAGATTACTTTTTATTTAATTTTGTATTGCTTAAAATTTGGATTAAAAAGGAAGAGCGCATATCGAAGCAATATACTATGTAAAAACTTATTACTTCCATTAAGCATAAAACATAAAATTTCCATTAAATTGTTTATTGCAAAAAGTCAACACCATGCACACACCCATTTTGAGTACAAACTCATTTACAATGAGATAAGCCGCAGGAATCATACAATATTAAAAAAATCTTTACAATTAATATTAAAATAATAATGTGATTGTAGCACGATTTAAACGTCTTGGCAGATCTCAAACTCCTAATACTCAATAGAACAAAATTCTATAGAGAAATACTTCTAGCAAAAAATGACGAATTTAAAGAGCTACAAGAATTTCGAGCAGGCAGCAATCGAAGATTGGCGTAATGCGATCTGCTAACTAATAACATTTTGAATAAATAATTTGGTTCTTTAGTTTTGAGTAGCTTCTTAATAAACGCGCAAATCCGAAACTTATAAAAACTAGTTAAACTATAGAATCAAGAACAAGGCTATAATAGGGCGAAATATGGTCAAATTTCCTACTTCCGAAAATAAAACGAAGCATTTAAAATTCTGTTTAAAATAATCATGTTCTTTTGACACATACCAAATAAGACAACAGCACCATAGAGGAAATGCGATAGGACATAAATATTCTTTTTTTACACTGATTATCCGTAAATCCTACCACTTTAAATATAGAACTAAATAATCCTACTTTAACTAAATGGTCATTTCATGTAAGAGTTTTATTAAAAACCATCCTCAAATTATTAACAGTAGTTGCAAACGGAATGAGTGACCATTTATAAAATGTATTTAAGGAAACGAAAACGTATCTAGCGATTTACTAGAATTCTAGATTTACTAGGACATCATCAGCAAAAATGTGAAACGAACAATGGCGAAACAAATGTTACGAGTATTAATGTATATAGAAAATAATAAAGGACCCAGTACCGAACCTTGAGGAACATCTGAAGTAACTGGAAGAAAATTAGAATAACTGATAAATAATTTACGCCGGTTGTAGCGGGATAGTCGCCGGTTGTAGCTTAATGGTTAGGAGAGTTTTTCATCACGCTGCAGTCTCGAGTTCGATTCTCGCCGTTGACCAAAAATTAACATGCCACCGGATGACATAAAATGTGGTTGTGTGTAAAAACATTCGTTGGGCTGACCACCTACAATGTGCACCAATCGTTAAAATGGTTCGTAAGGTCTCAGTTGAGACGCGGTAAGAGCCGTTTACGGCCTCTAAGCCATATATTATTTATAAATAATTTAAAACTATTTAATCTAGTATACTAAAAGAGAAAATTTTTTAAGATTGTTATAAAGAATGTTGTGATTCAAAAAACCAAAGGCCTTCGAAAAGTCAAACAAAGTGAGAGAAGTCAATTCTCTGTTTCCATACTACGCAGAATATCATCGCAGAGATTCTATAACGCAGTTTTACTAAAATACTGACAGGTCTAAACTGGGATAACTCAACAGGATTGCTAATTTTTGGAATGGACGAAAGGATCATTTTTCTATAGGTATATACAAACAACTCTGCAAAAAAACCTCAACGATTTTTAAGGAAAATAATGTTACCCTGAACCAGACTGTTTTATTATAATAACTGGATCAAAACGCTATTAATTTAACCAAAGCTTACTATAAATAAAGTTTAGTGGCATGCCTCATTGCACCGTTTTGTCTAATTTTAGAATAGTTTAAATGAAAACCAAATCAAAAAATTTCTTCAAATCATTTAATGATAGCTTCAATTCGTTGATTTTGAGGACGAAATACCCTTAAAAATAATTTGCCTTGACAAGCAAGTCAGTCAATCACACAACGGCAAATGGAACTAGATACTTGTCATGGAGGGAATGCAAAAGAGATTTTCACCATCTCATTATGAACGTTGTTATGGATAAAGATATCTATAAGATCGTTGGAGTGCAGAATTCATTTTTCAACCCATCTATCTACACAAATCGGACCTATAAAATCGTTTTTAAAATATTTTGTAAACGTTAAGACTCGAACGGATCAAGTCACAACTAACAAGATCGTCCTCGTTTTCCAACATAAATCAAAATTCGCACTGTTCTATTCTTTTAACACAAGACAAAGATCGATGTCCGAAAAAAATTTGAAGTTAAGAGGTTCTAATGAACATCATTGAAGATTTATATTGTAAAACAAGTTTCTATTGGCCACTAATGAGATCAATCTTATCTTTCAACAATTATCTTAGATTATCTTAGAACAATTCAGTCTCTTCTGTCTTATAATCTTCTGTCTAAGTATCAACAGCAATCAATATTCCCGACTGTAAAAATACTTAATTTTCAGTCGCCAATCTTTCTGCAGAAATTAGACGGTAATAATTCATATTACAGATGAATCATATATGTATGTACATGGATACCTACATGAATAAAATACGCGATGATTGTAAACAATTTTAATTTTCAATTCCGCGAGAGCAGCAAATTAGTTTTGTGTTTATAAATTATTTTGTTACCCATTCAACACTATCGTCGTTTGTTTATGTATATACTCGTACTCTCTTAAGCTATGTACAGAATAGTCAACCGAAACTATTTATAGTTAAAACATTATTTTATTATTCTTTTAACATTAACAAATAAAAAAAAACTTGTGTTTATAATTTTTCTTCATACGTATATAGTTTAGTTTCCATTAAGTATAACATGTCAAATGCGATATTCTGTTCGAACACCTGGTCTCACTTATGTACATATACATAGAGCTTTGTTGTTGTTTTTAATTCGCGAAAAATTATAACACAAAAAAAAAAAATCGCTCGCGGATTACTTCTTGTGGTTTTGTTTTTAATTTCTTTATTTTTATTTATTTATTTTTATTTATTTATTTTTATTTGTTAATAGAAAATACATAAAACTAAATAAAACAACACATTATACATGATTCAATGACACAAAAACATTATATAGTTCGATACAAAAGAGATGAAGGTACATAAAAAAAATAACTCGCGAATTTTAAATCGCGGAATAATAAGGATAATTCAAACGCAACAAACGCATAATCAATTCATGTTCAGGTGTCAAATTCTTTTGTTTTTTCGTTGTTATTATTATAAGGTTTTTGTTGTTATTTAGCTGTTGTGTATCGGTGTCGATAAGATAAAAAATTGAAAATTAGACTTCTGTGGATTGAGTTTTGATGTTTTCTTGTTTTAATCTTATGGGAGTTAGCTTCTTTATATAATATATGTTATGTATTTGCTCATGTGTATAGTTGTAAATTGTATGGAGTTACTATACCATTTAGGTTAGTTAATTAACGATTTGTATGCGGGATTGATTGTGAGAGAAAATTTGATTTAAATATATAATCTAATTTTATATTATTGTTTGGTCACATAACATCAGCTAGATTGATAAACGACACAAGAACCACTTATTTTAGTGATGAGTGGTCCTATTTGCTTTCTGGGCACTGTCAAATATGGAGGGAGGTGTGCCGACACACAACTGTCTACATGCTCTCGGACACTATGATGACGAATCACGTCTTTGGAAAATCATTTTGTGTAATTATTACCCAAAATCACATATGGGACTACAACAACCATCCTATCTCTCTGGTGACGATATTATAATCTTTACTGGCGATCAGTATGCTGTAATCCGGCGGATTCCGTATAATACATACAAAATACTGGGTACAATATTATCTCTTGTCGACTATATCCATAATCTTCTTTAGACTACTATTCTGTTGATCACTTCTTGTGCTTCTGTTCTTCATATACTCTTCCCGTAAACTGCACTGCTTTGGATCACAATTCCTACTTAAAGATCATTTGATGACCTTGAAGAGATATCTTAAACTTTATTAGACGAACGGGTACTCTTGTTTGGTACTCATTTCCCCAAGTAGACTTCGGGACTGATCGTGTACGTCTGGGAAAGGATGTCTCAGTTGAGCCAATTGAGCCCGAGTGACTTGAGGAAAAAAGTAATACATTTTTGTAAAGTGTGCCATTTTTTATGTCAATATGTAGACATTGAATAACTTTGACATTTGTCAGCCGATTAATCATGAATCGCTCATCACGGGGTAGTAAGAAATCATCAACATTTCGCTCATCAACGACTAAACATTCTAATTATCTGGTCAGAGCAAGAGAGAGAGAGAAAGAGAGACAGAAAATAGAGCGTTAGCCAGAATTTAAAAGTGTCGTAGCATCAAATTGCAATTAATACAAAGAATATTGCCGACAGACTGCTCACGTCGCTTCAAATACGGCCAAACAATTGCCTGAATGGGTGACACTGAAACTGATTTTTGAAAGTAAATTTTGATGTCCGACGATGTTTGGGTTTTACACGAAATCATTGAAATATCATTACATTACTTAAAAGTACTGAATATTTGGTTGTGACGGCTACTGGTTGTGACGGCTACTGGTTTTGTGAAAATGATTGTGACGGCTACTGGATCAAAATATCAGTCTCTGCAATGAAACTTTACTGGACGTCTGATGCCAAAAAGAGGCGTCATTTACTGACCACCTAGATCTCCAGGTTTGATTCTTCCGGACTTCTGTTTGCGGGGTTATTTGAAAAGCAAAATGTATGCTAACAAGCCTCAGACCATTGACTAGTTCCTGCTCAAGGCGAACATGCGCGTCGGTAAAAAGTCGTTCGCACCCGTTATTTATTGCACTTTAATAAAGCACCTAGCGGACCAAGTACTTACACTTTAATTGAACCACACTCAACCCATCAAAATTTTTTAAATTAAATATTTTGATCCATGCTAAAAAAAACTTTTCTCTTTAATAATTTTCTCGAAATGATCGATCTCAACCGACAAAATTTTTAACAAGTAAAACGAAATTTAATGTAGACTGTATGGCTGCTGTATTTTCTTATAAATAAATTTATTGTACTTTTTAATTTTTCATTTGTTTTCTTATTTATTTTTTAAAAACTATAAGAAACTTCACTAAGATGAAGAAGAATTTCCAAAAGACAACAAAACAACGTTGTTGAATGTTAGGCTCTTCGATTTTATTTTCGTATTTTGGATTGAAATTGACGATAGATCGGTAATATATAAAAAAACTTGAATATTAGCAATTCGATTGAAATGAAATTCTTTCAACATTTTGTCGTGTTTATTTTAAAGAAAAGTATCGATTGGAAGAAAATGTATGTATACAATATATGTTTATATATGTATGTAAGCAGCACAATATAAAATAAATAAGATTTAAACCATAAGAAAGAATTTCAATCATCATCAGAATGATAATCATGAGATGATGATGATGATAGCGATGACGATGGCAAGGTAACCTGCCAATTTTCAACTTGTTGCAAAAAACAGACTTTTTTCCTATTATTTCAAAAAATTAAAGATTCAATTCTTCAATTGTTTCCTTATTTGTTAAGATTTTTTTCTTATTTTTTTATCTTAAGTTTGTTGTCAATTTTAATTCCTGTAAAATTCTTTAAGCGATATATATATATATATATATATATATATTTATATATTCTATCCATGTTTCAAAAAGTACAATAAATACGAGAGATGAGGTCAAAAACTATATTTGCAACCAATTTATAATATATTATATATAATAGTTGTTCTGATTATGCTTACATTTTGTGGACATCTGATTTAATTACCATGTCTCGTTTGATCACATAAAATTTTTAATCTTTAGAAATTGTTTACGTCATTATATGATCGATATATGGACAACAACAACCAAAACCTCCCAAAATGTCTGCAATTATTAAATTTTCCATACAACTCACAAATTTATTTCTTCGTTTTTTTTTTTACAATTAAATATCTTGATCGCATACAAATGTAAAACGAGCCCCAAAAAAAACTCCAAAAAATAACGACACGTGTCGCCATTTTTCAGTTGCGATCGCACACAATTTTTTGTGTGATTGTTGTTGTTTATAATTTTTTGTTGTTCATCGAGTCGAGTGATCTCTTTTGAATTTTAAATGTTTTTTCTTTAAAAATATTTCAAATATTTTATCGAGTTTTTCATTTCGTATCATAATGTATCGTAGCCGTAGTGGTTTTGGCTGAATTAGGATTTTTTGTTGTTGTATTATTTATGGGTATAATTCGTTTTCATTATTTTTCCAAATGCAAAAGTCGATTTTCTAATTTTTTATTTAAATTATCGTAATAAAAGAAAAATCGAATAAAATCATGGTTTTTTTTTAATTTATACAACCTTAACCTGAAATTGATATATGCACAGGCAGTGATCGATTGGAGATTGATTGGAAAATGGAAGTGTGATTTATTGTTGTTTCTTGAGGGGTGTGATAAAGATATATGTTATACGACATGTATTTAGTGCATGTAGATGCAGATACCAGTGAGTGTGTATCAATATCAATAATACGTCTAATTTGTACAGTATATGTTAAACTGTTAATCTATTTTGTTAAGAAATGGGTGGCAGACTACCCATGTAAAAACAAAGTCAGTTTTAAACTTCCAACCACTATATCTTCAGTCTGGTACAAGTAATCAGGGAAACGGACAGAAATATTCTCATTCAGTTGACCACAGAGAAATCCTTATTGTATAGTCGAATTTGCTAGTTCTCATTTTAACAGATCGAAAATTGTTTTATCATGAATATCCAAACAAATAAAGAACAATAGTTTTCACTACTCCAATGATCTTGGATTCAAAACTTAGTTCATCTACAACTAAACTTTTTGAGAACAAAGAATCTGTTGAAAGAAAACTTTTGTAATGTTAATTACGCAAAGTTCGAATGACATTGAAGTACGAAACGGTGGATCGAACTACAAAATCGCATAGACAGCTGGGTAAAAAATACCAAGTTGACCCGGGAAATATCTACAACGTATGGGAACATAAATACCAACACTACAGCTTTATTTCACCGTTTGAAGGTAATGAGTGGCAATCAAAATACTACTACGAGTCTCCCGATCATAAAACACAAGAAAAGGAAAAATATATGCAAAAAACCAAGTTTCCAGCTAAATTGGTGTTATGGTTGGCCATTAGCGAATATAGAGTGTAAGCGAACCATAGTCTTTTTCAAAAGTGGTTTGGCGGATAATTTGCAAACATGCAAAACCAAATGTTTACTTGTGATGTTGTGCTTCAGAAATTTTACATCTGGATATGCATATAGTGGCCTGATTTGGCATTTTCACATTACACCAATGCAATGTTGTCTGATTTTCGCCAACGCAGAAATGAGTTTGTCCCTAAAGACTGTAACCCAACAAACGATCCATAACTAAGGCCAATTGAAATAAAGTTAAAAAAGATCGATACATTAAGAATGCAGACGATAGTGACAAAATATCCCAAATGATCAGAAAAGCTGATAGATTTGGCAGAAGAATTATTTAAGGATTGAACTTTTAAATAAATGATGAAAAAACTATTTTATTGGTAAATAATTTTTTATTAAAATATCGTCTAGATATAGTCTCGCTGTCGTATTGGCAAACATTTGCTTAACAAAGATATCAACCAAGAAAGTGAAATATAAGCTCCGAAGTACTTAAATGAATATTCAGGCCCTTCTTTGTATTTTATCAATTATTTCGCTGTTAGCTTCTTTAGATTTGGCCACCACACGCTAACTTGGTCGTAAAAGTTTTTAGAATAGACAAAATTATTTTTATTAAAAATTTAGATTTTAGAAATTTTTCATTAAAAGATAATAGCACCAAAACATGGTTTTTGAACGCTTTTATCGCTTCTTTAGGAAAATCGTTATCCACTCATGTTGTCTTGGCATGTTATCATCAATTCAATCGATCGAGAGCTCAAATACTCGCAAATACCGTTTTGGGTTGTTTTCTTTCAATTTGTAGAAAACCTCGGGCAAACAAATGGTCGTATAACTGGACTGTCAGGATTGTCATTTGATTTTCAAGAGCCACACATGATTGGGTTTCGTAAAAACACGCTACCATTTGCTTTCCAAGGCTCCGAGCTCGCACAACTTTTGTATTGTATAAATGTAAAAAACAGTCTATTGCCCTTTTCGCACCGGTTTATACGCACATCCATAACTCATCACCTGTCACGATCTTGTAGAGAAAGTACCTTCAGCCAATTTTTCGAGTATTTAGTGGCTTAAATGTTGTTATAAAATCGTATGTACGCTGGTGTACACGATAAGTCACAGGACGATACTCTTTAATCAGTTGCAGCATCGATGTTTTCTGGCATAACAATTGTTTTTGTATGACCTTCATGAGGTCCGTATTTAAGTAAATTTATTACGCCAATTATAAACACTAACCAACGATGGTGCTTGGTCGTCAAAACACAGTCGAAGCACTATTGTTGATTTAATATCCTTCGAAAAATTTAAAAAAACAGCACACGAATATGTTCTCGGGGTAGTTCCATGTTAACACTGAATTCAATTTTTCACGTAAATAAAAAACAATGTTGCGATTCGAACTGATAGATGGTTCTGAGACACATAAATTCCAATAGTGTTACAATTTTTAAATAACAGAGATTTGCATCGGGAAACACTAGTATTACCATTTATAATAATAGAATAAGTAAATAATAGAATAAGTTTGTATAGAAATTTCCCTTGTTTCGGATTTCCCTTGTTTCGAATTTTGTCAGTATTTTTTACTGAAAAAGCCAAAGCGAGAAAAAAATACAAAAATACCATTAGAGTGACAGAGATATTCTTTTTTCTTTTTTTTATAGTGGGTATATTTGGACATATGCATAACCAATAAATTTCCAATTTTTTTTTTGTTATTGAAAAAAAGAAAAAACACTTCGAATCTTATTGTAAATTTAAAAAAAAATAAACTCAACATAATTATTCATTATTTCCACAATGAATTAAGATGAATGACACAAAACGAAATATTAACTAACTACTATAAATTGCAAATACTACTATACATTAATAAAATAACTACTATAAATTGCTTCATAATGAAGTCCTACAAACGATTTCTCATCCAAATACATTTTTCCTATAAAATATATTTGCAGTACTGAATAAAAATACTTCTATCAAGAGATTTTTGTCAGTACTGTTATAGTAATTTTTTCAGTAACCATAAAAATTTATTTAGTACAGCCTAATTTCCATTATGAAAAAAAATGTTGTTAATATTTTTTACTGAAAAAACGAAAGCGAGAAAAAATCAAAAATACAATTAGAGTGACATAGATCGTTTTTTCCTTTTATATTTTTTTATAGTGGTTATATTTTGACAGATGCTTATAAATTTCAAAAATTTTTTTGTTTTGTAAAAAGAGACAAAAAAACACTTTGAATCTACAACAATAAATAAAAAAAATAAACTTAACATAATTATTCATAATATAAATTATTTTTACAGTGAATTGAGATAAATGATACAAATCGAAATGTTAAAATTATCAATTGATATAATCATTTTCTCAGTAACAATAAATATTTATTCAGTACTGGAAATGTTTTTCATTTCTCTCGCACTTTTAGAAAATTATATTTTTATCCTACTTTGACTATTTTGTCAGTATATTTATCATAATGGAAATCAGGTTTAAAACACGGCTAATGTCAAAATTTAAGTTTTGTATGTATTGATTTTTTGATTAACAGTGACACTGGCGGATAATATAATAAGTTTGTATAAAAATTTCCCTTACTCCGCATAGCGAGCTCTGGATAGCGCGAATATTAAAACACGGCTTATACTCCTAACGTTTCTCTGTGATTCATTTTTTATTAGTTCACCCACCCAGTTATTGGTTCATTAACCTGTTTTAAAGAAGAAAATAATTATTTTTTATCATTTGTCTCCCTCGGATATTACCACAGACATTCGATCGTAATGGATCCCATTCCACGTCAAAAATTTCAAAAATATTTTATATTTGTACTACTTAACGTTACATAAACGAGCGTTGCAAGCAATGAGGATGTAATATAATACAAAAGTGCATAAATTCCCTGTTTCTTTATATGTAGAAAATATAATTCTTATTTTGGTCATAAATTAAAAAGTGAATTAAAATATTAATTAGAAATTTACAATTTTAGAAATATCGTGATATCGATTCGGTAACATGCAGCATAATAATTATAAAAACGAATATCTTCGCCTAATTTAAAAACCAAGATTATAACTAGTTTTTGTGTAACAAATCCTAAATAAAATGCGCGGAGTGTCGATATATTTTTCATTCATACTTCTTGATTATATATGTAATAAAAAATATTGAGAATTATAAACAGTAGTTAATTAAAAATTAAAACTATTGTAATGTTAGAAAAGAAATGATTTTTTTCTATTATAAATATGTACGAGTCTTAAGAAGCTATGTAGTCTTAATGTCTAAGAAGTATACTAGTATGTTCGTACTGGTATACGGTAATTCCATTTATATTAAATCTTGCAGTTATTTCTAATTTTTATAAGTTATATGACCATAAATGCAGTTTCATTCAATTGTGAAAATTTTATCGCGATCACAAAACATGATTTTTTAGCATTTAGAATTTTATTTATCTTTAAGATGATAATAACTCATACACATACACAACACGATTTGTTATTTTTTTCTAATATGCAATCAATCAGTGTGGTATAAAAAAATATTTGTTTTTGGTGTTGCGATCGATCGATCGATATAAGTTGAAATTGATTAAATTACTGAAAATGGGATTCTAGCTTGTTTCGTATACGGAGAAAGCAACAAAATTTTTATGTATTATTATAGATTATGATTGTTAGGTTGTTATAAAAGTTGTCTGTTTGTGTTTAAACTATCAACAATTTATAAATCTACCCATTATGTATATAAAGACATACATATGTGTAGTAATAGACAATTAAAAAAAAACTTAAATATAAAATGGCTTAAAGAATGTACTATAACTTAACGGGTTTTTTTGTCGTTCATGAATATCCATATCAGTGTTGAGCAGCGTTTTGCGACATAAATGGAATTGAAAATAATTTTCATTAATAAAAAATAAATCAATGAAATGTGTCTAGTGACAAATAGTTTTATAGCGATGTATATATAATTTATTAATGTATGTTTTTTGTTCTGATTGCAGGATAGTCGAGCCGGATCCACAACTGGTGATTCAGATGATTCGTCGGGTCCCGATTCACCGGGTGGCCCACTAATAAATAACATATCATCATCGTCATCGTCGAACTTAATACAAATTAATCATCCACAACATCAACCACAGCAACATCAAAATACCCCAATGGATGCACATCAATCATCGAATGCAACCCTATCGTCGACATCCCAACAAAATATAACGTCAACATCAGGTACAAATGTATCGTCGACACTGTCGTCGGGTTCGTCGGTGCATCATGATTTAAAAAATTCTAGTATAGTTTATCCATCGGCGTTAGCAAATTTGCCACAAGATGTATTAATAAGTTTGGTACAAGCTGGCCGATTACAGTTACACGCTGACGAAGGTAATATACTCATTAAAAAATTTGAATGAACCACATGTATAAAAGTATATGTTTGTATAATAAACGTTTGACGACATATTATGTGGAGGATGTTATAATATATAGTTTGACTCTGCTACTTCGGAAAGTGAACAATAAATTTAGCACCCCACTCAACCTTATAACATTGCCAAATTGAATTTGGCTAATATACAGAACAAGTGTGCATCTGGGTCATAAGTTAATCAACATATTTGTGATATAAGTAATCACATCTATGTCTATATGTGATAATAGACGAATCCTGATGTCATATACAATTTTAATTATTTAATATCATTATACAGGGTGTCCTGAAAGTAACTGACACGAATGGTACGGTTGGATTCCTTGATCAAAGCGAAAAACACATGGTTATTTCTCGAGATATTGATTTAATTTTAATACAAGATGCTACGTTGGAAGGCCCTTCTTTAAACGCCTATTACTTGATATAGGGGGGCTTACAGTGCGAAGTGGTAAAAGTAAAGTCGCTTTCGCTTTGATCAAGGAATCTAACCGTAAACGTATTCGTATCAGTCACGTTCGGGACACCCTGTATAGCATATACATAATAAAAAATGTTGTTGTTGTTTATTTTTAGATGGTTCACATCAATACATAACAATACCATTGTCGATGATGCCAGGAGCATTGCCAACCAACAATAAACTAACCATAAAAGACACATTAAATATAAATGGTAGGGAATCACCTCCAAATCAGGAGGTTATTATTAAAAAGGAAAGCAACGAATGATGATAAATAATCGATGTGGCGTGCGCGATTACCGCAACCACACACACACACACACTTTATAAGTCACTCGATTTTTTTCTTACTTATTTTGTGTTTTTTACTTTTGTTTTATTTGTATGATGGCTTGCCAAAAAACAACCAAGTCTCGATGAATCAAATATAGAAAAAACATTTATATTAATTATTGTTATTATATATAAACCAACATATTATTATATTGGTTGCGTATTAATTTTCTTTCATCAAAATACTTACTTTAACAATATATTTTTTTTATCTTAAGTTTTACAAAGAAACATATTAAGATTCATACGCAATATCAAAATTTTTTTACTTTTTACTTCACACACTCGGAGTTGCCAATTCTGTTATATTTTTATTATTATTATTTTTTTAATTATAAAACTTTTATTTTTTCTGTTGTCAAAATAATAAAACATAAAAAATTTATATTTATAAATATAAAATTAATTAAAAATTTTTTAGAAAAAAATAAATAAATAAATATGATAAAAAAATGTATTTTTGTCAATAAAATAAAAAATCTTTTAATAAAATTAAAATTTAATATTTATATATTGTTTGTACCTAAGTGAAAGATTTGAAGAATATTTTTTTCGATATAGGCAAGAAACAAATATTAAAACACAAATTCGAATACTTTTGAAATCCTGATCTTATGACTGACAATGCCGTAGAAATTCCTAATTTGACTTGAGTGACAGTTGATTGTTTACATAAAAGATACATAATGGTAGAACATATATTCCCGGCGTAAGTACTAATTATATAACTTCAACTCATTTTTTTTTGTTGCGGCTGCTAACGCACACTTAGACCGGTGTTTGGTCCGTTGTGATACCACTTTTTCTGTACGGCTATAGCTCCGATTTTTCGTAGAACTATCTGCGCATTGCATAGCTTCATGTCAGCCTATAGTACTGGCATGAACGATGGGACGGCTCATGGATTCTAAATTCGACAGGGGATTCAGATGTATTCGTTCACACTACCGATCGCACCGCCCAAACGATTGATGGTGTAAAATCCATTTTTGCATCTTGCCCCGGATCGGGATTCGAACCCGGTACCTACCGCTCCAACTGTCGCAGCTTAACAACAACTCATAGAATTACGATATTTAAGTGAGTTTTGCAACAGACTTGTATAACGTATATCTAACTATAACGTGAAATGTGAAACGCTCAACGAACATATAATCTTATTACCTTTGAAGTAAGTTACTTTATTGACTGTTTAGGATTAGTTTCAGAAAACCGTTTTTATGAAATAACATAAAATTCATTTTCAAATACTGACTAAACCGGCAAATAATATCGTCAAATTACACAAATTTGGGTTTGGTATTTAATTAGAGAACAACACAAGCCCGTAGTTTGGCATCAAACATTTGGTTTCGTTTTCAATCAATTGGAAAGAAAATGTTTGTCTATTCTTGGTGTTTATCAAGTAGATAACGTGTTAGAGAATACCAGGTAAGTGATTTGTTTGTATACATTTTTACATAGAACAAACTAAAAAAAATTAATAAAGAAAATTAATTAAATCGCATGATAGGAAAAAATTAAGAAAATGTAAGGGGTTTCAGAAAGATATGTTAATGCAAGTGTTTTTAACCCATCGCGTTAAAATGGCAGTGATCGGGTGATGCTAAAAATTGTATACAAGAAGACTTACGTAAAACCGACGAGTTATGTACAATGTCAAATGAATAAGTTAATTTCAGTGACACTGATAATTTAAATAATTAATAAAGCAAGCGCACTCGGATAGTCCAAGTCTGCTTTACCTATATCCTCTTGGCTGAATTACTTATGTAGATTAATGACATTGTTTGTGGATTAATGATTTTGTAAATTTCCGAATCTTTAGGCGAATAATCGACTTGTGCTTTACTGGGATCTTATGTTTTTTAATAATTTTCTTTTTTTACTCTATCTCCAATCTGAAAGTTTGTATACCTAGTCAGTAATTCACTAAATCAAATCAGTTTAAAAGTTACACCAAACTATCAAGTTACTTTATTTACTTTAATAGTAAGCATAAGGCTAAAACTTGGAGGTATCGATTGTTGATTTAGACCAAAGCTTTGAATATGATTTGAATTATGAACAACATTGAAAAAATTGTCTATTTCGGAAGACCTAATTTCGAGAGAAAACTTGGGACGTTTAATCTGTAATACTTCAATTTACTAATCCGCAAATTGAACGACTTCTCTGAAAAATAATTATTAAAGATGAATTTAATTAAAGCCGTACCTAAAAACTCTATTTACGGAGATATTAAGGATTTTCTGATTTTAGCAATAATTTGAAACATTTAGCATAGAACTAATTACATCTCAAAGCTAAGTTTGAGCTGGAAGATAAATCTATTTAATATGTAGAACAATTCTTAATTTCTTGTGTTATAAGGTTAAATTTATTACAGCTACTAAATAGTAAATAGCTACTAAACAGTAGTAATTCCGTACAGTTGGCATAAGAAAGAAAATCCTCTATTGTAGTTCATTTAAATGTGGCCATTTAGCTATGGTTACAGATAAATTGTTCCAGAGTAAAAGGAGAAAAGATGAAACGAAACGTTGATCTAATATCTCGAGTTCCTCTGAAAACGAATTGTTTACGTTTAAATAATTATTATAGTCTATTCTCAATGAATCAAGTACATTAGATTACAAATATGTACGAAACTATTCCCGAAAATAATAAAATTAATTCTTCAATGTAGTTCAAATCTTCGATAAAGTATTAAATGAAACCCAAATTCTACGGCATAGCTGTCAGGGTGCACTAATCATATTTCAACGTATTTGAGACGGTGCCCGTTCGAATTTAATTATGTTGTAAGCTTAAGTGAGTTTTGATGGTATGCTTATATCCCACCTATCAAATTTAATATTAGACCCAGAGCACTACATAATTTGAGGGATTCCCTCATGATTGACATTTGCTAAGTAAATATAAGCATTTTGAATAACCAATACCAAAAAATTTGGCACACGTTTCGTTGCTTTCATAAAATTACTCATGCCTTATTTTTTTTTATGGGAGGAACTGAAATTCAATTGTAACACTTAGATTTAATAAAATAATCGAAATTCGGAGAATAACATGAATTAAACGATTCGACGAGGTAGCAAATGAGCTGGACGTAAGAGATAGAAGTGTTCTGAAAAGTAAGCTGAAAGTAAAACCATTAAAAAGACAAAAGAATCAAAAGCTAAACGATTTGCTGTCTCATTAAGGTTTACTTAACATAATATTTTTGTAGATCTGGCATATGACCTTCTGGCAGGCACTGAAAATGGGCTCTTACTGTTAATTGGTCTACCACCAAATAAATATCGATGTTTATCAAAGATTTATTATGAATGCTGATTATAACTGTTACCTAATATTTTTAATATCCCCCATTTACAATGCGGTCCAGAATACTACCGTGAAGAATTTCTGCAAAATGGATATTTGGTTGATCTTGCTTTCATATATTAGGAGTATAAATTACTTCTGCCTTTTTTTTTTGAATCGATCCGAAAATAAATAATCAAAATTTGGAGAATCCAATATAGTCCAGAAAAGGCAAACAAAGTGTGTAATCTGTTGTATCGTAATTCAGAGCGAAGTGCACCAACAATGGCTAATGAACTGGACATAAGAGACAGAAGTGTTTCACTAATTTCAAAAAATAAGCGTAAGTGAAGCTTTCAAAACAATTATTTGGATTGTTCGCTCATTAAGATTTACATAATATAATATTTTTAAACATTTGCTGAACAAACAATCGTATTTGGTTAAGAAAGCTTCTCGATGGTCAACTGAAAACGGTCTTTTTACGTTAATTTATCTACCACCAAATATCTAATATATATCTCGATAGCGTTGAAACTAAAACCATATAATTTTCTTCATCTTTAGTCAAGCGGTAACTAACCAATTTCTATAATAAAATTAATCTAAATCTTAAACGTTATAATTTGGGCAAAGGAAATCCTTCAATAAAAGTCATCTCATTTTAAATTAAACTATATTATGCTGCCCTTTAACACTAAATCAGCATATCTTGACATTTTATTGACGTAAATCCTCTTCTTAAATTTACACATCCCCTTATTACACACATATATACGTATATGTATACCTTATTATTTGTAATAAGAGGACGGATGACCCTATATTTAAATAAATTACCAAATTTTTACAGCTTTTAATAGTATTCCAATAGTTTGATACTATTTTGACCTGTCTACGAAATAATAATCCAAACTTGGACCGTGGGAAGTATACGGTTTAGACAAGAGAACAATAGTATTTACAATGTCCGCTACTCATATTTCACTTAAGTTTATCTATATGTAAACGAAATCGTCCATATTAAGCCTAATCACAGTTACCATATTAGTCCACCATTTTGTGTGTAATTAAACAAATTTGCCTATCATCGTTCCGAGTAACGTAATCCAGTAATTAATTATGTTAAGAATACAGGTGGCAAAATGATTAACTAAATATTCAGCCCTTTTTGATTAGTTCTAGATGTTAAATGGCAGTCCCACTCTAATTTAGCTATCTGTATCGTTTACGTGGGTCGATATAAACGATATGTTACTTAAGTGATCTGGTTTAAAATTTTGATAAATCATCTCATCTGGTTGAGTTTACTTATTTTCATATTATTCGTTCACCTTCAAACGATTAAAGAAACGAAACATTTTACTTCAATCAATTCATCTTGGATCTTCCATCAAACTTTTAAATGATTTTATTACAATTTGAAAAATAAAATTAAAAAACTTGTTAATTCCGTCCACGCTGAAATATTTAATTTTTTTTTATTTTATTATTTTGTTTTATTTATTTTATTTTTATCATTTTAGTTTTTGTTTTGTTTGTTTCCGTAAATGGAGAAAAGATGGCAGTCAAAACCGGAACTTCCATTTTAAGCGATAATTTAATATTATTTTTATTTGGTTTTTTTTCTTTGTGCGCGAAATACATTTTTTTTATTTCATTGAATATTAATTCAATTTGTTTTTTTTATTATAATTTATAATTCGTTTATAATTAATTAATAAAACAAAAAAACGCACACACATAGCACACACAAAATTAAATGATTTATTTATTAATTTTGTGTTTTATATTTTTCAAACGATTTTTGTTTTGATAGTTTCCGTCGAGCATGTTGACTTTTTAATTGAATTGGCGACAATTTTAAACTATAAATTTCGAATACAAACAGTATAATAATAATAGTAATTAAATGTAAATACATTGAAATAATTATTAGTAAGTAGTAAAGAATTCTAACTGACAATTTTTTTTTATGAGTGTGCTAGCTTGTTCGCAGTTATTTATTTAGCAGCAAAATGGCGGACTAAGTTGTATATTTTTCAAAGTACCGAAATCTTTAATCTTTCTACTGTAGAAACTAACCAAATGTATCCTAGGTCCTAACCATTATTATTTTGTATTATGAATATTGATTTAAATCTATAGATTCTAGCGTCTACTTAAATGGTAAATTAGTTCTTACCATCTCATATTCATTAAATGTATGTCTCATATTCATTAACTACTTTTTTTTGTTTTTTTGTCAGTCAGGCTCAATTGGTCCATTGTGACATCAAACTTTTACTTGAAGTTCCAGCTATAGGTCCGATTTTACGTAGAAACCATTTGCACATTGCATAGCTGCATCGCAGACTATAGTACTGACATGAAAGATGGGACGGCATTGGGCTTCTATAATCTCAACAGAGTGTCAGATGAGTCCATTCGCCCCACCGATCGCATCGGCCTAACCATTGATGGTGAAAATACCTTTTCGTATCCGACCCCTGTCGGGATCCGGACCCGGTACCTCCACACTTGAGAATCCATACTTGCTTGAAACATTTGTTATACTATTAGGTTTTTTAAATTTTGTATTAGACGCATTGACGCATTGGTTGAAGATATATTTTAGATGGATATGAAAAGTATGAGGCTGGTCCATGTTGTTGTATACAACCGATTTTGATTAACTTGTGATTCCCTTTGGATAGATTGTTGAAACATCTATTTGGTGAAATCCTAAATTCAATAAAAATTCTGAAGAGAGCTTGAATCAAATTGAGAGAGGACGACATGGAAACTCTTTGCCAATTATTTTAACTTTGTATATCAGCGATTCGTCCGAACTATGTAATAGGTTTTTGCGATATCGTAGAAGAGTTTGGCAGTAATTAAAATTCTATAAATTTTCGCTATATAGTTTCATGTTAGTTTCAGAATTGATGGCCTAAATATCTATTTACCGATATAATGAGAATCGTGTCTTATACTTTCTTTAGTATTTTGAAGAAGTGATTCTTTTTTGTGCTACCCGTTTGGACTTATGTATGTATTTAAGATACTTCTGCCGGTTAACTTTCTGAACTGGAAATTGAAATAAATTGTATAGTTTGCTTTCTTTTCTGTGAAAGTTCCTTCTAGCTACTTGAACACCTTCGTTTAGGACTAATCACAGAGTGAACACCTTTGTTTAGGTCCAAGGAAGGTGTACAGAAAATGATTGTTTGTAACTGAGCTACATAGCTAGGAGAGGTGTTAAAGACATGACTTCAGTTACAGCCCGACAACGAAACAGTTAAGTTTTGCAAATCAAGCTTTAATTTTAACCGTCGACCACTAAACAACAGATGCATATGTTAGCATTGGTAAAAAATCAGCGACTTATACATAAAAGATAGCATTTTGGAGGACAATGTCCAAGAATGACCAAAAGCTGTTCAGCATTACCAGAAAATAGTAGTGGCCTTTTGTAGTTTGAAATCCAGGTGATGCTCCCAAAAAAGTTTATTATCCAGAAAAACACCAAGGTGTTTGACGTAGGCAGAGCTATTAATCTTACATCCGAAAAGAGATGGTACAGAAAAAGCTGCTGTCTTCCTGTGTCTTGGAAATACAACCAAATCCAATCTGATATTTTCAGATAGATTCTAAGAGATTCAGGTGCTTGACTGAAACTGCCAGATCCAGATCATCAGCGTTACTTTAAGCAATGAAACTGAACTTATGAAGAATACTAGTACCAAGAAGTTTGCAATAACTAGAAGCCACAATAAGGATGAAAATACACCTCTTTGGGACATCCTCTAAAATACTTTACTTCGTAAGGCATCCTTAACCTAGCATATCACGATGCGAGATTCAAGTTTGTACATGTATTTATAATCGAAACGCATGTAGTATTATCAAAGGGTACTGCAATATCCAGAAAAGTACCCAAGAATGTAAATCCGTATTTGACGCTTTTGTTCGACGAATGCCTTGATATGTCTCTCATGTTCAATCTCCCCTTTATAACTGCTTCTTCGTACTGAAAGATTCTTCATCAGCATCATATCGAGTATACAATATTTATCTATCTTACTGTGATACCGTTGTGACGTGGGATAAGTGTTTTGGTAAATTTTATTTTAAGTTTTCGAGGTTTACTAATTAAAGCCATATATGAGAATAAAGAATATGTTATAAATTTATAATGTTGGCTAATGTTTTTGTAGTCTGCAATAATAATCATAGAACTCAGACTCTTCACAATAACGTGGTTATATAAAGTATCATAGACATAAAATAAATAAATTTCTATTAAAATACGCCATAATGTTTGTTTGATTTTCACTGCGTGCCATCTGGAAACGGGTCTTTTAACTAAGTTTTTAGTCAAACTAATTTGGTTCACATTCTAATCCTGACATTTTATCTATCCTTCCGGTTTAATCGCGATGTGCTAGAGTTTTCTCTTATGCATTTGTTTTATAAAGTGCTTGCCAAAAATCATTATGTACGAAATCATTGACAATGCTTTGTGATATTCGGTAGTCATTTGTTCAACCACTGTTGTTTAATACAAATTACTTGATATCAGCGAACGTAAAATGTTTTTTAAGAAGGTTACCTGTTATGACCGCACACATCGCATCATACTTCACAAAGTTTGGTATTACAACACACAATAATTAGATCACACACGCCTAAATGATGACACACCGCATAATACAATTACAACAAATCATTAACGATTTTCCGACTTTCACATATATTCTGACGCGTACAATGAGGAAATAATTGGAATGTCATTTGCATGTTAATGACAATAATATTTGAGTAAATTTAAATACAAACAAATGACTGTCGTCATTAATTTTTACATTTCTCCAGGTAACCGGAAAATATGAAAACAAATGCACGACGTACAAGTGTAGAACCGCGTTTAAACAATTGCGTATTGTGCGCATGCTCATTATAATAATAATAATTATTATTAATTTTATAATAAACTAGTTTTTTATGTAAATATAAATTTATGTTATAAATAAAGAATAGACAAACTACACAATTTTTCGAGTCTAATTAAAATGATTTTCCGATTTTCCTTTTTAATATTTTCATTTTCCCGTACATAAAAAATTACGTTCGATTGAATTACAACCGCACCGTTATAATTTATTTTCATTCTGTGTCAGTATTGTGCTGTAGTTGGTTCGTAGAAAAATTATTTTATTACGGGAAATGTCCATAATTAACCTTTTATGACGCGTGAAAATATTAAGTGGTTTTTCATTGTTGTTGTTGTAAATGATTTTTCATTATTTTAACTGGATAAATCAATTAAATTGAGACAGTAAAAATGGGATGCGGATCGTCGCAAGCGGCTAAAGTGGAAAATATTGATAATCGATTGGACAAAAGTGTGCCGAACACAAATATGAATAATAATGAAACTAGTGATGACGTTGGAGTGAACGAAATTGTGGATGAAAATGGCACAACGGTTATGATACCGATGAAATATCGTGAGTGAATTTTTAAATTTTGTAATGTGTAGCCTTTTGGAAAATTATGTAAATGGTATAGAATGTAGTATAGATACGTGATGGTGATTTCTAATCAACAACTACGGCTTCATTTTCATTCGAAGTCTAAGCATGGTGAAATTAATTCCCAAGTGGACTATATTATAAGAGTATAGTTACGTAATTATACCAATTGACGTATATGTAAATAATTCGTGTAGCTCAGTTGTATCAATAGTTAATTTTGCAATACGATCATAATATCACAGAGAAGGTCCAATTAGATCGTGAAATTTGAATTATTTTAAATTAACGCCAGTCGAAATCCTTGTAATGCAAAAGATAAAGAATATGGTTAGAAAGATCTTATAGAGTGGATGTGAATGTGTATACCGTTCTATAAGAATGTCTCTAGACAGTTTATGAGTTGGGGATGAATATTAATGTGTCTTTTGCATTTCTAGGAGAAGCCTGGCTAGAAGTGAATATGGAATTTCATAATAGTAAGTTGTGTATTTGTAAAGTAAGTAGATAATATAACACAGTTAAATGTTTAAATCAATATTTTTGAAATAATGTCATAGTTCTCCATATTTTCATAAGTGTTTCAACACCGCAATGTTTGAAAGTTAAACTTTCAATGTGATTTTATCTTTTTCAACTATCAAAAGAAGAACTTCATGCTCGCAATGCTGTGTCAAAATTAAGAACCAGCTATCGAGAAGTTTCGTAATTAGTTCTGGTGTTTGATAAAGAGAGGCGCTGGTCCGATACTTTTCACTCTCATGTTGTAATACATCCCTTAAGAAAATATCTTATTCGACAATTCAAGCAACATTTTGCATAAGCAAATAATATTAGTATGATTAGATTAAATGGCAACGGAGTTAAAGATAGACTTGAACCACTAGCACAGTGTTTAGCATTTGATGGTTTTAAAATCAACGAGTCGAAAGCCTCTTTTGATGTACACGTTTGTGTTACACGTTTGAAGGAGTAATGAGATTCAAGTATGTGGAATCTCTTATTGCTCAAGATAATAGTGTGGGAGAGAATATCAAGGTCCCCTTGCCGCTGGCAAACGAGCTTTATATCCTCTACGTTCACTTCTGAAATCAAAATATCTTGCAAATACGGATAAGTTGTACAGAGTGTTGATCAGACCCGCTGTGTTGTATGGATGTGAGAGATGGACCTTGATGAATGAGTACGATAGCTCGTTTCTAACATTCAAGAGCCAAAAATTATGCGTGCGATATATGGCCCAAAACGAGACGTTGATGGGACATACCGACTTAGTTTTCAATCACGTGATATAGTGCCTGAAATTTAAGGACGCCGGCTCAATCACGTTCTGCGTACTGATCCGGACCAAATCCGGACAGCGAACTTTAGAAAAAGAGACACGTTTTGGTTGGCGACGAAACCGTTGGAGTCCATTTGATGAAAAAAAAACACGCTTTGAAGATCAATTCTGCCAAACCATGTAGGAGTTTTAAATTATTTCCTTCTTAATGCAACCAATAATCTTTACTATTTATAGATTAAGCTTTATAGGTTATGCAATAATTAACATTCTGTTAAATAAATCAACCATTTAGGTAATCTTTATGGCGCTACAATTTTTAAAGCCAAATCGTTAAATTTATGTTCTACAATCGATTGCCTTTGTAACATAATCCGTTAATATATAATAAACATATATATATTCTTGACCAACCATAACTTGATTGAAACCCAACCTTCGCCAAATAAACAAATTATACACATCGCATGTAAAGCATGTTTCACATGGTAAACGAGACGTGCTATAATCGATCGCCCATTTTGAAAATTTATTTATTGTCAACTAACAAAAATCAATAAATCTTTGGCCACTTAAATTCTATATCTTATATATAAATTCTGTAATATTCCAATAAAAATATTGCTTAAAAGGGTGTTGAATTGGTATAAATTACAACAGCACGACACCATTTTGGACATTTTACATATATAAATCGTAAAAACTTTTAGTCGCATAATAACAGCGTGTGTTCATCCTGGTTATGGAATTTGCGATCATTTTCTTAATTTTTATTACATAATATAAATCATCGACGATTAATTATCCGTATAACAATGTGCGCGCGATGATGTTATCGCTCATCTATAGCACGATCTCTAAATAGAAATGTAATTCAATTTGAAGGTGCTTTACTATAATATTTATATCGTTTTTAGAGTGCGAGACAAGTGAATTGTGCGGGGGCATCTCGTATAATAAATACACATAAAACCATAATCGAACAAACACCCATAACCGATCAATAGTACAATTTATTATCAAATATAATACAAATTCTTTAATTATTGTGACCATTGTGATGTATTAAGTGCGAAGAACATAAATTTTGTCGATGTCGATCGGTTGGAAATTAAACCTTCTATGACACAATGGTACAATGGCTAGGGTGCTAAATTATGATCGATATTATGTAATACAACATATATGTTTATTTACAGTGGAGATTGGGACTAATGGTTTTTTCCACCCACACAATTGACCTTAAAATACTGTAACGTAACACGAAACGAAACCCATTAGACTTCCTCTATTGATTTAATCGATAAAATTTGTCAAAAACTTTAAAATAAAATAATTTTATTTTATCAGTTTTGTTAATTTTTTTGAAAAATATTAAATCTATTAACAAATAGAAAATTAATAATTTTTGCAAATGTTTGATTTGTGCTAATCGATCAAATCAAATAACATTATGGTTCTAAGACAACGGGTTATCAAACCAACTATACAACAACAATAGTGATTTTAAAATCGCGTAAAACACCGTAACCGCAACACCAACAATAACTAATTGAAATGTCTATATGTCTTCAACACACACACACGGAATTTAGTGGATTTGTGGACAATACATTTGTCACAGTTATTTTAGTTTTGGTCGTTTGTTTTAATAACGTAACGCCAATAGTTCATATTGTGCGATGGTGTATGGAAACCGACAATGATTGATAGCTTAATAAATTGATTATGAGTACATCACTATATAGTTTTTATAAATTGAGTTATATTTGCTATCCAATCGATGGGTTATTCACATCGTAATTATTGATTTTAATAATAGAAAGTGAATACAGTAGTTTTAGTCTAAATTAGTTCTCACGCATTGCTGGGCGGCGAACCTATAATAATTAGTGTTTCAAATCACAGTTAGGAGTTTACATGTAAAAAACGAAGGTATCGCCATTTGTAGTGACATCTGAACTCTTTGAATGACAATTGAACTCTTTTCAAATAATGCATCAAGTGTGCATGAAAATTACAATTTTCTTTCTATTATTTAGACAATACGTCAATATTATATTTTTGCGTCAATTTTGTAAAAGATTCTGTTAAGTCATTAACAATTTACATGGGTAAATGCGAATTTACATAGGTAAATGCATTATTAGTTGG
This sequence comes from Tipula lateralis, assembly GCA_963932295.1. Classification (NCBI taxonomy): domain Eukaryota; kingdom Metazoa; phylum Arthropoda; class Insecta; order Diptera; family Tipulidae; genus Tipula; species Tipula lateralis. The sequence goes on from OZ010737.1 coordinate 30,423,595, forward strand.
AAAGCGATTATTTTTACCTTCATCCGAGCCAGTTTATGTGATTTTAAACGGAATTATCCTGTTAATAATTCTTATCTAAAATAAAAATTATTTTGACATTTTAACATTCGATCAATATTGTACACAGTTAATTATTTCACAAAACCTATTCGTAAAATAGTAAGATGATTGCTTAACAGATGGTGCTTGAGTTCTAATTACATTTGATTAGAGATGACGCGTCACTTTCTAAAAAACATTTTTTTAATATAAACACAATTATACGGGGTGTCCGCCGGAAAGGTATACCACTTTGTTTTGCCGCCATTTCTGTAAACGTTAGTCTTAACAATTCATATTTGGCAGTCGTAAAGTAGACACGGGGCAAATTTACTATGGAAAAATATTTGATAAACCAACGTGTTTTAATCGTTAAAATATTTTATCAAAATCAATCCATCCGAATACTGTGGTGATGATGAGAAGGTTACGTAAAATTTTGGGAGAAACAACGTGCCAACAAAACGCACTATTTATCGTGTAGTGAATGATCTCGAAGAAAGAGGGTTGAAGATTTTTGCTTACTGTAAAAGTAAATAGAATGTTCGCGCTGTACTTCGGAGTTTTTGCTTATATCTTGTAATCTACTAGGCCGGTTTCGATCTGACGATGACGTCATTAAAAGACTGCGTGATCGAAAAGATCATATCAATCTCATCAGGCATATGCTACCGGACTTGATGTTCACATACTGTGCGATTCGTATATATACATTCAGTCGTGACGCGACAGTACTAGTGAATTACAAGAACTTAACTCGAAATATCGAGTTTATATTAATTCCGTGTGGCGTGAGTTAATTTGCAAATTTATTTGAGTTGCTCTGAACGCCACAGGGTCTGTAGGTGATAGGCCCAAGCATGGACCACAACTGCAAGATCGGCTGGAAACATTACTGCTGCACAAGAAAGTGTTTAAAACAATTCATCAACCTCGACGCCGTGCTCAGGAGCTTGGTCTTCAAAGAACATGTTTGGCCACAATTTTGCACAAGGATTTGCATTTGTTTCCATTTAAGATTTACTTGACACAATACCATTTACGCCACCGTACATATGATGTTACAGTAGGATGTTACAGCTCGCCCATGATAACTCCGATTTTCATGAAGAAATCATAATGAGTGACGAGACACATTTGAATTTGAATGGATATGTGAATAAACAGAATAGTCGGTTCTGGGCAATGGAAAACCCTCAAATTATTCATCAGTCACCTTTACATCCATTACAAGTGACAGTCTGGTGTGCAATTTGGTCAGGAGGAATTAATGGACCTTACTTCTTTGAAAGTGAAACCGGCGCAACGGTAACTGTGAATGGGGAGTGATATCGTGATATGATTAAAAACTTTTTAAAGCCACAACTGCATGCTTTGGGCTTGATTAACATGTGGTATCAACAAGACGGTGCCACATTGCATACAGCCAGGATTACAATGAAATTACTGCGAGACCTCTTTCCACAACAATATATTTCTTCAAAAAATGGTGATGTTGATTGGCCTCCACGGTCGCCTGATTCGACTGCTCCGGACTTCTTTTTGTGGGAACATCTGAAAAGTAAGGCTTTTGCAAACAAACCAGAAACGAGGGCTCGCACTATTGAGGCTCAAAGAGGCGGACATTTTTCTGATGTTGTATTCCATACATAACTGTCGACATTAAATAAAACAATTATCAATATAAGATCCATTCTATTTCATTTAATCAAAATTATAAACAAACAAAGTAGTATACCTTCCTGGCGGACACCCTGTATTAGGTTTTACTGGTTTATAGGCATCATGATGGCTACTGTCATCTTTCACAGACTCGATACTCGTTTAAGCCAAATCGTTTAAGCCAAAATAATGGTGTTAATTAATTAAAAAGGTTCATGAAAGCTGTTCTTAAAGATTTTATCAAGATTCAGTCACTTTAACCTTTTTGATCGATATTTAGGAGCATATCTACTTTCCTGGATCATTTTAATTTGTCTACAGCTTTAATCTTTTCCCACGATTTACCAAGTTGTTCAGCTATCATTGTTCTCTTTTATGTCATCGCTGGTCTTCCGACTTGCCTTTTCCGTTGCTAGTTCCAGTACAATGACATCCTCGTTATATATCGTCAGCATATGGCTAATATATTTCTACTTTCGTCTCTTTATTCAGGTTTCTATGTCTGAGTGATTTGTTTTTCTAAGCAGTTAAATGTTAGTTATGGTGTTAGGCTGGAAGCATTTCAAACATGTTTCTTGAACATATAGAAAAAGGGTTTCGATGTCTGATACCCATACAATAGTACTGATTTCACACACGAGTTGGACATTTGTATCTTATAGTTTCCAGGCTAACGGAATTTCAGACTTTATGTAACATGATGTCTACATAGCCGAGTACTTTCATGGCAGACTTGATATAACTGATTCAGTTTCGTTCTATTTTTGTTCTATATTGAAGCCTCCATTTTTATGTAGATCTGTTTGTGTAAAATTTACTCCTAGATTCGTTTTGAGCGTTTAACAGCTGCTGACTGGATTTAAATTTGCTATTACCAGTTAGTTGTCGTTTTGTATACGTCTTGCTTCTTTTATTGTTCTGACATATTGCAGCGAAATGAGGAATTCTTTGGCGGTTACAACTTGTTGTCTGTCCATCTGATTTTTAGTTCTGCCATCTGTACCAATCACGTATACAATAAATCCTAGACAGCTCCCAGTGTAAAGTATGGCATACTGGCGTCTAAGGAGAAGGATTTGTTTATTTGGTTTTAACATTTTTTCTACTATGATGTCTCATAAAAACGTTAATATTGTACATAATCCATTCGGATCCCTATATACACGTTAAAAAGAAAGCAAAATTGAAACTTTGGTAGAAGGATAATTAATTCGTACTGCAATTAATTCGCCCACAGATCTGTGCTTTTCACACAACAGATGTTGAAACCATAACTAGAGGTATTCTGTAATGTTGGTTCTGAGACACTCCCAACAAGAGAAATGATAAAACTGGCAACTGCACAAATCTTACCATTTACGGTTCATGGTCTAAATACTCCATATAGATGATCATTTAAATATCAAGCAACTCAAAACGTATCAAAAACGTTTCATCTGCTTAGAAACACCAGATCCAAAATGGATATACGTTATTCTTTATTAAGTATCTAATGTAACAAAATGTATTGTGTTTATGCGTAAGAATAAATTATAAATAGAAGCGGGCGATTGAACCATATAACTTCAAAGAACAGCAATGCATGCGGTTTAAGTTTATCCGTTGTTGTCGGTGGAGTTGTCTATTGAAAGTTCCAGCCTGGTTCAGCCACTCATATTACACTATTCCTTTCTTGTCTCACCAAACGCAGATCATTGTCTTCTTTTCGAAGTAATTTGGATGCCGTGGATCTTGATGCTTCGCCAACTGAAAGCCACGATCTTTTGCTTTTGGGATTCATAAGTTCAATAACTTTTCAAGTTGCAGCACTAAAGAAAAGGTTCCCAAAACTCGACATTTTCGTTCTTAGCCAAAATATACACATGAGATACACATTCCCATAATCAGTCACAGTAAAAAATGTGTCACTAATTCATAGATTTAGAGCGATAGACGATAGTGATTTCATGACTACAAGCAAGCCTTATATCGAGTAATATACGAGTACTATTACGATCAAAGTCGATTAAATTCAATAATCCGTATTAAGCACTCACATCATGAAACTAAAACATCGGGAGCTTATATAAATAAAATGTAGTTTTATGTTTGAAAGTTTCGATTCGATCGTAACCGATAGCTTCGGCTCCCAAAACACTACTGTAACCGGCATTAATGGTCGACATTTATTAATTGACTTATTTAAAAAAAATCGTTATTTCAACCCCTGTTAAAACGCCTTTATATCACGAAATGGATGATTTTAACACATCAAGTCGAATGTAGTTGTATTGGTCAGTGTCCGCCAAATAGACTCGTATCAACCCGACCAAAGTCATCTATAAGTTTATCTATTTCTTGGCGTTCTCAACTGAGATCTTACGGATAATCTTAATACGTATTTGCGCACATATACATGACAGCGGCGAGAGTCGAACTCGAAATGAAGAATTGCGTTATGAAGAATGATATTATCCACTAAGCTACAACCGACGATGCATATTCAGTATTTATGAGTATGTCTACTCATATATACTGAATGCGAGTTTAAGCGGGTAATAAAATATTTCGGCTTATAAATATATTATTTACCAATTCATAACATGGCTTATTTGTGATTCATTTGGCGCTACATGTAGCTTAAAATTTATGTGTGAATTAATTACTAAATATTAGTAAAGGATATAGAGTGCATGTTCGTGCTTAATGTGACAGCTTTACATGCTTATAATATTGATTTGTTTGTATATAATTATTTCGTAAGCCATGACAAATCCAGTAATAAATATGTAAACTACTCTATGATGAGAAACCGCTGTGATTTGGCAGACCCCACGTCCAAATTTCACCATACGATCCGTATAATTTTATATTTAGCTTTCACTCACTCCATTCACTCAAATATATGATATGATCATTACAAATTGATTAACTCACATGTCGTAATTCGAATAGTAAGCAATTTATTTTTAAACGGTACAACATCGAATTGGCGGCATCTCCCACCTACTTACACATGTAATGTTGTTGTTAATTTAATTTAATTTGTATTCATCGATATTAACAATGATCATAAAAAAAATTTCTTGATTTTCTTGAAAATTGGTCGTTCGTTTTGGACAACATGTATATGTATATTACTACACAAGGTATATATACATACGATCCAAATTGAAAAGTGATAAAAATAAACGAAAACAAGATAAATGTGGGCACATTCTCGATTCCATAACCGTGCGCGCATATACACCACCGAAAAACAATTTACCAGATGATTGTGATTTATAAAGTGTGAATTAGAATAATTAAAAACTATAAAATTTTTTGGTTTTGGTCTATATAAAACATAAAATATATCGGCGACCGGTATCCATAAACGTTTTGTCAATATAAATTATGCATGACGAGCTATTATAAAGTTATACGTTTTGTCGACAAAAGCGCGACCGACATTTTCAACTTATTCAATAGATTTCGATTTTTTTAATTTTTATTATTTGTTATTAAATTGAAATCATAAATTTAAAAAAAAATCTATTTTAGAAAATTGGAAGTGATATTGTGTTCGTTATGAAATATTTATGACTCTCGATACATATTATATGTAAAAGGTATGATCGATATCCTTGATCTAAAGCTAACAGATCATTAATAAAACACACATATGCGCGATTTAGTTGTTGTTGGCATATTGTTTGTGCCTGTCCCATTTTTAAACGACACACTTATGGTGTTGATCACCTTAAATTTAGGACAGATTTTGTCTTTTGAACTTAACACGTATGGCGCCGTATACCTAAATAAGGGACGGATGCTTTTCGATAACAATTTCGTTGTTGATTGGATATATTATATAGTAAACGCAAAACTGATTAACCATAATCGGGTTCTATATTCACCCAAATATGAGATGAAGATTTATTGTGTCTTTCAATTTAGTTATGATCTTAGATTTGTTTACGATCATTTATATATTGAGCGTGTAACCTTTTAGACAAGATCAAAGAGAGACGAGCATGATTATTTATAACGTACATACATATATAGATGTTTGTGGTTTTTTAGAAGCATGATTTGAAAATATACGGTGCTAATGTGAAGTAATTAATTATGTTAAGTCCAAAAATGTACGACCGTAAACAAATATTTACCGGTAATAAACATTAATAATATATACTTGATTACTTGTTCAGCCTATAATAAACTTATCGGTGAAAGCTTTAATGAACACAAGTTATTAGATTGCTGTCTTGAATAATTATATATAATTAAAAAATGTATTTTAATAATTAAAACGATAATTAACAAAAATTGGGCCAGAAATCGTAATATACAAATAACTCAATCAGAACTTTTGGAGAGTTTTATTTGACGCAGCGTTGTGTGGATAGATTGACGCCCAGACAAATAAAATAAAATCACTGCCAGTTGTTACCTCACGGAAGTATGAGAAACGCTAATGCTGTCTCGTATGTGTGGGAGAAATATCGCTCGAACTGTTATAAAAACTTTTTCTAACGATCGAAAACAGACAAGTGCTCGTGTTACAGACTGTTTTCTTCAAAACGCACAGTTTGGCATGCTAATTGGTGAAACCATGCTGTTTTTTACCCAAAACCTGATTGTACAGAAGATGGAACCTTGCTTGTGCAACACACCACACACGAGTTGGTAACTCGATGCACAATGTCGTCTTGATGAAATCTAGTCCTAACTTGGGTAAAGTACTTATATGGTGTTTGAAATCATCGAGTGTGCATTTATCAAAATTGTTCTAGTAACTTTTCCCGATTCAGGTGTTATTAAATATACTAAGTCAAGTGAGAGTTGCAATCCAAAAACTTGGCCACGTAACCCGAGTACTTAATCTCCTTTAAATTATACATGGCCAGGAAAAAAATACAGCGAAGAGAAATTGTCCTGATGCTAACCATCATTAAATTCTGTTTATAAACTGGAGTCTATTATAAATTAGGACAAATCATTTGAACCAAACAAATCGTCAAGCGTGAGTTGACTATCAAGGTAAGAACTAAACAGAACAATTATGATGGATTGATAGTTGTCAACAATAAGCAGATTTCTTATCAAGTGGATACGAGTGTAAAAATTTGACTTCACAAATCACATTGAAATCTGACACTCGTCCAAAATTTTTCAAGCCTTACAATCAAAGAAATCTTAAAGAATCGCTGAGTTGATTAACATGGAATAAGTGGCATTCCGAAAAAATTGGCGCCAATACAAAAATGAAATCAAATAAGTTAAGGCTTCCGTGGAAGAATCAATTACTGCTATAAAATTATTCAAAATTTTGGTTCAATGTCCACATAATGAACTCCATCAGAACGATGTGAAATTTGTTTGAACCAACCGGTAATAAACCACTTCTCACGTCGCGTCCCAATTAGATATGGGCATCCTGCCTTGTCCCATGGTCATAAAGTAAACAGTTTATATCGGTTATTATGTGACAATGTTTGGCCAATATTAGACACACTCGATCATCCACAACATTTTAAGGACTTAAGCTTTAAGTGAATCCTATGCAGTTGCCATTTCACGCTTTAACCACTGCACAGTCGGTTTTAATTAATTTTCAATAACCTCATGTTGAACACAATGTATATCATCGGTTATCCAATCAGATGATTGATTGCCTATGCAGATGATACATGTTATATAAATCTACTCAAATATTTTCGGTAAATGAATAAGAACAAAACTAATAATTAGATCGCTAATCTTAGAGATACAGAGCGATGATCAGACCTGTTATCAAGTATGTAGGATAAGAACCTGATTGTTGCTATGTTTAAGGTATAAGCAATAGTAGAAAAAATCTAACGAATACAGGAGGAAGTCTATTAACTCTGTTTTTGGTATATACAGGTTGATCTGCTAACAATTTGAATTAAAGTTGATGTCACTATAATTGTGTACCTATAACTCTGTTTGTTTGATCATATATGCAATATGTATGGTTTCTAGTCATTGTCATATTTTGATTATAGTCTGGACACATTCAACATTACTCTCCATTAAATTTGGAAATTAGGGTTTTAATTGTATATGTACTGAAGAACAGTTGTTTCCGCAATACATTCTATATACCTATATATGTTCTTGTTACGTCTGTTACGAGTATATCTGGCTTAATGGCTAAGCCCGAATTAAGAATAAATTTAGGTAATCAGTTTTAATATAAATTATTAATCCCTACCATAAATGAGTGATAACCATTTTCGATAATTGAATTTGTGTACGATTATGCCCAAATTTATCGATTTGGAAAAATCGCAGTTATTAAATTAAATTGTGGTTGATACATGATTTGGTCAAATCTCATAAAATCAATAAATATATACGATAATCCAAATCGATTTTAGAAAATCAACAAAGATGGATGGGTACCTTAATCTTATCTCATATTTTAACGGGGGAATATAAATTCGAAATGTCGATAAGTAATTTTGGATTTTATTATTTCATAAAGAAAATATTGATCCCTGTCATAAATGGTCGCGATCAATTAATATTTTAAAGTTATTGATTGTATAGTACCCAAAATCTATTTATCTTTTGGAAGATCGACTAATATAAACTGTTGACTGGCTACTTGTTTGGCAAACGTCTGAGTGATTCAATTTGTATCAAATCTAATAAATAAAAATTTTATTTACTTATATAATAGATCCAAAACCAGAGACCGTTACCAAACATCCAAAACAGCATGAAGTGTCCGACAATGCCCTTCAAATAGGTTTACCACTCTAAATATCTTGTTAGGCGTAAATGGTATTTTAATAAATTAGCTCACATTGACACTCACTCAAACGGTTAAATAGACAGTTATTTCGAATTAAATATAATCATCGGTAGCAAGATTACCAAATCGGCCAAGCATTAAGACCTTCTTTCTATACAGAAAAGTTTTAGGCTAATCGTTGGGCTTAGTTATTAATGTTTGTATTATGAATACCAGGCATAATTTCTATTAGTCTTATCCACGGATTGCAGTTGAATCCATTATTCAGCTACGTCAACATAATTGTTAATTTCAAGACACGCTTTCTGGTTTGTGATCGAAAACTTTACGTGCAATCACTAATTAAGAAGTTAACGGAGTGGCTACCAAGTACCAATGTTTAATTTTTTATATCGATGTTCCAGTCGCTAATTATGTCCTCACCCATATGAGATAATCTCTCTTATCTTAAGTATATTGGCTTAAATTTTGCTTTGTGTTGTTTCGAAAATGTTTATACATAGTAGATTTCATTATACGTACTTCAAATCTACTTCGTTCCCTTCCAAATGAAATAGCCTGCATTGCTGACAACTAAAACTTTAAAATCGTTTGATTAATAGTAGGCCGTAACTGATTTTTGATAACATAAATTAAGGGGAAATACATTTTCCTCCCAAATGTTAGAAATCATCTCTCGTACTACTCTCGCATCCATATACATTACAACTGATTTGATCAACATCCAGTACCATTTCAGCTTACCCACATTTGCAAAATATTTTGATTTTAGAAATTGACGTAAACGATATACAGCCCGATTGCCAACGGCAAGGCGAATTTTGATATTATCTCCCACACTATTGTCGTGAGTAAAGAGAGATCCGAGACAATTGAATCTCATCATTATTATAAACGAGCGAAATAGCAAAAATTCTTAATAGTCTGTTCTCAACTTTAACACAGCATTGTGACAGCGCTATTGTATTCCGGTCATAATAAAGCATCTCTCGATTGAACGACTCATACAGGTTTACTTTAAATTTAGAAATGTTTCTGAGAACTCGTGACTGACCAATTAGGACGAAATCATCTTTGCTTATTATCGATAGTTTCCTCCATCAGAAGAGTAAATCTTCCCAATATAATGTACGACAGTAAATTATATGCTGTGCAAAGGAGAGCTCCTCCCTTTTTAAAAGATTGAGCATAACGCGGCCACTTTTGATTCTTCGAACACAGCTTTATTTCACCATACTATGTCAGCTCTAAAATATTGTAATCAATTCCAAGCTTTACATAATTTTTCATAGGATGGATCTGCAATGAACATCTATATGGGTTTTATCAAAGATATTCAATTACAGATTGTTACACATGTGGAATATTAAACGGATTAGCATAATGTTTACCCCTTGTATCGAGCACCGCAACCATGTTAACATATGTAGATAGTGGCAGTTGACCGAAGGCAATTCGGTGACTCCTTTAAAGGAGTTACGCAAATTACACTCACTCCTGAGTTAATATACTCTTAAGACCTAAGCATTCTGCCATACACTGTCTACAAATCCGTTATTTTCTATCCGTCTAGTATAAGGACCGCTGTAGTTTTTCTTGCGATTATAAACCGAGTTTGTGCTTTATTATGGATTATGTCTCGTTGCTCAACATCAAGACGACACTCGTTATCAAACTTATCTATTTGCGAGCTTAGTTCTCACAATTCAGAGCGTTTGCTAGGAGGCATCGACCACCGAGGTATCGATACTCCAGATAGTGTTTTTTGACAGGAGAATCGTGTTGTATTCTTCCCTATCATTCCTTTCTTTTTCAAAAATTTCTATTGTAGCTTTTGCAATGACCAGATAATGGTCACTATCTACGAATTTTGTTAAAGACCGAAACGTTTTGTGACGTAAAAATGTATTTACCACTTCGAGGATCATGAGCGAAAGTATATGTCATTCTTTCTTCATTTTCGGTCACAGTTTTGTGTAGGAAGTACAGGCCTTTTTACATAAGTCGATTTGATTTCTGCCAGCTGTAGCATTAAAGTCACCAATCACCAATCTGACATCGAGCTCAGGTCTAGTGCTCGAAAAATTACACAAATAATTATAAATTGAGTCCTTATCATATGGGGTTGGCTTACATCAGTGCGTTTGGCTTACACAATGTTCAAACGAATGTCCAACACATCGTTTTTTATTGCTTCCTGATAGTTAACAAACAGTTAAAATTTTCAATGTAACTCACACATGATGATGTAGAAACGCATAGGACCAGCCCGCATGGTAGTATATTATGTAGCTATATCTATAGTGCGATCACTTTGGGAATGCTTAAGTAGATCTGGGTGACCCATTATTTGCCTGCTAAATACATCAGATATGTATCTGTCTATTTCACACGATATTACGCCAAATTATAAATAATAATTTAAGATTATAGAGATAAGATTATCACTTCCAAGTTTTAACATGTCGCGCGTGTATATACGTGTTTTGTTACAAACAAAAACGAACATCTTATACAAATCCATAACACTACATCAAAATGTGTTAAAATCTCAGATTTCTATTCCAATTATGTAAAATCTAAAATCTTAAAAATGAATAAAAAACAAAAAAATTAAATTAATCGATTCGGTAAATTGATAAATTTAAATTAGCCAATGAATGTCCAAATATGAATACACATCTTAAATCTTAAAATTATTATAATTAAGAAGATATTTAGAAGAAGACCAATTCTCATTAGAAAAAATTGCGTTACTTCATCACTTTGGCGACATACGATTACGGATGATCATGGTGACGATGATGATAAGTGTGATAATCTATAAATATCTGCACGAAAAACAATTAACAAGAATTTCGTTCTATATAGGGAGGAGGATCAACTCCAATTTAATGGGTATAGATTGATTTTGTGGTTTGCAATTCGACGATTATGGACAATTTAGCTAATCACTGGTTTTAATTAATTAACAAAACCACAAAATTTAATGCGATGAATCTCGTCCTTGAAAAAATTATTATAAATATCATATTATGTATATGTGTCTTGGGTATCGCTCAAAATTTTATCGTCGAACTGTCGCATTTCGATAATTTACTTCCCATTCCCACTCTTGTATGTAGACATTAATAATTCAGTATTGATTGACTATTTTTTTTTATATTTAATCGGATATATAGCACCTGGGGAGGCATTCGAGATACCACTTAAACCAGAACCAGATAGTAGTTTAATCAAAAAACATCCACCAAGGCGACTACAGAAACTACTCGAAGATCGTCCACAAACGCCACACTCAATCGAAGATCTAGAGGAGAAGCTGGAACATGCTAAATTGCGGCGACAACAGGTAAAACTATATATAGGATATAATTATGTTTTATCGACTTGACCTACACCAAGCTATTATATTTAGATTGTAAGCAAGTTTTGGGCTATAGTTAAGTAGTACGGGGGTAGGTATAAAGACTATGTAGAATAACTATTTGAAGTATTAAAAATAGTGTTTTCAATAATCGATTTATAATTTTATATTTTTGTTGTTATAAATTTGATTGATGGAAAATATTTATACAATTATTGGGTTTCCGTTGATACGAGTAGTTTATTGATTCATTCGTTCTTAACGTTAAAAAAATATTCTCCCATACATATGATAGTATATAGGGATGTAATTAAATCAAATTATCCTTCTTTTGCTTATAGTGTGGTGTTTCAAGAGCATTTAATTCATTTGGACTTGTGATTTCTTAAAAATCTTTGCCTTTTAATAAATGTCAACCCTTTCGGTTATAGTGATGTTTACGCATCCAGATTTCATTTCACCGACCAAATGGCGCGGTAGTTCAAGAACTTGAGTGAGCAGTATGCAGAAGTTATTTTCCATCATGTATACAGATGGTCTATGCAAATCGAGCCTATAGCTGTACGTAACCGATTTGCCATCGGCGTAAGTTAGAACATTAAATGAAAACTGCGAAAAAGTTGGCGTGCTTCGGCGCCTAAAAAGTGGCTTCATTTCACTATGTATAGGGTTTATATGCCTACGATTCTCTGGATGCTAATCTTGTTAGAGGCCTTCTCGAAAATAATCCGAATATATATTCCAAGATTTGTTCCTTTATAATAAGCTGGTTTGAGATTCTTAATATACTTGTGTACTGGATTTCAAATTAATGGGCATGTTTACCATTTTATGTTACTATTATGGGGTTGAGATTTTTGACAATATGTATATACAAATCGCAATAAAGAATTTTTTGCCATTTAGCAATTTATTTAATTTAGGGATCATAATCACTTCGGCTAAACTAATCGCGTCAATATACAAGAATGGACCAGTTTGCTATTTTTAAGGCCTTAATTATTTGACCCACAAGTTTTATTTTAGATCCTACAGTAATGCAGTATTAGTTTAGTCGAATTAACACCTTTTGTTGTCTTCCAGTATAGGACTACGCTATACTTGCTAATATATTTGGTACGCAATCTAAAACACTAATTTCCACAAACTTTTTGTAGCATTTGCGGCCATTTTTCGCTTTCATGTCTCTGGTTTATCGACGTAGATAAGGACTTTACATATAACCCCAAATAAAATATTCCCATGGGGTTAAATCACACGAGTTTGGTGGCCAATTAATTGGACCAATACGCGAAATTATTCTTTTAACGAAAGTTTTTTTATCAGTAACATTCTGACCATAACCGTTTTTGAAGACATATGAACCAATGCCTCCGCCAACCCATAAAGCGCACCAAACAATTATTTTCTGTGGATGTAATGGTGTTTCGACAAAAGCTTGTGAATTATCCTTACTGCAAGTGCGACAATTCTGCTTATTTACGTACCCATTCAACCAAAAATGAGCTTCATCGAAGAGCAAAGTTTTAAATGGAATTTCAATATCAATATCAATTTGCGATTCAGCCCATTCGCCGAATTGGTGGCGCATACGATGGTCGTTTGGCTTTAATTCCTGCACAAGTTGAATCTTGAAACACTTCAAGCCAAGATCCTTTTGTAAAATCTTCCATAAAGTGGAAGCATACAACCCCAGTTGCTGATAAGGCGATGAATTGATTAATTCGAATCTTCTTCAATGCTTTTTGTACATCGGCTACAGTTTCTTAGGTGCGCACTGTTCGGTATCTCACGGGATGCACATTATCATTAAGAGTTAACCTGGTCCGAAAACGATCTATTATGCTATTTGATTGTTATTAGTCGCTCTGAAGGACGATTATGTATGCCATAAAATGGACGATTTGCACGATAACAAAACCAATATTTTGATAAAAAACTTAAACAATTTACAACTGTAGCTCTCATGTAAGTCTATCCATTATGAAATGTCAAGCCAATGCCAAACTTTTCAAAACACAACTATCGAGCCAATTCACACGAGTCACGCTTACGCTGTTTGTTGGATTTCCTCGTCTCTTACTTCTTGGCACTGTTTTTGCCTATAAACTAATTTTGGAGTGGGGATATTTTAGTTGCGCTTTTTCCTCAATATTTTTATGGCGGAACGATGTTGTACACACTAATAGACTGAAAAAGTAATTGAAAAGCAATAAAAAAAATTGTTGGGTCGAATTTTTTTTTTTAATTTTTACTATTCATTTGAAATATGACCATTGAAGGAGCCACATATAAAACATATGTTTTCCATTTTATGTTATGGATTTTAAACGTATTTTAGTTGTCAGTACAGATCTTAACCCTAATACTTTTTAGGTTAATAATTAGATAGATTCAATTGCTTCCCCTTATTTGTAAATTTGTAAATAATATTACATAATTAACAATAATTTTATTAATAATAATTATAATGACTGATACTTGGATCAGGTAACAAACGTTGGCCCTAATAGAAGCGTACCGTAATTGCTCATTTCTAAAGAATCCATAGACAAGTACTTTATCCAACAGAATCATCTCTAAATTCTCCTTTACCCTTTACTATTATATACATCTCTTTCAAACATTCAGATGATTTTCCACCTCAAACTTCATCATTCATCCCATTCTCAGATCGTCATTTCAACCGAATAATTCTAAAAATTAATTCTAAAGCCATCCTCCCTATCATCAATAACTTCACTACCTGTTTCTGAACTCCACACTAACCAACAACCAACTATTTTTGACCAGCGTCTCAAACTTTAACATTCAACCAACCTAAAATATCTATTTCCCTATAATAGCAATAAAAAAGCAAAAAAAAATTTTGGAAAACTACATAATAAAAGTTGTAGATCGTCCACAAACATAAACTTCAAAAGATATTTTGAAGAGGGCGATGGTTGATGGCTGCTTTAATGCACTCACAAAATTGCCCTAAATTATTTTTGGTTGCTTATAAATATAAATTTGAGAAAATTTAAAAATGGCGACGGCTGAAATTGTGTCAAAAAAATTTATTTTCTTTTAACATTCCGGCCCAAAACATCACAATGAAATGAAAATAATTTCACTCATACAATTTCACTCATACATAGATAAATTGCCATTGGCAACGTTCAACATTTTATATGTGAACGCGAAATGTATGTAATGATGATGTTGTATATACCTATATTTACAGGTCTGAACAGGCACATCAGCAATGTAGTTATTAACAATGTAGTTTTATTAAATGCACAGTAGTTTTGTTAAATGCACATTATTTTCGAATGGCAGTGTATGACTATTTCATGCTGAATGCATTCTACCATCGAATCATTCTCATACGTCTATTTTTCGGAATATGTGCTGAAAGTGTTTTGTTTATTGGTGATTGACGTTAATCTTTCATAACCCATTTTCAATTACATCTAGGTTGTACCATATAACACATTAAAGGTATAGAAGATTAACTTTCAAAATTATTATCTTGCTTGGCAGTTAGCTGGTCTTCTTCTTTTATAAACAATTACGACAAAAAAGTTAATAATAATTACTCATTACTCAGTAGATTGATATATCAGTTGTCTTATATAAAAAAATTCATATTACATATATAATTACCAACTCGATTATGTTTAATGTTGTCGTGTTATTATTATGTTCCAAAGACAACATACCTATCATGTTTTGATATTTTTAGCCGGTTTTTGACCTATGACAATCGTCTATATCGCATGTTGTTTGAAGATAATGCAATTATATATGTTGATATTAGGCGCCATTTTTATTGTGTATAGGTCTCCGTGGCTTTATACAGTGAGGTGAATTATTGGTCATTACCATATATTAATGGTAAAATCAATAACGATCGTTATCTCAGTACATATATATATTTCGTAATGAGTGCTTTAATTTTATTGTATTTTTATTGTATTAAAGCATGACCTGATGGGAAACTCCACAATGAGTCAGTATGACATGTTGATGGTCACCAATTTTTATCGAAACGAATTATTACAAAATTGCATTTTAGAGGTAGCAAGTGTTCAGACGTTCTAATCGGATTGCGTTAACCTACCAAAAAATAAATCGAATAATGTCGTCTCAAAATGTGTGCTTGTGCTATATATTACCAGAAACACGTTAAACCAAGTTAAGCCGCCAACATAATCCCGCAATGATGTTATTTTCATTAAAAGTCCGTTAAAATAATGGATTCTTTGTTTTTGATCTTAACAAACTCTACTGAAGTCAAAACAATCGCAACTCCATCGCAATTCACTATTAAAGCTCTACATTATGCCGAAACTAGGTTCGATTTACGTAAACCGCACATTCATTTCGCATAGTTCTCATTCGAACACCGATCAAAACTTAATTTTATTTTATATTTGGCTAACATATTTATTCCAGTATGCATGCATTTGTTATATAAAACATTATCGCAAAAATAAAATCTTGATTTTTGATATAGCTGGCAAAAAATATTTTAAAAGATTAATATATTTACCATATACAAACACAACTCAATTTTATTCATTGTGCCGCTCCTCGCGGTGAATAGAAAAATCAAAAATTACACAACTCCAGTTAAATTATAAACTGGTTTGTTTCCATGCTAACTAAAAACCAATTTTTATTTTAAATATTTTTGTTTATTTCATTTGTTTTTTTTGATCATTTTTCGTCATGTTTTTTTAATTTTTTAAATTAAATATATAATTTAAATTAAATTAATTTAATAAAAATTAAATTTCAAAACATATATATACATATATAAATATATATATACTATATTTTCATTTAAATGTGTATTATAAATTTTTATTGATTTTTCTATTTAAATTTTACTGTGTTTTTATTTTGTTTTTCTAAATTTCAGATATTATCACAACGTATTGAAAATACAATAAAATTACGTGAAAATAAGGACAAAGATAACAATGACTTGATAGATGATCTTGAAGATGAACAACAAGACATTGGGGGAGCTGATGATGAATATCGGCTTAAGAAGACTGGTGGTGTAATCGAAAACGATACGCATAATGAAAATGATAGTAATGAAAACGATAGTAATCATTTAAATGAAGAAATATTACGTAAAAATCAATTGAATGCAAATTAATTAATTAATAATAAAATGTTTTTTAAAAATAAAAATTTGTTTATATTAAACATATATAATACATATATATTTCATATATATTTTCCTTTTTTTTTGTGTTAATTAATAAATTTTTTTTGTTTTTTCTTTATATAATATTATTAATAATAATTTTTATTATATATAATATTAATAATAGCTAAAATAATTATAATAGCTTTTACCCGTATAATTTTAAATTTTTTTCTTTTATATTTATATATTTATATAAAATTTTTTTTTTACTTTATAATTTAAATAAAAAAATGTTTATACTTAACTTTTTATTATTATTATTATTTTTAATGGTTTTAGTTTGAGGCTATACAATTATATTATATTTATTTATTTTGGGATAAATACCTATTTATTTTTAAATTCACTATATTTCTCATCATTTATATATGTACAATGTTATATTGCAATCTTTCTATTTATATAATAATATTATATAATTCTTTTTTTTCAAAATGGTGGATAGTTGATTTGTTCAATTAATTAATATATAATATTCTTACTTTAAAATATTTTTGTTTTTGTTTACTTTTTAAATATACTTTTTATTAAAAAGGTAAATTAAAGCTTTTCTTGTTTTTCTTTTTTTTTAATTTAATTTAATTTTAATTTATATAATTTAATAATAAACTTAATTCGTACATAAAGATCGTTCAATTAATTAATAATATTTATATAATTTATAACCTAACTAAATATATTAAAAAATAATATAAATAATTAAATAATATAATATTTATCCATCCATTTTGTTTTTTTAAGTTTTATTATTGGTTTCATATTATTGAGAAATATTTTTTTATCATATATTTATTTATTTAATACATATAAAATGTACGGTCGTTGTTTTATTTATTTATTTTATAAGTGATTTGTTTTCGTTTATATTATTTAATAATAAATAGAGGTTTTATTTTGTGTTTGTGGTCGAAAAACAAAACGGTTGACACATAAATTAAAATCGAATAATTATTTAAAACAAAATAGAGTTGGGTTTTATTATTAAATTTCGTTGTAAACATTTTCGCCACAAATTTTTTTTTATTATTATTTTATTGAATACAAAATATATATTTATATTTATTTATTTAGTTTAATTTTTAATAAATATATAATAATAGTGTGCGTTTTTTTGGTTTTTATAAAATGAAATTATAGAAAAAAAATAATAATAATATATAATTATAAAAAAATAAAAATTATGGAGAACACAAATTGGTTGTTATAACAAAAATATTTATTTTATTTTTTATATTTTGAATATTGTAATATATTATTTATAGTAATTAATTTAAGATTCATATTTATATATCATTTCTACACACATAAAAAATAAAATAAATAAATTAACATCAATAAAATATATAGATTTTATTTTTTTTTTTGGTTGAATTTTAAATTTTTATTTAGTTTTTTATAAAAGTTTCTTTTATACACTTTTTATGAATAATTTATTTTTTTATTCAAAAATTAATTATTGTCATAAAAATATTTACAATATCATAAAATTGTGTGAAATGACAACACTCTATATTTAATTAAATAACAATTCAAAATTAAATTATAATTAAAATATATTATCAAGAGAAATGTGTTTTTCGTTTTTTAATGTTTGCGTTTTTGTTTGATTTTGATTTGAATGTAAACTTAAGTCAGTGAGGTCATGGGGTTGCCTGTTGTCACAATCATTGCTCTCAATAAAATATTACATTTAATAATAAAAAAAATATGAAATTTGCTAAATTTTGGGTTCAGTTTATTCCTTGTTTTATAATTTTTATGAGTGAATAAATAATTCTTTTAAATAAACATTATAGTAAAATATTAATATTATATTTGAAAGTTTTATACGAATGTAATATATGAAAAATTGCTATATCCATATTATAAAATAAATAATTAAATAAATAAATATATATATATATATATATATATATATTTTTATATATATATATATATATATATATATATATATATATATATATATATATATATATATATATTTATATATATATATATATATATATATATATATATATATATATATATATATATATATATATATATATATTTATATATATATGTATATATAGGAATATATATATATATATATATATATATATATATATATATATATATATATATTTATATATATATATATATATATATAAATATATATATATATATATATATATATATATATATATATATATATATATATATATTATATACCTTAGTTTGTAAAAATTATTAAATTAAGACACCATTTAAAATAATATATGAAATACAAAATTAAATTAATTATAATCTATATAATAATTAATTATGATGACGATCAACGTCATCTTTGACAATTTTATTTATAATTTGCTTTTGTTTCGATTTAAATAATAATATGTTATAATATTTCGTTATTATATTTTATATAGGAATCTTTATTAAATATAATATATTTATATATACAATTTAATTATTTACTGTCTGTTTTCATTTGTTCATGGTTTTTTATTTTTTTAAATTTTTTTTAAATATTTTTTCTTTTAATTATATATGAAAAATACTAAAAATCTAACACACAGCCTAATAATAAATTTATATATATATTATATAATGTTATTATTAAATTAGTGAATATTTTGCTTTTATTAAATATATATTTATTTTCTTAATATTTATATTTGTTTGTTCCTTTTAGGGAGGGGGTTTGGTTTACATTTTTAGTTCGAAACAATTTTTTTTTGTATGTATAAATATTATTTTGATTTTCGATTATTTACATTAATTCAATAAAAAAAAAATTAAAAATAAATTATACAAAATATTTTTTTTTTAATCAATTTATAAAATTAAAATAAAAAATAAACTTTATCTTAGAAACATTACAGCTTTTCATCAGTTTAGTTCGATTTTTATTTCTTACTAACAACAGCTCCACTAGTTTTAAATAGTATAACTTCTAATAGATTTCTTGTTTGTTTCTTTGTTTTGTGTCATAAAAGTGTAGAGAGTGTATCATCGAGTGTAGAAAATTAGCTCAGACGCACAAAATTGTCATATACAGAATATTATGTATATTTTTATACGAATTAAATTTATATCAGTCTAACTTTACAAAATATATTTTATTTAATATATATATATAATCGTCATATTTTTTCTTTGTTTTTTATTTATTGCTACATCAGACTTTATATATAAAATATATAGAAAAAATTTGTATTTTGCATGTGAAAGTGTATGTGGATGTGTGTTTTTGTGTAGAGATCTCATTTTAAATTTATAAAAGGTATAAAAATGCGATTTAATTGTAGACCCCACGTGTCATTGCTTCTCGATTTCGTGTATGCCATTTACACGTTAGTATACGAACATAAGTACGTCTAAATGATCGATTACATAGGGCGTAGCATACCGGATTAATAGTTGAATTGATGTAGCACAAAGCATAAAAGAAATCCCACAATTCTTGTGGAATACATTTTATACAAGTAGTCGTCAACGGTTTGAGTAGTACTAGTATATTGTATGGCGTCCATGTAATAATGAAACTTAGGAGAATGGCCGACAAAGTTTTGGCCGCCTTCGTTTCTTGTCGCTTCTCTTGTGATTTTTTCTTTTTCTTAACATGCCGCGGTATCGGTTGCGTTTTAACCATCGGCTTTGGTATTATTTTAGCGTTCAACGGAATTTTTATATCGGGCGCGTGCGAAGCTTACTATAGCGGCGTGCGAAGCTTACTTTAGCGGCAAACTATAATCAGAATCACGTGATGGTAATGGACGTCTTGGCGGTACTGTCATAGCGGGCAGCGGTACATCATCCTGTATCATTTTAATCGATGGTGCACGATCTTCGCCTGAACCACCATCGGGCGGTAATCGTATTAATATTGTGTAAACAGAATCTTGGCTAACGGAACGTGACCCCAGCCGATTGCTGCCCGGCAGAGATCGTGATTCTCGCGGTCCTTGCATTTCTTGCAGCTGTGACAGTGGTGGTAATTGTGGCCGTATTGGTGTTGGTGAGACGTCCGGTATTACACTAACTAAACCCGGGCGTCCCGTTGCATATGGATCTCGGATCACATTTAACGATGTGCACCTGAAATTTTTTTGATTTAAGAACAAAAAAAATGTATAAAATACTTGATTAGTGATCGGCCGAGTTTAAAACACGTTAATTAATAAAATGTTAGGAGTTTTGAAACCAAAAAAGAGGGAATGTGATTTTTTCGTGTTTAATTTTCTGTTCTACTACCTGGAAACGGAGCTTTGTAAAGGAGTTTCTATGGACACAGGTGTTGCATACCCTAAATCAGATGGTTCCTCTGCTTCGTATCCATAGTCATCGGAATCTTCGCGACCCGAATGCCACCATGCTATACACCATCCTTTTATTCCGCCATAACAATTTTTTGGCTTTGGTTCGATAACGACCTGTAATATTGAGCGAAATTCAATTCTAATTTAATTATTTAAATCGTTAATATACATACACTAGTTCGTCTCGAGTGTATACCATGGCCGTAACCGGAGTCGGAAAGCACGGCATTTGTCATATACACACTTTCGGCATCGGCTGATGATTCAGAGCGCGGTCGTCGCCATCCATCTTGTTCCAACGAAGCCATCTGTGACACAGATATCATTCCCGAAGTCGCTTACATAAATTTGGTACATCCATTCTAGTAGATATTACTATCGTGGCACTCAAAGTAAACCAAAAGCTAAAAATTTATTAATAGTAACGATAAACAAGTATTTCATAAACACAAATATATCAATCAATTTTAAAGGATGTCCAAGTGAAGCAAAAAAGTCAATATTATAGTTCGAAAATAATTGTTTTAAAATTTAAAAGGATGTCCAGGTCAAGCGAAGGTCAGTATTTAGTTTTGAAAAAAACTTTTAGCAATAAAAAAATAACGAAAACTCACAAAAACACTACGAAAGAACGAAAGATGCGAACAGCACAAAGTCTGAAATACAAATGAAATGAAATTGAGAAAAAAAATCCTTTATATACTCGCACAAAATTTTTTTTTATTATTGATATGTTTAAGCCCTAAAACTGATTATTTATAAAAAATAATAAATAATATGGCCAAATTGATTTTTTTAACATTGACAAAAACCCATAAGTATTCGCGTTTGAACGACCTAACCGAAAAATTGATGAGAACCGGGCAAAATCTGGAATAGTATTAAGTTGAATTGGAAATATGACGTATATTGTATAGATTATATGATTCGAGCCATATTTGGCCAGGCTAGAACAATGACAAAAATCTGAAATTATTCATGAGCACTGGTATTTGATTGGCCCAACCGAAAAACATAGTGTGATTGATGAGAACCGGGCAAAATCTGGAATAGTATTAAGTTGAATTGGAAATATGACGTATATTGTATTGATCATATGATTCGGGGCTATATTTGGCAATGCTAGAACAATGACAAAAATCTGAAATTATTCATGAGCACTGGTATTTGATAGGCCTTACCGAAAAACATAGTGTGATTGATGAGGACCGGGCAAAATCTGGAATAGTATTAAGTTGAATTGGAAATATGACGTATATTGTATAGATCATATGATTCGGGGTCATATTTGGCCATGCTAGAACAATGACAAAAATCTGAAATTATTCATGAGCACTGGTATTTGATAGGCCTAACCGAAAAACATAGGGTGATTGATGAGAACCGGGCAAAATCTGGAATAGTACTAAGTTGAATTGGAAATATGACGTATATTGTATAGATCATATAATCATATGATTATATGGCCATATTTGGCCATGCTAGAACAAGGACAAAAATCTGAAATTATTCATGAGCACTGGTATTTGATAGGCCTTACCGAAAAACATAGTGTGATTGATGAGAACCGGGCAAAATCTGGAATAGTATTAAGTTGAATTGGAAATATGACGTATATTGTATAGATCATATGATTCGGGGTCATATTTGGCCATGCTAGAACAATGACAAAAATCTGAAATTATTCATGAGCACTGGTATTTGATAGGCCTAACCGAAAAACATAGTGTGATTGATGAGAACCGGGCAAAATCTGGAATAGTATTAAGTTGAATTGGAAATATGACGTATATTGTATCGATCATATGATTCGGGGCCATATTTGGCCATGCTAGAACAATGACAAAAATCTGAAATTATTCATGAGCACTGGTATTTGATACGCCTAACCGAAAAACATAGTGTGATTGATGAGAACCGGGCAAAATCTGGAATAGTATTAAGTTGAATTGGAAATATGACGTATATTGTATAGATCTGTAGCGGTTCAACATATTTGTTGAATATTATTTCAAACCGCTTCTTATTTATTAATGCAACTTTTTCAATGCCGAATTTTATTACGTCACGTTCTATCGTATAATCGAGGTAAATAAATATTCACAGTGACCGATGTTCCATCTATATTTCAGTAGAATATTCTCGTTTCGATAGCATATTTAGTACAGTCAGTTGTTACTACTTTTGAATAGATATTTTCTCGTGTCGACATCTATTCAAAGTAGAACGCCGCCTACATTATCAAAGTAGAGCGCAACTACATTATCATTTTTTCGTGTTAGTATTTCTCGATCGTGGCGCGCGTGTCCTCCCTCTTGGTTGAGTGACAAGCCAATTATTTTCGGCCATTACCATTCATTACCTTTTTTACACTTGGTGGACAACTACATTTTTGTGGAGTGGAAAATAAAATAAATAAATTAAATAATATATAAATAAATATAAACATTTCTAATACATATTAAATAATTGTAATATGATATAAATTAAATAAATATAAATTAAATTAAATAAATAAATAAAAACATTTTACATAGAATTAAAATAATAAATTTAAATAAAATAAAATTAATTAAAATAACGATAAAAGTGTTATATTGGTGACCATTACGGCCCTTTTTAGGGCACAACACGCCAAAAAATAAATAAATACGCGTGTATAATACCTCCACGCAACGAGGGAAACAGAGTATCGCGTGTGCAAACCCCCGCGCATCGAGGGATAACGGAGTATCGCGTGTGCAAACCCCCGCGCAACGAGGGATAAAGGAGTATCGCGTGTGCAAAACCCCCGCGCAACGAGGGAATACAAAACCGTGTGCCAAACCCCGCGCACCGAGGGCGACGGAATAAGCATTGAGAGAGACGGAGAAAACGCGTGTGCATACACCGCGCAACATAAAAAAATTTTTGTAAGTTTTGTTTATTTATATATATATAAAAATTTTATTTTTCCACAAACCACATCATATTTTTCCACAAATTTTTAATAATTAAGAGTCATAGATTTTTTATTTGGTTCCGTCGAGAGAGAACAATTGTCACCTCCGGATCCAACATATTTCTAACAACAAGGTAACCATTCCTTTTACATTTTTTTTCTTTCGCAAATATAAATTTTTATTTAAAAAAAAAAAAAAACAATCGGTCGAATTAAAACTAAGTGCAGTGTGCAAAATGAACCCAGAGAGCAAAGACGTAGTAATTGAGGAGCAAGAGTCGAAAACTGGAGAAGTAGCATCGGCAAGGACACTGCCACTACAGCCATTATGGATGGACGACATTAAAGGGTGGATCGCATTGGCGGAGATCACCTTTGACCTGCAGAAGACGACGGGCTCCAAACAAAAATACCTGCAGGTCATCTCGTCCATACCGTCGCACCTTTTCCAAACGACGATACCGGACGTGTTGAGAAATCCACCCACCGAAAACCACTACGAGCATTTAAAAACTATCCTATTAAACCGTATCGCGCCTTCAGAAGAGAGGCAGCTAGAGGCATTGCTCAGGGGTCAGTATTTTGGCGACCGTAAACTGTCCGAAGCCCTCAGACATATCGAGAGTCTGGCAGGGAATAATTTCGGTGTTCCAGTAATTCGTTCACTTTGGACCCGAAACTTACACGAATTGATACGAATTGCGTTAGCTGCCCAACCCGACTCGGCTCCTTTATCGACTCTAGCCGAGGTCGCGGATCGCATGCACGAAAGTATCAGGTTGCAGCAACCAAACTTACACGCCGTCGAGAGACCCTATAGTCCTCCGGCATCAAAACCATTTTCACGAGTACGAGAGCCACGAAGAGCAAGGCCAATTCAGGACGAACAACCATCGACATCGTCATCTGACTCATTCGCGTCTCGCTTGACACGAATTGAGCAAATTGTCAGGCAATTAAGCATAGGTGCGCCAGTCCAACGCGGCAGACAATTTGCACGGCCAATACCCCGATCACGTTCACGCTCTCGATCACGTTCACGATCTCGTACACGCTCAAATAATCAATGGCAATATTCCGGTTCACATAATCCGAACCATCTTTGTTGGTATCATTTCCACCACAAAGAAAGGGCTCACAGGTGTATTAAACCTTGTGGTTTTAAGCCCCAAACAGGTAGTGATCCAAAAAACTTGTAGATCCCCTGCTCGAGTCGGCCGCACTCTCGACCTTAAATAACAGCCGCCTCTTTATTAATGACGTAATTAACAACTTGACTTTTCTTATAGACACGGGAGCTGACCTTTCGGTGCTCCCTGTCCGACGTTTTTCCACGTCTATTTTTTTAAATGTAAAATCACACGATCTAGTGTTAGCAGCCGCCAATGGTACAAAAATTAACACCTATGGAACTAAATTGCTCCTGGTGAATATCGGACTTAGACGTAATTTCACGCATGCATTTGTTTTAGCAGCAGTGAATCGTCCGATTATTGGCGCTGACTTTTTAAGCAAATTTGGCCTTTTAGTCGACCTTAAGCGAAAACGGCTTATTGATCCAGCGACTCAGCTGTCAATACATGCCACTACGGTGCGTGTTAATACCCCCACACCGATTTTTTACGCAATCGACAATGGCTATGGCACGCTTTTGAAGAAATTTCCTTCACTAACAGCGGAGCCGAATTATAATTCACCAGTTTGTCATTGCGTGGTACATCATATTGTTACTGAAGGGCATTTACCAGTATCAAGACCACGAAGACTAGATCCGATTCGCCATAAAGCTGCCAAATTAGAGTTTCAGCATATGGTAGATTTAGGGATTTGCCGGCCATCGGCATCCCCAGTTTCTTGTCCGTTACATATGGTCAAGAAAAAAGATAACGATTGGAGACCATGTGGTGATTATCGTAGATTGAATACGGTTACTATACCAGACCGCTATCCGATACCCCATATTCAGAACTTTTCCATGAATTTACATGGAAATAATATTTTCTCCAAAATCGATTTAGTTAGAGCTTATCATCTTATTCCCGTAGCTCCTGAAGACGTTCATAAGACGGCCATAACCACACCTTTTGGTCTTTTCGAATTTACCCGAATGCCTTTCGGACTTCGAAACGCCGCACAAACGTTTCAACGTTTTATTAACGAAGTCGTACGAGATTTGGACTTCGTATTCGTCTATATTGACGATATTCTTGTAGCTTCACTTAACGAGGAGCAACACAAACTCCATTTGGAAACGCTATTTAAACGATTAGCAGAGTTTGATGTTCGAATCAATAGCACAAAATGTGTTTTTGGAGTTACAACTCTTGATTTCCTCAGCCACAAGATTACTCCTAATGGTATTCTGCCTTCGCCAGAACGAATTAATGCCATTAAGGAATTCCCAGCACCCACTACAATTAGGCGCATTCAGCAGTTTATCGGGATGGTTAATTATTACCACCGATTTATACCAAAGTTAGCTGAATTGCTTGCCCCAATTCACTCACACTTGGCAGCTCTACTAAAGAAGCCCAAGACGCCAAAGAATTTTTCCTGGCCCGAAGAATGTCAGAATGCATTCATTTCGCTTAAAAGTGAATTAGCTAATATAACTTTATTAGTTCATCCGCTGAACGATGTTAAATTCAGCGTGACCACTGATGCATCGAGCACGGCAGTTGGCGCCGTCCTGCAACAGTTAAATAATAATAACTGGGAACCATTGGGATTTTTCTCTAAAAAATTAACGAATGCCGAACGAAAATACTCCGCATTCGATCGGGAATTACTCGCAATTTATCTATCGATTAAACATTTTAGATACTTTGTCGAGGGTCGGGATTTCACTATTTACACCGACCATAAACCTTTAACAAGAGCAATTCAGTCTAAAACTGAACGTAATCCAAGACAAGCACGTCATTTGGATTATATTAGTCAATTTACCATGGACATTCAGCATGTGCACGGTAAAGATAATGTAGTAGCGGATGCTTTTTCCCGCACAGTAGATGATACGGTTGCGGAGGTTTTTTCCCGCACAACCGATACTTTGGTCGCGGATGTTATTCCCCGCTCGACCAATACAAATTCAGCCAAAGTCGAGACTTACTTCGACTAGATACTATTATCAAAGCACAAAAAGCAGACCTAGAACTTCAGAATTTACTTTCTGGTTCCGAATGTCTTTCTAGTTCCAATATGAAACTAGAGCTTTTTAAATTACCTTGCTTCGAAATTTACTGCGAAACTTCAACAGGCAACAATCGCCCTTATATCGCAGAACCATTACGCAAAAAAATATTTACTACTTTACACGGCATTTCACATCCTGGTATCCGTGCTACTCGTAAATTGATTACTGCTCGCTATTTTTGGCCTAGTATTAACAAGGACGTGACCCATTGGGCACGAGCCTGCTTAGCCTGCCAAAAATCTAAAGTCCAGAGGCATACTAAATCACCTCATGGACAGTTCGATATCCCACCTGGTCGATTCGAACACATCCATTTAGACGTTGTTGGACCTCTTCCACCATCTAATGGATATACTTACCTGTGTCGATAGATTTACTCGCTGGCCCGAAGCTTATTGCATGAACGATATGTCTGCAATTACGATAGCTAACACATTTGTCCAAAATTATGTATCACGTTTTGGCGTTCCACTTGACATAACTACTGATCAAGGAACGCAGTTTGAGTCCAAACTTTTTAGTGAGTTAACCAAACTCCTTGGCTCACATCGGATACGGACAACAGCTTATCATCCTCAAGCTAATGGCATGGTTGAACGATTTCACCGCCAACTTAAAGCTTCCCTTAAGGCCAGAGGCAATACAATCCATTGGAGTTCCGAATTACCACTCGTTTTACTTGGTATTCGAGCAACGGTTAAAGAAGATCTGAAGTGCTCACCTGCGGAGATGGTCTATGGCCAAACAATTAAGTTACCCGGTGAGTTCTTCGTCGAAAATCCTCTTCCGTCTTTGCTACCAACCGACACAGTTGTCAATCAACTCCGCACCACCATGCAAAATCTCATCCCCACTTCAACCAGACAGGCGAAACAAACAGATATTTTTGTTCCCAAATCGCTCGATAATTGCGATTATGTCTTTGTTAGGGTTGATAGAGTTAAAACAGGGTTGCAAACTCCTTACGACGGACCTTTTAAAGTTATACAGCGTTTACGCAAGAGATTTATTGTTTCAATTAAAGGCAAACATCAATCCATTACGATTGACAGATTGAAACCAGCGTACGGCATTTTAAATTCTGCTGATCAGATAGCAGCTATGACACGACATAAAAAAGTTCGATTTTCTGTATAACATTTCGATATTCGCGGGCTCTATCTGCGAAGGGGGTCCTGTAGCGGTTCAACATATTTGTTGAATATTATTTCAAACCGCTTCTTATTTATTAATGCAACTTTTTCAATGCCGAATTTTATTACGTCACGTTCTATCGTATAATCGAGGTAAATAAATATTCACAGTGACCGATGTTCCATCTATATTTCAGTAGAATATTCTTGTTTCGATAGCATATTTAGTACAGTCAGTTGTTACTACTTTTGAATAGATATTTTCTCGTGTCGACATCTATTCAAAGTAGAACGCCGCCTACATTATCAAAGTAGAGCGCAACTACATTATCATTTTTTCGTGTTAGTATTTCTCGATCGTGGCGCGCGTGTCCTCCCTCTTGGTTGAGTGACAAGCCAATTATTTTCGGCCATTACCATTCATTACCTTTTTTACACTTGGTGGACAACTACATTTTTGTGGAGTGGAAAATAAAATAAATAAATTAAATAATATATAAATAAATATAAACATTTCTAATACATATTAAATAATTGTAATATGATATAAATTAAATAAATATAAATTAAATTAAATAAATAAATAAACACATTTTACATAGAATTAAAATAATAAATTTAAATAAAATAAAATTAATTAAAATAACGATAAAAGTGTTATAGATCATATGATTCGGGGCCATATTTGCTAGAACAATGACAAAAATGCTGGAACAATGACAAAAATCTGAAATTATTCATGAGTACTGGTATTTGATACGCCTAACCGAAAAACATAGTGTGATTGATGAGAACCGGGCAAAATCTGGAATAGTATTTATTATATAAAATGCGGTTTTACTATTTTGTATTTAATTTTTGCGCCTAAAAGTTTGTATTTTTATACCTTTATTACCAATACATACACAATATTTTTATTTATTATTTATTTAGCAAATATTTCACTCCGGTAAACCAAAATGGCACTTTACACCAAACAAATCAATTTTATTAAATGTTAAGTTGTATTGTAATTTGTGTTTGTTAACTTGATTTAATGATTACATGCACACATGTATGATTTTAACATGAATGGCTTGCAAAATTTTTATACAACAGCAACGCTCGTAATGGCATTTCATCGAACTATCATTCAATATAAAAAAATATTCCCTCTCCCATTGTTATGACATTTATGTCATTATGAAGATTGGTTTTGTATTTAATGCATAATTATGCAATTAAATATTATTCTTATGTTGAGACAGCATAAATGAACCTTTTTTAATGTTCTTCTGTATTTCAGGATTGAGAATATAGCGTAGTGTTGTGCTGTGATTGTGAATAAATGTGTAGCAAAATAGAAATTGTGATTAGGTATGTGTTCATTTTGAAGTGTAAACATTAATTAGCTGATTATATTATTTACTGACCACTGCATGTTGAAAATATCTTTTGAGCTGATTTATGTTTATAAATTCGGTTTTAATTAATTTTTTCGAATACATAATTTCATTTAAATAAATTAATAATTAATTTTTTAAGTTTTCGCGTTCAATTATGTGTATTTTCGTCAATATTATTTTTCTAAATTTATTAAGAAATGAGTTTGACTTTCGTCGTACAACCAAGCGAGAATTAGAGCGAGGAAAATATATTTTAGAGGATATCGTTTATATTGAAATAAAAAGCACAAAATTTATAAAAATTAGATCAATTTATAATTAAATTTGATCGTGATTTATTTTGATTTGAAAAAAATGAGATCTGTTCAGATCTAATTTCACCCTTTCTTAGTCATTTTATGAAATAAAATTGTAAAAACTCTAAGTTGCAATAGCTAAAAACTTAAAAAGAAATTTGTACGTTTCGTATGAGTTTCTTGATAAAACGTACATTACCCAAGTATAACAAAGCTAAACTCAAAAATGAGCTATCGTTTTTCTCTTCGAAATATGCGAAAATAGTCGAAAGATAAATACCTTAGTAGTGGTGCGTATATGTATACAGCGTTGTGTTTAGAAAACTGCGTATTATTTGACGTGTTAAAAATTTTGCTTGTTTATTTATATATTTGGAATTTCTAAGAAATTGAATAAATTTTAATAAAATTTCTGGGTGGAAATTGTAAGTTAAAATTATTCGTTCGAAAATATGTATTTTTTTTTTTTGGTAAAACAGTGATAAAACGAGTTTATTATACCTTAAATATCTATCATATTTTTTGGTAAAAAATGGGGAGGAGACAGAAGTTTCATATGTACATAGTTTGTTTTCATTCATCACTCAACCGTTCTAAGCGATTTATCAAATAGTGCATTTCAATTTCTATGTCATACGAAATCTTATTCTAAGTCGAAAGAAAAACTATGTAAAAGTCGAAACTAAATATAAGTTTTTACTTCGATATTTGACGAAAAAGTCGAATTTTGTTATACTTGGGTATTGATACACTAAAGCTCATTCCAAAAACTGATTATTCATTCTGGCTTTATATATTCAGGGGGCTTTGATTTTATATACCACTTTTTCGTTTATCTTTTCCTGACAAAAACTTATAGAATTATAGTACATATCGTTACCCAGTTACGTAGAATGGGGAAATTCATTTTGATCATATTCTTCAATTGCATATAATTTTAATCAGAAAATATTATTTAATATCTAAAATAAAAATTGGTTCAATTTCAAATGCAATACCCACAGTTCGTCATATGTTAATTTTCATATTTTAGTCATTCTGCGAGTTATTCAGCGATATGTTAATGATATTATTACTAAGCCACTACCACTGTGTTAAAAATAAAATTTATTGCATTTCTATAGTAAATGATGCATACATTCATAGTAAACATTTATCGTTGTGCGATCGTTTTTGAAATATTGAACAACGAAAAGAGATAATATATTTAATCAGATTTTGTATAGTGGAACCATTTGATATATATTTATTTCCCCTTCAAAATTATTAAATTTTAATTAGTACGCATCGACGCTTCGTATACTCTGGCTTTCTGTTAGTAATTTTCTGTGGTTTTAATTCAATATGTTTTATATTAAGTACAACAACAAATAAATTCGAGAGAGTAGTGGTTTTTGCTGTATTATCACTTTCTCCTGTACAACGGATTTCATATGAACAAAATTTTGCATTGCTCCACGTAATATAGGCGAATTTTAGTATTCATAAGAAATATTTTGTTGTTGTTTATTTAATGAGGTTGGGTATGAGCAAAATCTTCTTTATATTCATTACTCCGCATAGAAGGCTTGGACTACATTCACAACCGTGTACGAATATAGAAGCATATTCACTTCATATAGTAGTTTTAAGTTGATATTCTATTACAGCATATGCGTAAAATTGAGCTTATAATAAAAAGAGGTTTGCTGTATTTAGACATATAGATGCGAAACCACCAACATTTTAAACCACAAATGTCACTCTAGATTTGACACATTTCCTAATGTTTGTTACAACACAATCAAATGATATTCCTCGTTGACACAATTTTTTACATATTTCAGATTTGCATTTTATTCTCTATATTCACTTTTTTGTGTTGGTTAGCTTAAACATTTTCTATTTTTCAAAAACTTGAATCACTTTTGTCTCGGTTTAATTTTTTTTATAGTCTTCCTTGTTTTTCAGATATATAAGAATGTTCGGTCTTTGTTATACTTACTATATCAAAATGAAAATTTCCTTCACACATACATGACGCATTTTATTGTGAATAGAACAACGTTGTTTTTTTTGTAACTTAAAAGTAACGACAGAGTATAAAAAATATTTAGTTATTGCCAGGTACATGCAACGTCGGAATTGTATTTAACATCTTTTTTCGACAAACTTTTTTCCGTGTGTAAACACACACACACTTGCGACGGGTTTCATTTTTACTATACTATTTGGTGGTATTCGTTTGTTTTATTTCTTTACTGTATTCACAACCGTGTACAAATAGAAGACTACTGACCAGTGCCGATGAATATTGATAATTTTATTTAGCATACGTATGTGTAAAGTCAAGCTTGTGTAAACCTTAACACACATACTTTAATCCCAATATAGTTTATTTATCCTCTACTATATATGAGATTTTGATTTGGCTATGAAATATTGGAATACAGTTCATTGATAAATTTCCGAATTTGTTTTTGATCTTTCGTTTTGAATGTAACATTTGGTTTCGCCTATTTTGTCTCATCACAATATTGGCTTAAAAGACAGTACAATAGATAGAAAGAGGCATTACACAATGTAAATAATTCATATGGTTGTATCGGTCAAATTTATGTAATTTTCAAAATGAATATTTTCAAAATGAAACAAAATCGATTATATTTTTTACATGTATTTTTCATGAAATCGTTCCCATCAGTCATACCAGGTACGTTTTCAGGCATGAAACCATATTTATGCTAACCCAGGAGTATAGGGTGTCTACTTAGCTGAAACATCTAACTATGTTGGGGGCTACAGCGTTTTGTAAACAACTTGGTATATCATCTAACCAAGTTTTTTCGTTTCAGCTGACATCATTGTATGTTTCCATAACATCGCTGGAATCCCTACTTCTCTTTTTCTTAGCGGGTTTCAGTTCAATGGCATGCTAGTTATATCACTTGGTGATTTCCTCTGCTAAGCCAGAAGGATTTCTGTATTCGTTGAAGGCACTTGTTTGTAATAATGTGTAGTTTCATTTTCATTTTTCACGCTTAGCCTTATCTGCCGCAGAAGCTTCTCATTTTGGATGATGTTTGGCAAGAAATATTTTATTCATTCGTGAGGCATACGAACTTTGTCAGGCATACGAATCAAAGCATACGAACTTTGTCATCATCTACCGATTATTCCCACTGATAGCATAGAATAATTCCCCCGTTGTTTGAAGTTCAAAAAGAGTAATAATCTAGTGAGTGCTGTTCATTTGTTTGATCGTTCGGTGATGTATGAAGGTTCGAAATCCTAGCATGATTGAATGTGTAACTAAAATGATTTTTAGTTACACATTCAATCATGCTAGGATTTCGTGTATAGAGCAAAAAGCTTTAAATATCGTTGTTCTAAAAAAAAACTCGTTGACCTATGCGTGAAGACATCGCAATTTATGTGAACAAGCCATCAAACCATTGAAGTCAGCTTAAATAACTTCAAAGATTGAGTTGCCTCTCATTTGACACCGAAGAGTTTCATATACTCTGAGTTTTTAATATTTAAATATTAACTATAGCTAGGAAGTTAATATAAGAGTTCAGCTAGAAAGTTCTATTACCGAAAAGACATAGTTCTTGGTATGGTGACATACATTATAAATTAGACTTCGTGCTCTAAAATATTATTTTCACTGGACGAAGATAAAACTTGAGGACAGTATCAACACATAATACTAACAGTACAATATTTTCTTGGAGAATATGTAAAAAGCGACGGATAACGACGGATGGAAACCAATAGACGGATAATTGTATAGTCTTTATTTGCTCCTTTCATTGGAGTTTCAAAATGATATGATTTTAAAAAACACCGTTGGGTATCAACAGATCACTTGCATCAATAATTTAAAAGTTTTAAAATGAGTACAAATTATAAAACACAAAACAAGCAACATTAAACGGGGTAACGTTCTATCGAGACTTTTTTTTCGTACACAAACAAAAAGTTTGATCCACATATAAAAAAATTGTAAATTACTCGTTTCTCAGTAACATGACTTAAGTGGTAACTATACAAGACGTAACGTAACTTATGAACGTAACGTAAGGAAAATTAAGAGTGCAATTGTATGCCTGGCCTTGTATCGGTCCATGTATAACTTAACGTAACGTAACAAATTTAACGAAATTTCGTTCATTTGTCAACTTAAAAATGTATTGATGCGATTTTTACGTGCAAACTTAAAAAATTAAAGGCAAATGTCAAAAAACTAAAAACAAACAAGAAAACAAATTCTAGTTTGTTCCGTGATAAAAATTAATTGTGTTCGGAAATAATTTGTGATAAAATATTTTAATTGTAAGTGTTATAAATTTGTAATATATTTACATATAATATTTGTTAGGATTTGTCGCTGGCCGTAGCTTAATGGTTAAGAGAGTTTCTCATCACGCCGCGGTCTCGAGTTCGATTCTCGCCGCTGACCAAAAATTAACATGCCACCGGATGACATAAAATGCGTTTGTGTGTAAAAACATTCGTTGGGTTGACCACCTACAATGTGCACCAATCGTTAAAATTGGTTCGTAAGGTCTCAGTTGAGACGCGGTAAGGGCCGTTTACGGCCTCTAAGCCTTAGATTATTTATTTGTTAGGATAATCATTTAAGGCCAAACGACATTCCGTGTTTATCCGAACCTTTTCCGAAGTTTCCAGTTCTGGTCGTAATAGATTCGATTGTCATCCTGGTATGAATGAAAAATTGTCCGGGATCTAACTCCTTCATTTTAAGAAACGTGACTGTGAAATATATCCCTTTTTAACTGCAACTCTTTTAATTTTTTTAAATTGAGAAGAAGTTGAGCTTTAAATTCTCAAGTTGAGATAATTGATTTTCTGTATTCATTCTTCACTAACTTCTACACTAAATCTAACTTCTAATTTTAATATAGTAAAAAAACCTCAACCTTATCTATAAAAATTTCTGCTAAATATTAATTTATCTATCAAAAGTAACCTATAAAAATCAAAACTGAAATATTAAAAAATTAATAATTTCTATTATTATTGAACTTAGTAAATTAAACACTACCACTATCTATTAAATTATATTAATTATATTATATTAATTATATATATTATATATATAAAAATCACTTCTAAAATATCAAAAACTAGCTATCGACTGTAAGAATCTTACGAAAAGTATGGTTCAAACGTCTAAAAAACGTAAAAAATTAGATTCGTTAAAATTCTTTCGTTACTTTTTTAAGTTTTTACGTTATCCATGGTTAGCTCTTTAATTAAGACTTAAATTTGCGTCAGAAATTACGATTTAATTGACGCAAATTACGACCCAGTTTAATATGATTGATTATACTCTTATCCATGTATAAGAAGTCAAAATCGCAATATTGCATTTGGTATATAACCATTGTTTTGACTTGGGCAAAGATGATACGCTAATCGCTTTTGTTGCTTACACAAACCTGCTTATTTTATTCGTGCGAGCGCAATCAAATGATTTATATTCAACCAATACACTTTGGTAAACTTTGGTACTTTAGGTCTATTTTGAAAAACGGACGCACAATCGAAAATATTTAGTCTCAATTTTTACACAATAATATTTTGGTATTCGTTTGTTAAGTTTACTAAACTGTATTCACAATCGTGTTCGTGACCGTGTACGAATAGAAAATATTGACCAATACGCCTAAAGGTTGATATTATTATATATTTTGGCACTACAAAAGGATATTGGGAGTAAAATATTTTTTGTTTTCATTTTCTTATTTAATTATTATTTTTTATTTAGTTCAGTTCAGTTTAGTGTTGATTGTCAGTGGTCAGAGACACTTTTAATCTGTTCTGTGTTTTATTTAAAATATTTAATTAAATTCAAATAATGTACATAAAAGGGATATTGATAAGTAGAATTTTATTTTATTTTTTTGTTGTATATTTTGTATACACACACCGCCACCATTTGTATATACAAATACAACATTTGGTGATTGTATTTGTGTTTTTTTTTATTTCTCCTTTTGTTCAGAATTGGACGGTTTTGTTTTTTATTTGCATTCTATTTTTAAATATCAGGTATGATAAATTGTTGTCACAAACATGTTGACCTTCGTAAATTTAGCATAATTTGATGATCAGATTATTGTATTGTTTGATGGGTGGGTGGTCTTTTGCAGTTGAGCTTGAGTGATCGTGTAGTGTAAATGGTTAGGTTGGCTGGATAGTTAGGTTAGTGGAATCTCGGATGTCTGTACTGCTTTGTCTGTGTGAATGTGCTCCCTTGAGCGAGTTAGCTAAGTGTGTGTTGGGTCATCATATTGTGTATTAAGTGATTTCGGATCATTGCGAATACGGAGATAATGCTTCGCGTTTTATAAGGCGATAAGGCGTATATGTGAGTGCATCGTGCAATGAAATGATACATAGATATGCTTAGTTGAGACGCTCCGATTTGTTTGTTGGGCAGAAATGACTAGTGAGGTTAAGTTTGTGTGTTTTGGGACAACCTAGCAGGCTCGGGTCTGTTTATGCCTCAGTATTGTTTTTGTGTATTGGTTTTGGTTTTGTGTATGTGGGAGGTTGATGGAGGCTTACGAGCGGTTGCTACGAATGGTCATTTTGGAAATTAGGACGAGGTTTAGGAGTGTGATAGGATCTCGAATGTCTGTTTGATACTCTGTTGATGGAATGGTGAGAATGATTAGGTTAGAGGAATCTCGGATTCTTCTTTGATTGTTTATGTGAACGTTCTCCCATGAATGAGTTAGTTAGGTGTGTGTTGGGCCGTTCTGTTGTCTATGAAGTGGTTTCGGGTTGTCGCGAATATTGCGACAGCGCTTTGCCTTTGATAAGGCGGTCGAAGCGTATATGTGAGTGCATCGTAGAATGAAATGATATATAGAAGAGGCTTAGTTGAAATGCTCCGATTCGTTTGTTGGGTGGATGTTACTAGTGTTGTTAAGAACTTAGCAGGTTCGGGTCTGTATAGGCCTCAGTATTGTTTTTGTGTATTGGTTTTGGTTTTGTTTATGTGGGAGGTTGATGGAGGCTTACGAGCGGTTGCTACGAATGGTCATTTTGGAAATTAGGGCGAGGTTTGGGAGTGTGATAGGATCTCGAATGTCTGTTTGATACTCTGT
Organism: Tipula lateralis; assembly: GCA_963932295.1. Classification (NCBI taxonomy): domain Eukaryota; kingdom Metazoa; phylum Arthropoda; class Insecta; order Diptera; family Tipulidae; genus Tipula; species Tipula lateralis. Next base: position 30,460,996 of record OZ010737.1, read on the forward strand.
TGATGGAATGGTGAGAATGATTAGGTTAGAGGAATCTCGGATTCTCTTTGATTGTTTATGTGAACGTTCTCCCATGAACGAGTTAGTTAGGTGTGTGTTGGGCCGTTCTGTTGTCTATGAAGTGGTTTCGGGTTGTCGCGAATATTGCGACAGCGCTTCGCCTTAGATGAGGCGGTCGAAGCGTATATGTGAGTGCATCGTAGAATGAAATGATACATAGAAGAGGCTTAGTTGAAATGCTCCGATTTGTGTGTTGGGTGGATGTTACTAGTGTAGTTAAGAACGTAGCAGGTTCGGGTCTGTATAGGCCTCAGTATTGTTTTTGTGTATTGGTTTTGTGTATGTGGTAGGTTGTTGGAGACTTACGAGCGATTGCTACAACTGGTCATTTTTGAAATTAGGACGAGGTTTGGGAGTGTGATAGGATCTCGAATGTCTGTTTGATACTCTGTGTAGCTTGAGTGATGGAGTGGTTAGAATGGTTAGTTTGGTGGGATATAACTTTATTGCATTGTTTGTAGAAATGTTCTCCAATGAGTGAGTTAGTTATAATAGGTGTGTTATAGCTTAGTGTGTGAGTGAGTTTGTTAGAAATATTGGAAAGCGTTTCGCGTTTGATTAATGACTGAAGGCACATATGTGAGTGCAGTGTGGAATGAAATGGCACGTAACGGAGGCATAGTAGAGGAGCTCCGATTTGTATGTTGCGTGAAACTAAAAGTGTGGTTACGGCATGTCTTTGCTGAGGTATTATTGGTCTGAGTATTGTTTTTGTGTTTACCATGCTGCTTTGTGTATGTGGGAGGTTGATCAAGACTTAGGAGTGGTTGCTGCGACTTATCCTTGCTGTGGTAAGAACATAAATTGTTCCTAATTAATATATATATATATATATATATATATATATATATATATATATATATATATATATATATATATATATATATATATATATATATATATATATCTATATATACATATATATAATTATATATATATATATATATATATATATATATATATATATATATATATATGTATATATATATATATATATATATATATATATATATATATATATATATATATATATATATATATATATATATATATATATGTATAAATATATATATATATATATATATATATATATATATATATATGTAAATTTATATAAATATATATATATATATATATATATATATATATATATATATATATATATATATAAATATATATATATATGTATACAGTACTGTGAATTAAAATCCGGACAGTTCGAATTCCTTTAAAAACTTTAAATATTGCCTTGTTTTTTTTTGATTCCAATTTTAAGATTGCATTTGGTAATTCACCCGAACTCTGAAATTATAAGATGTTAAAGTTATGTTTTTGAAAAAAAGATCTTATAGTATAAAAAAACTAATATAGTACTTAAGTCTTAACTAAACGACAAAGAAAAGAGTGTTGTTATCGCCTTATGGAAAGAAGAACTGTCCGTGCGTGAAATTGGTGATAGGATAGGACGTGAGAAATCATCAATTGCCGATCTTATAAAAAAATATAGGACTACGGGGAACACAGAGCGGTCTATTGAGTCTGGCAGACCACAAAAAACCACAACAGTGCAATATAAATTTCTGGTTCTTCGTTCCAATTTAAAACTTCACCGAAATTGCAAGCCGATCTTGCTACAGCAACATGTATTGAAATTTCCAGTTCAACTGCTCGGAGAAGGTTACTGAACGTAAATCTTAGGGCACGCCACTCGCTGCAGAAACCTTTTCTAAAGATATCTTCAACAGTTTGTCGGCTTCAATTGGTCAGAGAGCACTCTTACTAGACCAGGGAGTTGTGGAATAACGTGGTGTTCTCTGACGAAAGCAAATTTAACCTGCATGTGGGAGATGGATGGCTAATTTTGCGTAGAAAACCAGGTAAATGCCTCTGCGATATCATCATTCAACAAGTGCCTAGTAAAACTGAGGGTTTAATGGTTTGAGGCTGTTACTTGGCCGGGTGTAGGTCACTCTTGGCCTTTGTCTAAGCAGGGGTAACCAGTAACTGATTTTCAGATATAATTAACTTTAACATTTTATGTACTAACACTGTAAAAACAGAAATCAAATAAATAATTTTTTATTGATAAAAATTATTTCGAAAAATGTGATTTTTACATTAATTCTTATGGGAAAGTGTAAAATGTACCTCCTCTTTTAAAAAAAGTTCAACAAAAAATACGTCATATTATTTTACGACTCTAAAACAGAAGGCTCTGATATCATCGATAATCATTTTTCTCGTTTGTTTCTTTTCGCATTCGAATTTAAGATTTCATAAACTTTAACGGCTGTAACTGCTTTCCTTCCTGTTCCTAGCTGTCAGCGACCGTTCCTTTGATTGTTTATCAAAATTGCCATTAATCATTTGACAATCGTTTATCAGTTGAGTAGAGATGGAAAAGAGAATAATAGTACTCAACCTGTTGTAGTGTGCGTCTTTTTTTCGAAATAGACCTTAAGTAGTGTTAGTGAGAAACGTGTAATTTTGAATTTTTTAGATGGACTTTTTCGTTTTATTATGCTCGTGAAAAAAAATAAGCAGGTTTGTGTGAACACACTACAGTCGGCTTTGGTATTATACCTAAGGCCGACTCTTCACATTTATGAGTTAATATGAGTAATTGTTGGAAAACAACAAAATTTGTACAATTCGTTCGTAAACTGTCGATTTTACGCACTTTTTTGACTTTGCTTTGTTATATCTTACAATACAGGCCTTAACATCAATTTTTGTATAATTATATTATATATCAAACTGCCGTACAGTAATTTTCCCATTTATTGATACATTCTCAAAATTTTCATTCTTAATAAATTTTCCTGATTTTTCGGCTAATATGTAATTTCGATGATATTTCGGGTATCGCATATGATCATATGATCAAAATGGTTCGTAGTTTGATAAAACATAAATTTCGAAAAATTAAACGAATTCAATTACATTTTTGTGGAAATAAAAAATCTAAGTTTTGTTTATTTTCTAGTTAAAATTACAAAATTCAGATAGACATTATCAAAATCCTAATAAAATTGATAAATATCTATAAAAGAAAAGAAAAAAAATTTCGAAAAGATAAAATTTTATGTATATTTTATATTAAAAATAAATTACGAAAACATAAATTTTATCATAAAAACAGACATATCCTCACGCTGTAACTGCTGGCTCTGGCAGCAAACTAAAACAAATGAAACGAAATGCACTTCGAACAACAAAATTGTTTGCATTATTTCTAAAACAAAATTGAAACAAAGGAAAAATGAAACAAATGAGCGGGATATAAAATCAAATCATAACAGTAGTTGTATGCCAGAAACAAAGCTAATACCAACAAAGAATTTGCATTTTAACCCGATACCCGATATTACAAATTCATTTCGTTTTATTTTTATATTCACGATTCAAAATATAAAAATCTAGATTCTTATATCTTTAAAAACTGAATTAAATTATTGGTTTATATGAAAAATATTAAACCAGGATTGTAAATAAATAAATATACTCCAAGTTCTGGGAAGTGATTAATTGATTTTGGGGCCTAATTACCAAGTTACGGGAATTAAAGGACAGAAAATGCGTAAAAATAAACTTTTTCATACGATTGTTGATGTATTGTAGGGTATTAATCGATATGAATTAATTCCTACATACTATTCGCGTCTTTGATTAAAATTGTATAACAGTGGTATATGGTAAAGCTCACAATAGATGACGCTTTGTGACGCAAGTAGATTTTACTTTAAGCGCATAGTACTATAGTACATACCTTTTATTATGCGCGTGTAACTGAAGGAAATAGAATTACATTTACTTGATTTTGCAGTAGTACGATAATCGAAGTTCTACCTCGTTATCGGTTTCTCTTTTCTCTTCACATAACATATACCACCAAAGACCAAATGTAATAATTAATTTGCAATTATGTACAAAATAGATTTCGTGTATAGGTTGATAGGTTGAGTGTTGAACAGGATGAATGTTAAGACATTTATTGTCCACTCGGACCAATTATTGTTAAATACAAATACACATAACAACGAAATCATAATCCGATTGGAATACGACAGATATTCACTAATTAGGCACAATTACATCGATGAGAAAAAGTGCTCTCGATGTAAATAGGTAATCTCGATAATCGATATAATTAATTATTAGCTTCTTGATTTAGCAACGCGAACAACGCGCGTCGCGATAAAGAAAATTAAGTAATAAAAATGTGGTGGAAATTAAATTAAATTTAAATTTTGTTTATAATAATAAAATAAATTAGTGGAATAAATAATTTAATTTGTTTAAATAAATTTGTGAAATAAAATAATATCACAAATCGTGAAACATAAATTAAAGTTTTAAATTTATGACAACGTACCCACAATAGTATTTACCACTTAAAAAATAGCGACCATATATGCACTGGGTAACATGCATGGGACCGCAATGGGTAACATGATAAGTGTTGTGTTTCTGTGTATAAATACAATTCCTACATATATAACATCAAAACAAAAATATTGTAAATCGAATCAGCTGATATAATTTTAACTAGTGTTGATGTATTATAAAATAACAAAAAATTAAAAAATTGTTTGGCTACTCTTAACTTTTTTGTATAAATAATTGCATCCTAGTCTATCATAAACCTCGCAAATAATTAGTGTTGCTCTTCATTTAAACAGTTGTTGTTGTAATTTGCAGTAGTACTATCTTCTTATTATGTACATATTGCATTACTATGGTAGTTCAGTGTTAATAGTCACACTGCGCGGACGTGTTTATTCCGCTCGGTGTATGCTTATCAAAATAAAAAAAAATGCGTTTTGGTGTGCGGGTGTGTGTGTGTGTGATTTAAACTCTACAATTACAGATGAGTACCGTTTTAATATTATATTATATTTTATATTATGTATATACAATTTGGTTGTTGTTTCTCTATTATATATAACATACATATTAATTTGAATATTATATACATCATTCCTTTATTTCACAATATTGTCTTAGAAACGATTGCATATGATGTGTGTTTCGTTTGACTAGCACATCCCATTATGTAGTTGTTCTTCAAATAAACAAAAATGGCAGAAAAACGCGATCATTTTGATAAATTGACAATGATATAAGAATTTTTTTAACTAAATTCATTTTGGATTTTTTTCGTGTAACTTCAATAAAGTTCATAAAGTAAGGTTCAAAAAGTGTATTGGTTCAGATAGTGTTCCTCATAGTGAAATTTTTGTTTTTTTTATATAGTTAGGTGTGTTTTGACGGATGTGATTGTGTTGCCGTCTTCAGTAATATTTATTTGGTTGTGTTTGGAGGAACGGAAGTTCTCTGTGGCGAGTGCTGTTTGGATTAGAGTATTGTAGAAATGTTTTACTTTATTGATTATATAGCTAATTTTTTATAATTACATAAATTGATTGTGTTTTTAATGAAACTGATTTGTACAGTATAAATAATTCTTTTACAAACCTTAAAACATTCTGAAACGGATGGCCACTTTGGTAATTTCTTTCATTGGATTGCACTGTCTATTACATGAAATCGACTTATGGGTGTTGTTCCAAAATCTAAAAACGGACATAATGATCGGATGGTTAGATAAGCTAAATTTAACTGTGAAACTGTATTAATTTAAATAGTTAAAAAATATTCTCCCACACGTTAAATGGATTAGGAATTATAGAGATACATCTTTAAACACAGCATATGATGAGATGATCCAAAGATTTTTTAAGTGTTCCAGTTTTAACTGTTGAAGCGATACGAATATGATGAACTAAAATGATACTAACCTACCCAACAAACAAAAATAGCAATATCTAACAATCTCCAATTTTTAAACTAAAAATGATATTTATTAAGATTATATGATTATTTATTAATAATGTTAGTAATGACTCTGCATTGGATTATCGCCTGGTTAGTTGTTTCTGTGACCTACATTCCATTTCCTTAAAACCTTATATGTTGAGCAGCAGGTAGGGCTGGGTCCGCATAATTTGGGAATAGAGAAGTTTTATATGGCTGCTATTAATAATTCCGTTAAACATGCTACATTACTCTGACATACACTCATCGTCAGGTTCATTATTATTTATTAAACTGAACTTGTAATACTCCAATAAAATTCTACTATGTTTTAAAAAAAATTCAAAATTACTCATTTCTCACTTATTTGTCATTCATTTCCATTTCCCTACAGGAATGACAATTATTTTTCTCAGTCATTTCCATTTCCATAAAGAGCGATTGTGTCAAAATGGCAATGTTGCATTTGATATATGTATGTGTATTTTTAACTTATATGTTTATTTTTTCACAGCCGTGTATGCGAATTGTATTTACTAAAAGCCGACCCAATATTTTAAATTACAAATGTCATTATAGATTTTACAGACATTTTATGTTAGTTCGAAAAATGTGTACTTTACACAAACTTTCATCGCTTTTAACTCGGCTTAAAATTTTTTTATTGCCTTCCTTGTTTGTATATACTTAATCAAAGCCATCTCAAGTGTATGTCTTTACAAACACACACTTGGACGGCTTCGTATTTACTACATTAAAATAAAATAAATACTTTACACATACATTTACGTGTACAATACTCGTATTACGCTATTTTATTTGATTGTATGAAGTTACACTGTCACGTTTTTTTCCATCTAAAAATTAAATTGCATTTAAAAATATCGTTTCATCGGTATCGCTTCAGTTCCATTGTGTGCCAACAGACAAAAATTCTTGAACACTTTCGCACATTCAACAACAAAATATTTCTTATGAACAATCAAAATCTCTATATCTATCGTTAATCTATAACGTTTTGGAACAATGATCATTTTTTTACATGAAATCCGTTATACAGGAGAAGCTAATAATACAGCTAAGACCAATACTATTTAAGTCACAAATAGCATTGAAGATTTGTCAGAGATTTTGTAGTGTTAGTTACAACACGAAATCAAATGATTTTATTCGTTGACAAAATTGTTTAGGTATTTCAGATTTGCGCTGATTAGATTTTACACATGGTAAGGTTAGGTTGTTGTGACTGCTATCGCACACTTAGACCGGAGAGATTTTACACATACTTTATACAAAGTGTATGTCAATATATTTTGTCGTATATGCCAATTACTTCCTTGTGTCTGGTAGAAACCCTTTAATTGTTTAACCCATTTAAACCCTTTATTACCTTAGAAAAAAATTTTAAGAGAAGTTATTTCTATGACAGGCAGATGCAGACTAAATTTAAATCGATTTTGTGTTAGATCAATGCGTAAATGTATACGGCCGTTTTTTGTAGAAAAACATAGCCAGTCCTATGTATGTGTAAATGAATAGAATGTGGAAAATACATCAACAATCGTATGAAAAAGCTGATTTTTTTCGAAATTTTTGACTTTTAACTTCCTATAACTTGGTAGGCAAGGCCCCAAAACTAATTACTCACTTCCCAGAATTTGGAAAATGATTATTTATCTACAATCCTGGATTTATAATTTTCATTTAAACCAATATTTTAATTCATGTTTTTGAAGATTTAAGAATCTAGATTTTTATATTTTCGATCGTGAATAGAAAAATAAAACGAAATGAATTTGTTATATCGGGTTTAAACGCATATTGTTTGTTAGATTGTGCTCTGTTTCCCGTTTACAAGTACAAACATGATTTTATTTTACATCCCGCTCGATTTTTTCCATTTTTCCTTCGTTTCAATTTTGTTTTAGAAATAATGCAAACAGTGTTGTTCTTCGTTGTCTTTTAGTGCATTTCGTTTCATTTTTATTTTATTTTTGATTTAATTGTTTTGTTTGTTTGCTACGAGCATTCGAGGCGAAAGCATGTGTTCGTTGTCTGTATGATTTTATTTTTACGTAATATTTTTAAATCACGATCATTTTATGCGTTTTAGTTTTTGTTAGGCTTACAGAATTTTTATTTAGGATTATTAAAACTGTTTTAATTGTATACTTAAATTACTTTCATTCTTTATAAAAATTATAAAATTGATATTTTGGTCAATTACGTTTGTGTGCTTTGTTGTCTTTTATGTGATATTCTTTGCAAAATGAAAGAAAAAAGCACTTTTTTTTATCAAAGAATACGAAAAAAAATGCCCTTTTTGTCGATGTATTGGTGAAAATAAAATACAAATTTTGATGCTACACCATTTACACAAACATAAATTTCATAGTATACTCTTTTAAAACATATAGATTTATTTTATTATAATCCTTTATTATTATTGTCATTAACTTTTTATTTTTATTTATTTTTTATATATTATTTTATTCTATGCTATCTTTTTTGGGGCTCAAGGCTCTCCCAGCTCTTTCGCAGTTCGCTTAGTTACGTCCTACTTTACGCCTTAACGGCCAAATCGAGGACGTACGGCTTATTTAATTTTTTATTTAATTTTGATAATTTCACACATTTACGACCAAATATAGTTCACAAATGAAATTAAAAATTGGGTTTTGTTTTTGTTTATATTGTTTTGGCATTTAAAAATTTATATGTGTGGGTAAATCTGTGAAAAATTCTCGATTTTTCAAAAGTGCTCGAGATAAAAAAAAAGTGCTCGAGATCATTTCCAAAGAATGTGTTATGTCAAAAACGCACGTGTTTCGAGCAACAAGAGCACTTTTTCTGCTGTCAGAGCACTTTTTATTTTACCAAAGAATATCGCATTAGTGCAGTCGTTTCGATTTTAATTTATTTTTGATTTTGTTGCTTTGTTTTGTTTTAGTTTGCTACGAGCAATTGCGGCGGGAGGATGTATTTGTTTTATCATAAATTTTATGTTTTCGTAATTTATCTTCAATTTACATAAAATTTTACCTGTTTGAATTATTTTTTGTAGGTTTATAGATATTTAACAATTTTATTTAGATTTTGATAATATCTATCTGTATTTTGACTAGGAAATAAATTAAACAACACGTTAATTTTATTATTTCCAAAAATAATTAAATTGATGTTTCGTTTAATTTTTCGAAATAGAATTAACGAATTAACAATTATACAAATTTTGTCACCCGAAGTAGTCAATAAAATTATGAATTGAATAATATAAAATTTATTTATATTTATATGTTTATTAAAATTTATATTTCCGCAAATATATTTTAAATTTGCCAAAAATTACATATATTTTAGGTCAATTTTTTTCATACTGACAAGCAAACACACAATACAATACAATAACAGTTACAGACAATGTACCATCAAAAACAAAAAGAAACAAAGAAAACAACGTAAACAAACCAAAAAATATAATTTTTGTGACTTTGTGTATTCTTTGTGTGCTAGAGTGTTTTTCCTATACAAGAATCAAATGCAAAAGAGGAGTTACGTTATATAATCACTTTTTATAAATTTTATCGAATCACATTGAACCATTTTGATCTTGTGATCATATTAAAGAAACGAAATATTAGCGAACTAACATATTAGCCAAAAATAAAAAATTAGGAAAATTTCTTATGAATGAAAAATTTGAGTATGTATCAATAAATGGGAAAACTATTGTACAGCAGTCTTGATAAATAATCATATTTAGATGCCTCATATACAAAAAATGGTGTTATGGCCTGTATTGTAAGATATAACAAAGCAAAGTCAAAAAATTGCGAGAAATCGACAGTTTACGAACGAATTGTACAAATTTTGTTGTTTTCTATTCCTTTACTCATACTAACTCATAAAAGAGAATAATTTGCCCGAGATAAAGTGGTATTGGTTAGATTATAATTTTGATCTAAACGAAAAAATATAGATCAATTTCTCCTATTTGAATATCTCTTTCTATCTCATGCTTCATATATAGCAATAATGTGGTTCATTTATAAAAACAACTTATCGCGAACAGAAGTTATTCGAAATTTGAAGATACAATATAAAAGAAAGCGTAAAATTTATTAATGAGCGATGTTGTCAGTTTCATTATTTGAAATAGCTAAATATATACAGTGTTGTTGATAATTTTTTAAACAATTAAATACATACATCATTTCGTCGAGCAAACTATGTTTTATCTTAGTTTTCAAATAAGTTTTGTAGCCACGGTTGTAAATATACAATTTAGGAAAAATAAACTAATTAGTAAAAAATGCACATATATCAAATGCAACATTGTCATTTTGACACTTCGCTCTCGGAGGAAATGGAAGAGTACAAAAATACTACCGATGCATATATGAACCAGGAAATACCGAGAGTATTTCAATTGCATATCCTACGACAGGGACATAGTAGAATTAGATAGGCGTATCTTTCACGAAGGTTACAAGTCCAGTTTCGTAAATGATGAACTTGCCGATGAGTGTATGTAGTAGCAATGAAACATATTGAATGATATAGAAAAAACTATTCTACAAAAAACTTACAGCACCTTCATATAAATGTATGAATTTCTGCTTTGTTTAAAGCGCCAACATCTAAATATGGTGATGTGGCATCTATTTTGCTGTTAATTTTTGAGTAGTTATTTAAAAAAGATTGTCAGTTACCTAGTATTTATTCTTAATATATATCGGTTGTGGAACTGGATTTTTCCATTGAAAGATGATAGTTCTTGTTACAAATATATTAAACATTTAATATAATTTTTCATTCTTGTACCAACATAAGAAAATTCAAAATGGACCATGTTAAAAGGTGACTCTTCAAAACCAAAAAAATAAAAACCAACTTTGGGATAAATTCAAGTATCAGAAAAACTTAAAATTGTTAATAGTTAAAAAGGTAAAAAACAAAATAATTATAAATATACAATAAAAAATTTCTGCTTCTATCTTTGCAAATTATTTTGGGACTCTAGACTCTCTCAAATCTTTTGCGCTTCGTTTATTTACGTCCTACTTTACGCCATTACATAGCCAAATTGCGAACATTCGGCTATTCTGCCATCTGCACATTGCATAGCTCAGAGCCATAGGAAGATAGATGACATGGAACTGACTGACATGGAAGATAAGTTGGCCAATTCTGCAATCCAACAATGGGGTAAAAGATGTATTCATTCATACCCTGCCTCAATCGAAATTCGAATCCGGCACCTCCCACTCTAATTGCCGCAGCTTTAACCACTGTGAGTGACATTTAGTCATTTATATTAAACAATTGATCAAAACATGAATAGTGACTTTTTCACAATCATAATTCGAGTGATCATCCAAAAGCTTGGTATTGTCAGAACATTTCAAATGTAGTCCCATTAAAAATCCCATTATCATTCGAAATTTATAAGAAATTGGTTGTGAACTCCGAACCTTATCCAAAAATCATTTTCAAATTTCATTTTACCAAACGAAAAAATGTAAAATTAAAACATAAAAGCCATGAATTAAAAACTAAGATAAAATTATAGTGCAGGACGAAAAATATGTATGTGTTTGAGTTTGATGTACATATAACAAATTATCAACAACACCGTTCATAAATAAATTTTATTTTTTTGTTCTTTCTATCATCAAATTTCGTATTGCTTTTGTTCGCGATAGTTTTTTTTGTAGAATAAACCACATTATTGCTATATATAGATATATATGTATATGAAGCATGAGATAGAAAGAGATATTCAAATTAGAATTATATTTTTTCGTTTAGATCGAAATTACAATCCAAAACAAAATCGATTTAAATAAGTCTTCATTTGTCTGTCATAGATCTAACTTCTTTGTTAGAATTTTTAACAATGTCGTTTTGACTCAATATTACATATTACATATTTAATTTAAGGCAACAACAAAAATATATTCGGCCGAATATTTTTCTGTATTATTACTTACTCCTATACAACGGATTTCATATGAACAAAATTTTGCATTGCTCATAACAAAAGTGGAACTGCGCTAACAAAACACAAATAAAGTTAAAATATTCTCCATATAATCTTACGACTTCTGTTTGCGCAGTTTTATTTTATATATGAATGCAGTTTTGTTCATTTAAATACGTCATAGTGTGGAAATATAATGATTTTAACCCCACCGCCAATATTGTGCATTTATATAAATATAAATGCACAATATTGGCGGTGGGGTAAGAATATTTTGTTGCTGTATATGTGTGTGAGTATGAACTATAAAATGAAGAGTATGAACTGTAAATGTATGTTTTGATTCAGCTTAATATTTTTATTGCTTTCCTTGTTTCTTAGATATATAAGTATGTTCGATCTTTGTTATACTTACTTCATCCAAATAAAATAATTCCTTCACACATCCATTGACGAGTATAATACTTGCGCATAACGCAATTTTATTTTATTGTGAAACGTTGTCATGTTTTTTCGTAACCAATTATTAACGACATGTCATATGATGTTTTGTGGTTTTTTTTTAAATTTGATTTTGAATTGGATTTGGATTGACTATTGAAATTTTGGTATTTAATAAACTGAGCAATAGATTTTTGATTGCTATTGAATTATGTAATTTTTATATAGGCCGTGATATTCCAAACTTTTATTATGTTCAGTAATTTATGTTTTACAAAACTTTGACCTGGCAATTTTGAATTAAGGTTTGACACAGACTGTGATCTCTTTCCAATACAGAATATTTTGAATTTTTGATTTATGTATATCAAATTTATATGGATTCAGTTCTGTTGTTTCGTTAATATCTTGTATCGTAATTTGAAACTGATATTTCAATTGAAACTGTAGTGTCAAACTACGTTAACGGAAATAATCTAGAAGAGGCCTTTACGCGGTCATAGTAGCCGACTATAGCTCAGGGTTGGTCGTGGGGTTTGTAAAGGCTTGCAGGATTCTGGAATAAACCGCAAAATAAAATAAAATATATGTCACGTACCGAAACTCAACCAGACAACTTACCTAAACCTCATCATCCCGTTTCGTGTTCGACCTTACCAGATCATTTTGAACAAAAAATCACAATAAAATATTTTTATTTTGAATATGACGGTATAAATTTCAAGTTTTATTTAAGAAAATTAGATCAAAATTTGAAATTAGAAAAGGTAATAAAAGTAATATATTAAAAAAATCATAAACAAAATTGAAAAAACTTAAACTAACTTAACATAATAAAAAAAAATTGTTTTAGAGTCCGGATTTTTTCTTAACCTAATAATTATTGTTAATTTAATTCTTAAAACTAGGAAACTATTAAAATGTAAATATTATAATAATTAATCAAACCAAAAATAGTACTCAAATTTTTTTTTTACTATTTAACAATTTTTATATTCACTTAACTATTAATTCATTATAAAATATATTTTATTTTATTGTTTTTTTTATTATTTATATATACATATTATGATATTAATATAAATACTTATATTAAATATATATTAAAATAAAATTATATTATTAATTATATTATAATAAAAATATCTCACTTTTATTACGTGTATATTTTATTTTTTTTTCAATTTGTCTAACCATTTGAAAAGGTGTTCCATCCAAAACCAAGAAGAATCAAAGAGACCGCAACATTCACGTGCACCCCCCTATTTATTGCATTTTTTTGCAATCAAATTTCTTTTTATATAATGTCCCAATATTTAATAAACCGGGAAATTTTGAATTTTGAATAATAATTCAGGGCAGGGAACGCCAACGACCGCGGGTGGTGTTACAATCTCATGAGAAGAGTCGTATGTGATACACAATCTTATCATAGCCTTTATATAGTTGCACCTTTTCAGAGATTTTTTTATATTAAAGATGGGATGTTAGTAAGTTTTTCTAGTATGGCATTGTTGTTTATGTATTTTGACCCTAGAAATTAGAAAACATATAGATATAAAAAAAGACAGTGGGACAATAAACATTTCATGAAATGATTACCCCCCAATGTAAGGTAAGCACGGGGTGTGTGAAGTAGTATGGAATTTTTGAGAGGTTGTGGGGTTAAGGTCAGGTTAACGGGGATCACCGATGGAATTATGGAATTTTATGGAATTTTTGAGAGGTTGTGGGGTTAAGGTTAGGTTTTCGGAAATCACCTGATCTGATAATAACACGGTCGTGAGGGTCATAACTTTGACAAGGTTTTATTGTGTGTCACATACGAAACGCTGTATTTAATTCTATATGACCAAAATGTTTTTTTAAGATATCGACGAAACCATAGGACATAATCTATTTTAATATAAATTTAAAACAAAATTTAATTCACATATTCAAGATAATCTGCTGTATTGAAGGAGATATATGAGCAAAATCTTAGTAAAAAACTGCAAGCAAAAGATTTCTAAAACATAAATAAATAAAAATAATAATAATTTTGAATATTATGATCTGTATGAAAGTTAAAAATAACATAATTCAATAGCTAAAACAAGTGGTTATCAAAAACAAGTGGTTACAGGTTTGATGTTGATGTCACTATTTCTTTTCAGTTCATAATTTATGAAATACCAAAACGTTGGCACAAGATTAAAAATACATTTTGTCCAACGTTGCAGGTATCTTGCAATAAAAAATTATTTTCTATAATTCTTCGTTACTTTTTATTAATATAAAAACATGACAACGTTGTTCTATTCATAATAAAATAAAATTGCGTTATGCGTCAATGTATATGTGTGAAGGAATTATTTTATTTTGATGTAACATAACAATGATCGAACATCTTTATATGTCTGAAAAGCCAGGAATTCAATAAAATATATTAAGCGCAGTCAAACGTGATGAGAGTTTGTATAAATACAATTTTTTCATTGCAATAATCAGATTTGTTTTTATTTTGTGGAATAGCATTACGCCTAGTTTGTAATTTGTTTGTTTTTTATTAAATTTATGTTTCTCCGAAATTTGTCTCAATATAATATAGTTTATTAATATATTAACGATAGCCGATATTGATGATATGAATGAATTAATTATAACCTGATTTCGGGAATTCATTCTATTGATTTGTTTGATTTTTCTTACTCGTTTGATTAAAACAATAAAATATTTCTTATGAACAATTAAAATCTTCTATATAACGTTTTGGAACAATGCAATTTTGTTCATATGAAATCCGTTGTACAGGAGAAAGTGATAATACAGAAAAATACTCGGCCGAATATATTTTTATTGCTGCCTTAAATTAAATATTAAATTGTATCAAAACGACATTGATTAAAAAAAATTCTAACCAAAAAGTTAGATCTATGACAGACAAATGAAGACTAATTTAAATCGATTTTGTTTTGGATTGTAATTTCGATCTAAACGAAAAACTATAATTTTAATTTGAATATCTCTTTCTATCTCATGCTTCATCAATATCATTACATTACATGTCAGGCCGACTCTTCACATTTATGAGTTAGTATGAGTTAAGAAATAGAAAACAATAAATTTTGTACAATTCGTTCCTAAATTGTTGATTTCACGCAATTGTTTGAGTTTGCTTTGTTATATCTTACAATTCAGGCCTTAACATCAATTTTTGAATAAGAGGCATCTAAATATGATTATTTATCAAGATTGTCGTAAAATAATTATCCCATTTATTGATACATACTCAAAATTTTCATTCATAAGAAATTTTCCTGATTTTTATTTTTGGCTAATATGTAAGTTTGATAATATTTCGTCTACTGAATATGATCACATGATCAAAATGTTTCAATGTGATTCGATAAAATTTATAAAGAGTGATTATATAACGTAACTCCTCTTTTGCATTTGATTCTTGTATAGGAAAAACACTCTAGCACACAATGAATATACAAACTCACAAAAATATTTTTTGTTTGTTTTGTTTACGTTGATCTTTTTGTTTTTTTTCTGCTTACGCAATGTACCATGCGTGTTATTATGGCTGTTTTGTTGTAAGTATGGTAAAACTCTATATAAATATTTGGCGGATTTAAACATTCAAATAATAAAACCGAATACATTTTTTTGAAATATAAATTTCAACATCTAACTATCAATAAACTTTATATTATTATTATATTTGATCCATAATCTTATTGAAAATTCCAGGGACAAAATTTTTATGATATTTTATTAATTATTTTTAAACAAAACATGAATTTTAAAATTTTTATAAATAATAAAATTTATGATCTTTATCAATAAATTTGATAGTTTAATTTATTTTCTAATTTAAATTCCTAAATAA
The DNA here is from genome assembly GCA_963932295.1 of Tipula lateralis. NCBI lineage: Eukaryota > Metazoa > Arthropoda > Insecta > Diptera > Tipulidae > Tipula > Tipula lateralis. Next base: position 30,477,174 of record OZ010737.1, read on the forward strand.
ATTGAGCAAAGAACTATCCAAATCTTAACAACATTGATAAATATCTAAAAACTTGAAAAAAACCTAAAAATAAAACTACGTAAATCTAAAATAAATTGCAAAACATAAAAACAAATACATCCTTCCGTCGCAACTGTTGAGAGTTAACTAAAACAAAGCAACAAAATAAAATCAAAAATAAATTTAAAATAAAACGAAGGCGGAAAGCATAAAAAACACAACGAAGCACATATTAAGGAAATTGATCAAAATAACCATTCTATAATTAATTTAAAAGTAATTTAATTGTATCATATAAGGATCATAGATAGCATTGATAAAATACTGATAGCCTAAAAAAAACTCATACAATTTTACGTGACCTAAAAAAATGACGACAAATAAAATCATGCAGACAATCAACACGTGCTTTCGCCTCAAATGCTGGTGGTAAACTAAAACAAAGAAACAAAATCAAGCATAAATTAAAATTGAAACGAAATGCACTAAAAGACAACGAAAAGAGCAAAACTGTTTGTCTTTTTTTTTTAATATTGAAACGAAATAAAAATCAAAAAAAAAGAGCGGGCTGCAAAATAAAATCATAATAGTACTTGTATGTCTGGCGGGAAACATAACACAATCTGACAAACAATTTGCATTTCTTGCATTTAAAACCGGTATCAAAAATCTTTTCCTTTTATTTTTCTATTCACGATCGAAAATATAAAAATCTAGATTCTGAAATCTTCAAAAACATGAATTAAAATATTGGTTTAAATGAAAATTATTAAACCAGGATTGTTGATAAATAATCATTTTCCAAATTCTGGCAATTGAATAATTGGTTTTTGGGCCTGCCTACCAAGTGATAAGAAGTTAAAAGTCAAAAAATTTCGAAAAAATCAACTTTTTCATACGACTGTTTATGTATTGACCACTTTCTATTCCATTACACATATATAGGACTGGCCATGTTTTTCGATGGGAAACAGCCGAATACATATACGCAATTTTTTCATATATAGCAATAATTTAGTTCATTCATAAAAAAAACTTATCGCGAACAAAAGTAATACGATATTTGACGATAGAAGAACAAAATAAAAGGAAACGTAAAATTTATTAATGAACGGTGTTGACAGTATCGGTATTTTAAATAGCTATTATATACAATGTTGTTGATAATTTTTTATACAATAAAATACATGCATTTTTACGTCGAGCAAACTAAGATTTCATATTTCCTGCCTTAATTGTTTATACTTTAATTTGTTTGGTTAACTGAAATTTGAAAATGATTTTTGGTTAACGTTCGGAGCTCACAACCAGTTTCTTATAAAATTCGAAGGATAATGGGATTTTAAATGGGACTTCATTTGAAATGCTCTGACAATATCAAGCTTTTGGATGATCACTCGAATTATGATTGTGAAATCGACACGACCCAAAAGTCACTTCTGATGTATTGATCAATCAAAAATTTGTATTATATAAATAAAAGAAGAAAACCTTTAACTGCGAATTTATGATTAGTTTGCTTTTTATCCTTTTAGTTATTTCAAATTTTACAATTTTTTGACACTTAAATTGATCCCAAAATTAGTTTTCTTAATTTCGGTTTGAATAAGTCACCTTTGAAAATAACCCATTTTAAATTTTTTATTATTTTTTTTATTATATGAATGAAAAATTATATTAATTTTTTTATTATTCGCAACAAGAAACATTATCTTTCAATTGTGAAAATCCAGTTTCATAACCGATATACATTATATACAGAACAAACAATAGGTTAATGACAAACTTTTTTAATAAGTACGGTAGTATGATATGCTTGATGAAATGGGTTTGATCTTTTTGATTAAATAGCCATTCAATGAAGTCATTTTCAGATCGAAACCAGTCTGGCGAATTACAACATACAAGCAACAACAAATAAAAATGAAATAGCTTTTCGCATTTCATTGATAACTTTGTCCTTTAGGGGCGTGTCTAAGACAATTATTTAATATGGTTTTGACGTCCAATACTTTCTGACCTCAACCTTTATAAATATTCATAATATACCCATGCCTAACATAACATGACAAAAATTACTTCTCAAGGCACAGATATTTTGTCTCCCAGAAAGTTTGTCTCATACTCCGCTGACTTGAATTTTTTTTTAAATTTCCAGGGTCAGAATACTAAACAACTAACAATAACAATGTCATAATATAAAAACTTACATAGCTTAGTACTATCTAATATAAAAGAATCTCTGATAAAGTGCAATCTTTATGTGGGCTATGACACGGTTTCATTGTGTAACATACAAACAACCCACTATATATGACAATGACCGTCGTGTTTGTTATGAAATATTTACGAAATAACATGACTGGAACCAGTTTTGATAAAAATTTATTATTCATAAATTCTAGATAGTCAGTTTTGAAAGAAGATATAGACTGTAAAATCTTAATACAAAATTGCTTAGCAAAAGTTTTCTAAAACATAAATTAAAATAATAATAATTTTGAATATCACGATCTATATAAAAATACATAATTCAATAGCAATCAAAAGTGTATTTCTCAGTTTATAGCCTACTAAATCCCAATAGTTCAATATTCAATACAAACATAAATCAAAACCAAATTTTTAAAGTAAACCAATGTAATATACATTTCCGACGTTGCATGTATCTTGGAATAAAAAATTATTTTATTTATCTTTGTTACTCTTTAGTTACAAAAAACATGACAACGTTGTTCTATTCACAATGCAATAATATTGCGTTATGCGAGTAATATACACCAATGTATATGTGTGAAGGAATTATTTTATTTGGATGTAGTAAGTATAACAAAGATCGAACATTTGTATGCACCTGAAAAACAATGAAGACAATAAAAAATATTGAGTTTAATCATTACTTCTTTTTGCTCATCTCATGCTCATGTTTCATACACATTAAATATACAACAATAAAATATTTTTTGTTTTGATCTCGCAGTTCACCATTTTTTATGACCAAAATAAAATTTTATTCATATGAAATTCATACAGCCAAAAACCAATACTCTCCCGAATTTAGTTTTTGTTAAATATAAAATAGATTGTATTAAAATTATGTTCTCTACTAAAACCGGTCAAACCGTTTATAATTCAGTTTCGTTTGTAGATTTGCATTTTATAATTTAGTTACAACAGTACAACACACAATCAAATGATTTTTCTCGTTGAATTTTTTGCGTATTTCAGATTTGCGTATGTTAGTTTTTAAAGTCTTTAGATAGAATTTACGTCAATATATTTTGTTTTGCCAATACTACCTTGTGTCTAGAAAACACTTTAATGTATAACTATTAAGAAAAATCCTAACAAAGAAGTTATTTCTATGACAGGCACATAAAGAGTAAAGACAAATTTAAATCGAGTTTGTTTTGGATTGTAATTTCGATCTAAACGTAAAAGCGAAAAAATATAGATAAATTTCTCCGTTTTGAATATCTTATTCTCTTTCTATCTCATACTTCATATAAACACATACATTAGCATTGATATAGCAATAATTTGTTTCAATCATGATTCATGAAAAGCATATCGCGAATGAATATAATACGAAATGTGACGATAGAAGGAACAAAATAAATGGAAACGTAAAATGTATTAATGCACGGTGTTGTCAGTTTCAGTATTTTAAATAGCTATTATATACAGTGTTGTTGATAATTGTTTATACATAAAACACATATATATTTTTCGTCGAGCAAACTATGAATTTATCTTAGTTTTCAATTCAAGGCTTTTCTGTTTTAATTTTCATTTCTTTGTTTGGTAAAATGAAATGATAATTGGACTAAATATGAAATGTATTAAAAATTTGTATCATATAAATGAAAGAAGAAAAATGTTAGACCGACCAAATGGTGCAGTCCATAATCCTGCGGCATTTGGAGCGGGATGTATCGGGTTCGAATCCCAATTAGGGCAGGAAGCAAAAAGTTATTTTTCTTCATCTGATTACGAATGGTGGTGGCGATATACACATCTATCACCTCCAAACAAATTGTAACTGTCGAACCCTCGTTTATTCATGTACTCGAGATTAAGGATCACAACGAAAAACGTGCAGTTACTTAAAAATCTGCTGATTTCTGAAGGGTGGACTCAGAACAAGATGTTTTATATAATAGAATCAAATCTCATTGATTGTGAACCAGTTGGCTCGTCACAAATTAACTTAAATTGTTTAAAGTTCATAAAAATATATTCTTCAATACACCATACATACGCCAATACTACCTCACGTCGCCAATACTACCTCATGTCTGATAAGTGTTGTGTTCGTGTGTATAAATTCAATTCCTACATATATAATATCAAAACAAAAATATTGTAAATCGAATCAGATAATATAATTTGAACTAGTGTTGATGTATTATAAAATAACAAAAAATTAAAAAATTGTTAGACTACTCTAACTTTTTTCTATAAATAATTGCATCCTAGTCTATCATAAACCTTCCATACAATTAGTGTTGCTCTTCCTTTAAACAAATGTTGTTGTAATTTGTAGTAGTACATACTATATTCTTATAGTAGTACATACTATGTAAAGGTATTGTATGTACAGTATGTTGCATTACTATGCTAGTTCAGTGTTAATCGTCACACTGCGCGGACGTGTTTATTCCGCTCCGGTGTATGCTAATCAAACTAAAAATAATATGTTTTGGTGTGCGGGTGTTTGTGTGTGTAATTTAAACTCAACAATTACCGATGAGTACCGTTTTAATATAATAATATATTTTTATTTATGTATATACAATTTGGTTCTTGTTTCTCTATTATATATGACATACATATGAGTGTTTGAATGATGTGTGTTTCGTTTGACTAGCACATCCCATTATGTAGTTGTTCTTCAAATAAACAAAAGTGAAAAATGGCAGACTTCAATAAATTTTAACGCGATTATCACCATTTTGCTATATTGGCAATTAATTTTTTTTATTTAAATTCATTTTGGAATTTATTTTTGTGTAACTTCAATAAATTTCATAAAGTTTAATGTTCATAAAGTGTATTGGTTCGGATAGTGTTCCTCATAGTAAAATTATTGTTTTTCCTATATAGTTAAGTGTGTTTCCAGTAATATTTATTTGGTTGTGTTTGGAGGGACGGAAGTTATCTGTGGTGAGTGCAGTTTGGATTAGAGTGTTGTAGAATTGATTATATTGCTAATTTTTTATAACTACATATATTGATTGTGATTTTAACGAAACTGTTTTGTACAGTAAATAATGTAAATATCAACTACTTGCTATATACATAATTCTTTTAAAAACTTTAAAACTTTCTGAAAAATATTGCAGTGTATATTATAAGAAATCGATTTTTGTGTGTAATGTGGATATTTGTTCTAAAATCTACAAACGGACTTAATGATAGGATGGTTAGATTAGCAAAATTTAACTGTGAAACTATTTATTAATTTAAATAGTTTCCTTTATAATCGTATAAATATTGAATTATATCATCCGGTCATTGCAAAATTTGTATTTTCCCACGCGTTAAATGGATTGGGAATTATAGAGACACATCTTTAAATACAACATATGATGAGATGCCCCAAAGATGTTTTTAAGAATACCAGTTTTAACTGTTGAGATGATATGAATTTGATGAACTAGAATGATCCTAATCTACCCAACAAACAATAATAACAATATCTAACAATCTCCAATTTTTAATGTAAAAATGATATTTAATAAGATTATATGATTATTTATTAGTAATGACTGCTGTGGATTGACCTGCGATGTATGCGAAATCTTCTGTACTAAAAGCCGGTCCATCATTTTAAATAACAAATGTCATTATAGTTTTGACAGACATTTTATGTTGTTTGTTGCAACACAATCAAATAATTTTGCTCGTTGACAACATTTTTTTACGTATTTCAGATTTGCATTTTACTCTCGAATATGCGTTGGTTAGATAGAAAAATTTGTATTTTACACAAACATTCCTCGCTCTTGACTCGGTTTAATATTTTTTATTGCCTTCCTTGTTTTTCAGACATATAACTATGTATGTTCGATCTTTGTTATACTTAATCAAAGCCATCTCAAATGTATGTGGTTACAAACACACACTTCGACGACTTCGTATTTACTACATTAAAATAAAATAAATACTTTACACATACTCGTATAATACTCGTTCTACGCAATTTTATTTTATTGTGAAAAGAACAACGTTGCCACTTTTTTTTGCATCTTAAAATTAACCAAGGAATATATAAAATATTTGGTTATTGCAACATCGGAAATTTATATTAAATTTTGCGTATACGATCTTCCTCGGTTTTTGGTTTTCTTTCATAAATTACTTTTGAATTGGTTTGTATTGACAATTGAAATGTTGGTATTTTATTAGTTATGAACTGAGAAGAACAAGAAACTCGAATAACAAACACTGCAATATCTGTTTGTGTCATAGCTATTGAATTATGTAATTTTAAATATCTCATATGTAGCATAATACACAAAAAATCCTTTTGATAGCCATAGCCTACATATAGATTCCTACGATCGTAGCATGAAAATAGAGCTGGAGAAGTGAGCTCATTCCTTCATCGTCGGCATCGTCGTAGAACCTTTCGACTCCGTCCATAATAATATTATAAGTGCTGTTTTATTGCGACCTCCCCGAAGCTTTAAAAATACGAGTTATTAGAACTTCAAACATTGAAGTGGAAGACCACTTATATATTGACGAAACATCTGATAATTTTAGTTTCAAAACATTTCTTAAATACTTTTAAAATTGATGATGGCTTATAATACAAATATTGAGTAAACATTTTCTCATGTTTATTGTAGAAAGCACTTTAATCAAACAACAACTTTAATTACTATAGAGTTGATCAATTATTAATTGGTTAATTGGTTTTTGTAATAACTTAGTAATTTTTATTGGCAGTTTTCACTAAATTTTTAAATGGCAAGTGGCACGGGCAACCTAGTCTTTTATTATTTTTAATTTTTTCGGAATATTTTTGACACATTTCTATTGTTTAATGATTTTAAAATATTTTTGTACCTGGTTCATGATCATTAAGCTTTGGTTGTATGTATTATCTTACATCTTGACTCGAATCCGCTCTTTTTAAATAAGCAGACCCTTCGATATCAATCAAAGTTTGATGAAGTTTGAGATGTTTTACAAGTTTGAGATGTTCTGTTAATATTCTAAACAGTTAAGGTTTTTTTCCGGGTGAAAATCATCAATCCAGGGATTAAACAAATGAAATTAAAACTCAAAAAAAGACGACAGATAAGTTATTTTAATTACTTTAAATATTTTATTTATATTAAATAATACACAAATCTAAAATCAATATATAATTATGGTGATCATTTCCGCCCCAATGGCCCACTGGTTCAAGCTGCGGCAGTTGGAGCGGTAGGTACCGGGTGCGAATTCCAATAGGGGTAGAATGTAAAAGGAACATTTACCATCTGATTATGAACTCCTATTGTAGTTTAGAAGTCATATGGACCGACTCATCTTCCATGTCAGTACTACAGGCTGGCATGCAATGTGTTCTACGTAGATCGGACCTATAGCCGCACGTCAAAGGGATGTCTCACAATGGGCCAATTAAGCCTGAGTTACGGATGACAAAAGCCAAACATCCATTTTGATCATATAACATTCAATGTTATGACATCACGAAATTAATATTCTCCCAGGCATTAGATGGTATTGTTTTGGGAATTATAGGGACATCAAGGAAAACTAAGAAAAAATAATCGAAAAGAAACCCAAAAACCAAGAAAAATCGTATACGCAAAATTTAATATAAATTTCCGACGTTGCAATAACCAAATATTTTATATATTCCTCGGTTAATTTTTAAAAGCAAAGAAAAACATGACAACGTTGTTCCATTCACAATAGAATAAAATTGCGTAAAATGAGTTATATAAGAGTACACGTCAATGTATGTGTGAATGAATTATTTCATTTTGATGTAGTATAGACACTAACAAAAACAAAAATAAGAGAATATAGAGAAGCAATATTCAAATCTGAAACAAATGCAAATCTGAAATACATACGTAAAAAATTGTATCAACGAGAAATATAATTTGATTGTGTTAGATAATAAAATGTTAGAAAGACCGGCTTTCAGTAAATGAGATTTGGCATCCATAGTTGTAAATACAGCAAGACTCTTTACTATAAGCTCGATTTTACGCATATGCTGTAATAGATTATCAACCTTATTCGGTATTTTGAATATTGCTATTGGTACGCGGTACATTCACGCGGCACATGAATATATAGAAGATTTTGCTCATACTCTTACACATTAATTAAAAATACAACAAAATATTTCTTATGAATAATCAAAATCTCCTATATAACGTTTTTGAACAATATTTTTTTTATATGATATACGTTGTACAGGAGAAAAGGATTATACAGCTAGGAGCAATACTATTTAAGTCACAAATAGCATTGTAGATTTGTCATAGATTTTGTAGTGTTAGTTACAACACTCAATCAAATGATTTTGTTCGTTGACAAAATTGTTTAGGTATTTCAGATTTGCGTTGATTAGTTTTTACACATAGTTTATGCAAAATTTATGTCAATATATTTTGTCGTATATGCTAATTGCTACCTTGTGTCAAGTAGAAAACTTTTAATGTGCTACCATTGAGAAAAATTCTAAGAAAAGTTATTTTGATGACAGGCACATGAAGACTAAATTTAAATCGATTTTGTTTTAGATTATAATTTTGTTCTAAACGAAAAAATATAGATCAATTTCTCCAATTTGAATATCTCTTTCTATATCATGCTTCATATATAGCAATAATGTGGTTCATTCATAAAAACAACTTATTGCGAACCAAAACCTCTTGTACTAAAAGCCGACCAAACTCTTTTAATCAGAAATATCATTGCGTATATGTATACGGCCGTTTCCCATCGAAAAACATGGCCAGTCCTATGATGTGTGATGGAATAGAAAGTGGTGAATACATAAACAAGCGTATGATCAAGTTGATTTTTTCTTATTTTTTGACTTTTAACTTCCTATCACTTGGTAGGCAATTTGGAAAATGATTATTTATCAACAATCCTGGTTTAATAATTTTCAATTAATCAAATATTTTAATTCATGTTTTTGAAGATTTCAGAATCTAGATTTTTATATTTTCGATCGTGAATAAAAAATAAAAGGAAATGAATTTGTTATATCGGGTTTAAATGCAAATTGTTTGTTAGATTGTGTTTTGTTTCCCGCCAGACCCGCATACAAGTGCTATTATGATTTTATTTTGCATCCCGCTCTTTTTTTTCATTTTTCCTTCGTTTCAATTAAAAAAAAAAGGCAAACCGTTTTGTTCTTCGTTGTTTTTTAGAGCATTTTGTTTAATTTTTAATTTATGTTTGATTTTGATTTAGTTTACCACCAGCGTTTGAGGCGAAAGCACGTGCTGGTTGTCTGCATGATTTTATTTGTCGTCATTTTTTTAGGTCCCCTAAAATTGTAGAAGTTTTATTTTTTTTTAGGCTTACAGTATGCTATCTAGGATTATTATACCTTATATTAAACAATTAAATATCATTTAAATTAGTTTTAAATTAATTATAGAATTGTTATTTTGATCAATTTCCTTAATATGTGCTTCGCCTTCGTTGTCTTTTTTGTGCATTCCGCAATCCGCATTCGTTTCATTTAAAATTTTGATTTTGATTTTATTTTGTTGCTTTGTTTTTAGTTAACTCTCAACAGTTGCGACGGGAGGATGTAATTTGTTTTATGTTTTTACAATTCATTTTAGATTTACGTAGTTTTACATATTTATCAATGTAGTTAGGATTTGGATGGTTCTTTGCTCAATTTATTTAGAGATTGAAACTAGAAAATAAATTAAACTATCAAATTGGTAAATCAAATTGATCATAAATTTTATTATTTAAAAAAATATTAAAAATGAAGTTTTTTTTTAAAATAATTAATAAAATATCATAAAAATTTTGTCCCTGGAATTTTCGAATAATATTATGGATCAAATAATAATATAAAGTTTATTGATATTTAGATGTTGAAATTTATATTTCAATAAAATATATTTAAAAAAATCCGACCCTAAAAAATTTTTTTATTACTTTATTGTAGTATTAGTGTGTCTCAAATTGTGAGGCACAGAAAAAATTTGTTGAAAAATTGCACACAAAAATCTCCACTCCAAAAATAGTTTTAGACGAGGAAGTGATGCTAAGTGTAAACACTCCCGCAATGTTATATTGGAGATTTTGCGCGAACAGAAGTAATACGAAATTTGAAGAAACAAAATAAAAGAAATCGTAAAATTTATTAAGTATCGATGTGGTCAGTTTCATTATTTTAAATAGCTATTTATATACAATGTTGTTGATAATTTTTAAACAATTAAAAACATAGATAATTTCGTCGAGCAAACTATGATTTTATCTTAGTTTTCATTTCAAGGCTTTTCTGTAATTTTTCATTACTATACTTTAATTTATTTGGTAATCTGACATTTGAAAATGATGTTTTTGGATAAGGTTCAGAGGTTCACGACCAATTTATTATTAAATTTAAATGATAATGGGAATTTTAATAGGACTAAATTTGACATGTTCTAGCTATATATATCAAGCTTGCGGTCGAAATATGATTGTCAAATCAATATGGCCATTTTAAAATGGGCAATTTGAAAATTCACCTTTTAAAATAGCCCATTTTAAATTTTTTCATGTTAGTATATGAGTGAAAAACTATTTTAATTTTTTTTAATATTCAAAACAAGAATCATCATCTTTCAGGTTAATGACAAACTTTTTTAATAAGTCCGGTAGCATAATATGTCTGTTGATATGGGTCTGATCTTTTTGACTAAGCAGTCAGTTAATAAAGTCATAATCAGATCAAAACCAGCCTAGCTAATTACAACATACAAGCAACTACAAATAAAACTGATAAAGAGTTTCGCGTTACATTGATGAATCTTAGGGTCGTGTTTAATGCAATTATTCGATACAAACTCAATACTTTCTGACCTCAACATCCCAAAAAATTCATAATATAAACATCCCAAAAAGTTCATAAAGCCAATGAAAAGGTTTCATTGTGTATCACATGCGACCCGCTCTATTTGCTATAGTAAACTTCTATATGACCGTCATGTTTCTTACGAAACCACGTTTAAGAAAAATTTAGAGAAAATTAAAGAAAAATTTGAAACAAAATTTATCATTCATAAATTTAAGATAGTCTGTATTAAAAGAAGTTTTGTATCCATGGTTGTAAATATACAATGTAGTAAAAATAAACAAATTAGTAAAAAATGCACATATATCAAATGCAACATTGTCATTTTGACACATCGCTCTTTAAGAAAATGGAAAAGAGTACAAAAATACTACCGACGTATATATGAACCAGGAAATACCGAGAGTATTTCAATTGCATAGCCTACAACAGGGACAGTAGAATTAGATTGGCGTATCTTCCACGAAGGTTATAAGTCCAGTTCCGTAAATGATGAACGGCGATGAGTATATGCCGTAGTATTGAAACATATTGAATGATATAGAAAAAACTATTCTACAAAAAACTTACAGCAAAAGCTGTTTAAAGCCAACATCTAAATAATCTTTGAGTAGTTATATATATAAGCTTGTCAATTACCTAGTATTTATTCTTAATATATTATATCGGTTGTGGAACTGGATTTTTTCATTGAAAGATGATAGTTCTTGTTACGAATATATTAAACATTTAATATAATTTTGGTTTGACTGCCCAGGTGGCGGTTAAAGCTGCGGCAGTTGGATCATGAGGTACCGGGTTCGAATCCCAATTCGGGGCCAGATGCAAATAGGTTTTTCACCTTTGATCGTTTGGGCGGTGTAATCGGTTTTGTAAAATAAACATATATCTGGATCCCCTGTCGTGTTTAGAGTGGTATCACAACGAACCAATCACCGGTCTAAGTGTGCGATAGCAGCCACAACAACTTAACCTAATATAATTTTTCATTCTTGTACCAACATAAGAAAAATCAAAATAGACCATGTTAAAAGGTGACTATTCAAAACCAAAAAATAAAAACCAACTTAGGGATAAATTCAAGTATCAGAAAAACTTAAAATTTTAAATAGTTAAAAAGGTAAAAAGCAAAATAATTATAAATATACAATAAAAATTTTTTGCTTCTATCTTTTCAAATCATTTTGGGGCGCTAGACTCTTTTAACTCTTTCGCGCTTCGTTTATTTACGTCCTACTTTACGCCATTACATAGCCAAATCGAGAACATTCGGCTATTCTGCCATCTGCACATTGCATAGCTCAGAGCCAGCCTATAGGAAGATAGATGACATGGAACTAACTGATATGGAAGATAAGTTGGCCAATTCTGAAATTCAACAAGGGGATAAAAGATGTGTTCATACATACCACCACATGATGTAATCAGATTTGTTTTGCATCCTGCCTCAATCGAGATTCGAACCCGACCCCTCTCACTCTAATTGCCGCAGCTTTAACAACTGCAACATTTAGTCATTTATATTAAACAATTGATCAATACATGAAAAGTGACTATTTCACAATCACAATTCGAGTGATCATCCAGAAGCTTGATATTGTCAGAACATTTCAAATGTTTCATTCGAAATTTATAAGAAATTGGTTTTGAACTCTGAACCTTATCCAAAAATCATTTTCAAATTTCATTTCAAACGAAAAAATGTAAAATTTAAACAGAAAAGCCATGAATTAAAAACTAAGATAAAATTATAGTGCAGGACGAAAAATATGTATGTGTTTGAGTTTGATGTACATATAACAAATTATCAACAACAACGTTCATAAAAAAATTTTACGTTTCCTTTTATTTTGTTCTTTCTATCGTCAAATTTCGTATTGCTTTTGTTCGCGGTAGTTTTTTTTGTAGAATAAACCACATTATTGCTATATATAGATATATATGTATATGAAGCATGAGATAGAAAGAGATATTCAAATTAGAAAATCGATTTTGTTTTGGATTGTAATTTCGAACTAAACGAAAAAATATACGTTTAGATCGAAATTACAATCCAAAACAAAATCGATTTAAATAAGTCTTCATTTGTCTGTCATAAATCTAACTTCTTTGTTAGAATTTTTAACAATGTCGTTTTGACTCAATATATTACATATTTAATTTAAGGCAACAACAAAAATATGTTCGGCCGAGTATTTTTCTGTATTATCACTTGCTCCTATACAACGGATTTCATATGAACAAAATTTTGCATTGCTCATAACAAAAGTGGAACTGCGCTAACAAAACACAAATAAAGTTAAAATATTCTCCATATAATCTTACGACTTCTGTTCGCGCAGTTTTATTTTATATATGAATACAGTTTTGTTCATTTAAATACATCATAGTGTGGAAATATAATGATTTTAACCCCACCACCATTGCATTTATTTTGCGTAAGAATATTTTGTTGCTGTATATTTAATGTGTATGTGTGTGAGTATGAGCAAATGTACGTTTTGATTCAGCTTAATATTTTAATTGCTTTCCTTCTTTCTCAGATATATAAGTATGTTCGATCTTTGTTATACTTACTTCATGCAAATAAAATAATTCCTTCACACACACATTGACGTGTATAATACTTGCGCATAATTTTATTTTATTGTGATAATTTTATTTTATTTTATTGTGAATAGAACAACGTTTTTGCGTAACCATATATTAACGACATATCATATGATTTTTTGTGTTTTTTTTCAAATTTGATTTTGAATTGGATTTGGATTGACTATTGAAATTTTGATATTTAATAAATTATAAACTGAGAAATAGATTTTTATTGCTATTGAATTATAATTTTTATACGGGCCGTGATATTCAAAATTTTTATTATGTTCAGGAATTTATGTTTTAAAAAACTTTTCTTGACAATTTTGTATTACAATTTGACACATAGACTGTGATCTCCTTCTAATACAGAATATTTTGAATTTTGATTTATATCAAAAATGGATTTAGTCCTGTTGTTTCGTTAATATCTCATAAGACGATCGCTGGTCATATGTGACACATAACCTTGTCATAGCCTTTATATAGTTGCACCTTTTTAAAGATTTTATTATATTAAAGATGTAATAAGTTAGTAGGTTTTTCTATTATGACAGTGTTGTTATATTTTTAAAGTTCCTTAAGGAACATTTGCAAGTTAATATGAAAGGAGCTCCATATAAAATCATTGACAGAAATCTAATGTAGATATAAAAAAAGACAGTGGGGCAATAGACATTTCATGAAATGAGTACATCATAACTGCGTTACTGTCATTTTACACAGATGTACATATTTTTTTGGTATTCCTAATTATTCAAGCGCATACCATTGCCTCTCTCAATTGATCGAGTCATAGGCTTGCTTGAAATAGGAATTCCCGGTGTACATCGCGAGATGTTTCATAGTACTAGGAAAGAATCATCCGTAGCGAAAAAACTTGATCAGTGACTGACCGATTTGGACGGAATCCTCCTTGGTAGTCACCGACAATTTCCTCCGCTAGAGGAGTAATTCTTCCCAAGATGATGTATGACAGTAACTTATATGCTGTGCAATGGAGAGCTATACCGCGATAATTCTCGCACTTCAGGCGATCACCCTTCTTGAATATTGGGCATAACGCAGCCACTTACCACTCTTCAGGCATAACTTCATTTCGTCATACCAATCGAACAAGGTCGAAAAGACAGTTCCACAAAGCTAGCCCTCCGAATATCAAGAGCTCTGAATTAATGCAAGATGACAACAAGATGACACTGTTCATCAAACCAATCATTTTTGGGCTTAGTTTTCACTATACCGAGAACGTGCTAGTCAGTATCGACAACCGAGGTTTTCAGTACTTCCCAGACACTGTTTACATGTTCACATCCTCAGATTGGTAATTGGATCGTATAATGCTATTGCTGACAAGATCTTGATATTTTCGTTGCGTTTCTTTATTTATCTTCACAGGAGAATCGCTTTGTAAATTCTCCTGTCCTCCCTAACTTGTACGAAAAGTCCCATCGTTTTCAGTGACTAGATAATGGTCGTACTACAACATGATATTTAAAAGTATCGACCACAAGGTATCTTTCGATAAATTTGTTATCAGTGTTGGAAATACCTAGTAATTTCCACCTAATGTTTATTAACTATATATTTAGAAGAAATACTACAAAATAAGTTTGTTGGTAAGGAGGAAAGAAATACGATATTAAGTGTCTTTTCAGACTCATTCACTATAGTACGTCTTTAATCATCATATCATTATATCTATAATAGAAAAAGAAGAACGGTTTGTTTACTTTATGCAATTTTTAAAATATTTTTTTTATTAGCTGTGTAGTATATAGAATATACATATATACATAAATATACAACAAAATACTTGCATACGCATTGATATAACCAGAGAAAGTCAGTGATTTTGATTTGTTTCGTTTATTTAACAACTTCAGGCATTAAGAATAATTTCTATAGAAAAATCCAATATAATAGAACTAACAAAATTCGAAATTGCGCTAGGTGTTGATATTTTCACGTGTTCGGTCAACGCATTTTGTTTCCCTATGTATTGTAAAATACAACCAGCTAAATTATTTAAGTGTTGGTGAGTTAGAAAATAAAAAAATATAGCTTTTGCTTATTCCTTTCGAGCTATATGTATTTTATATACCACTTTTTCGTTTATCTTTTCCTGACAAAAACTTATACAATTATAGTACATATCATAACCCAGTTACGTAGAATGGGGAAATTCATTTTGATCATATTCTTCAATTGCATATAATTTTAATCAGAAAATATTATTTAATATCTAAAATAAAAATTGGTTCAATTTTAAATGCAATACCCACAGTTCGTCAAATGCTAATTTTCATATGCTGAAAAATGTCGTTTTCATATTTTAGTCATTCTGCGAGTTATTCAGCGATATGGTATTGATATTATTACTAAGCCACTACCACTGTGTTAAAAATAAAATTTATTCCATTTCTATAGTAAATGATGCATACATTCATAGTAAACATTTATCGTTGTGCCAAAACCCCCTTCCCCGAATAACAAATTCGAGTCATTATTTCTTCCCACTTCATAGCTCATTAAATACCAAAGTAATCAATACAAACCAATTTTAAAAACAAATTGGAAAAAACAAACCACACAGAAAACTATTTGCATAAAGTCTAAACATTTCCGACGTTGCATGTATCTTGCAATAGCTAAATATTTTATATATCCGTTCGTTAAATTTTAGTTGCAAAACAACATGACAACGTTGTACTATCCACAATAATATAAAATTGCGTTATGCGCGAGTATTATACACGTCAATGCATGTGTGTGAAGAAATTTTTTAGAATCTACAAAACCGTCTACGTATTTTTCTACTAATCATTTGTTGTTGCTGTAAAATCTCATTCAAACCTTTCGATGTGTTTGTTAGTTTAAATTGTTGCATGGACATGTACGCGACAAAACCATACATTTGCATTTCTCATATGATAATATTGTATGAAAAAAAAAACAAAAACAATTTTTTGAAATTTTAAGGTCGAACCAAAACCCCCTTCGTTCGTTTTTGAAATATTGAACAACGAAAAGAGATAATATATTTAATCAGATTTTGTATAGTGGAACCGTTTGATATACATTTATTTCCCCTTCAAAATTATTAAATTTTAATTAGTACGCATCGACGCTCCGTATACTCTGGCTTTCTGTTAGTAATTTTCTGTGGTTTTAATTCAATATGTTTTATATTAAGTACAACAACAAATAAATTCGAGAGAGTAGTGGTTTTTGCTGTATTATCACTTTCTCCTGTACAACGGATTTCATATGAACAAAATTTTGCATTGCTCCACGTAATATAGGCGAATTTTAGTATTCATAAGAAATATTTTGTTGTTGTTTATTTAATGAGGTTGGGTATGAGCAAAATCTTCTTTATATTCATTACTCCGCATAGAAGGCTTGGACTACATTCACAACCGTGTATGAATATAGAAGCATATTCACTTCATATAGTAGTTTTAAGTTGATATTCTATTACAGCATATGCGTAAAATTGAGCTTATAATAAAAAGAGGTTTGCTGTATTTAGACATATAGATGCGAAACCACCAACATTTTAAACCACAAATGTCACTCTAGATTTGACACATTTCCTAATGTTTGTTACAACACAATCAAATGATATTCCTCGTTGACACAATTTTTTACATATTTCAGATTTGCATTTTATTCTCTATATTCACTTTTTTGTGTTGGTTAGCTTAAACATTTTCTATTTTTCAAAAACTTGAATCACTTTTGGCTCGGTTTAATATTTTTTTTATTGTCTTCCTTGTTTTTCAGATGTATAAGAATGTTCGGTCTTTGTTATACTTACTACATCAAAATGAAATTTTCCTTCACACATACATGACGCATTTTATTGTGAATAGAACAACGTTGTTTTTTTTGTAACTTAAGGCTGATTTCCATTATGAAAAAAATTTTGTCAGTATTTTTTACTGAAAAATCAAGAGCGAGAAAAAAATTAAAAATGCCATTAGAGTGACTGAGATCGTTTTTTCCTTTTTTCTTTTTTTTATTTTGACAGATGCGTGTAACATAACCAATAAATTTCAATTTTTTTTTGGTTTTTAATAAAAAAGAACAAAATACTCTTTAAATCTACAACAATAAATTAAAAAAAAATAAACTAAACATAAGTATTCATTATTTCAATTATTTTCACAATGAATTAAGACGAATGAGAGAAAACGAAATGTTAAAATTATTCATTGACCACAAAAAATCAGCCATCTTTATTTTTCCTATAAGATATTTCTCCAGTACTGAATAAAAATACTTCTCTTGATATATTTTATCAGTACTGCTATAATTTTTTCTCAGTAACCATAAAAATTTATTCAGTACTGACTAAATTTTTTGTACTGGAAATATTTTTTATTTCACTCGCACTTTAAGAAAAAATTAATTTTTTATCCCGCCTTGACTATTTTGTCAGTATTTTTTCATAATGGAAATCAGGCTTTAAAAGTAACGACGGAGTATAAAAAATATTTAGTTATTGCCAGGTACATGCAACGTCGGAATTGTATTTAACATCTTTTTTCGACAAACTTTTTTCCGTGTGTAAACACACACACGCACTTGCGACGGGTTTCATTTTTACTATACTATTTACTGGTATTCGTTTGTTTTATTTCTTTACTGTATTCACAACCGTGTACAAATAGAAGACTACTGACCAGTGCCGATGAATATTGATAATTTTATTTAGCATACGTATGTGTAAAGTCAAGCTTGTGTAAACCTTAACACACATACTTTAATCTCAATATAGTTTATTTATCCCAAACCTCCTCTACTATATATGAGATTTTGATTTAGCTATGAAATATTGGAATACAGTTCATTGATAAATTTCCGAATTGGTTTTTGATCTTTCGTTTTGAATGTAACATTTGGTTTCGCCTATTTTGTCTCATCACAATATTGGCTTAAAAGACGGAGTGTTGTGTGGATCTTCATACCGAGTGGACGTGTTTTTGTCTGCTCGGTGTTTCTTTAATTAAATAAAATAAAATAAATGCGTTGTGTGTGTGTGTGTGTAGTTGAAAATCTTATTACAGATGAGTATCGTTATTATATTATATTACTATATTACATTTCATTATATATTATTACATAGTGTTTTGCCCTTGAACTTGCTCGAGTGTTTGGTTTCCACAGTTGCTATATATAAATATACAATCAAACGTTAATCGCAGTCAAGACTCGATAACAAAGTTCAATAATTGTAAATCGCTTTGTTTTGTATAAAAATCGCTGTTTTTTTTATTTTTATTAATTTTGTTCTCATCTGAGGTTCAAATTGGAATGAAAGATTCTTACAATTTTTAGTATCAAAAAATCAATTTCGCGCTTAATGCTAATTTAATAGTGACATCTATTAATTCGGTATAACAATTGATGCTATAAAAATGGCTTAATTAAAAATTGTACTTAGCAAAAACTTAACTATAAGATCTATTACAAATTTTAATACTAATTATTTTGACATTTAAACAATAATAACAACAAAGTAAATATTATAGATGGATTATTAGTGTTTAATTAAGATAAGATAGAATTCATTTAATTATTATATTAAGAATCTAATATTAGGTTTAATTTCAGATAACAGCATTAACATACTCCCGCATCGTTAACGACGTTGTTGTTAACCAATAGGTAATTTACAGAGCTTTACTATTGGTCGCTGGAACGTTGAATTTGATGTTTTGATGGTCACCGCTCTCACTCGACCATCTTCGCCGGGGTGTACTTGTAGAATGCGCCCGAGAGGCCATTTGCAGACTGGAACGTTATCTTCCTTTATTAGAACGATATCACCGACCTCAATGTTTGGAGATACCTTTTGCCATTTATTTCGCTGTTGCAGATTATTTAAGTAGTCTATGCGGTATTTGTTCCAAAAGTTTTGCGTTCTGGCTTGAATTCTCTTCCATCTGGTTAATAACGAATCTGCTGATGATACAGGTTTTTCAGGGATGGATCCAGTCGAAGTACCAATCAAAAAATGGGCTGGTGTAAGAACCTCATATTCATCGTCAGTGGATGTGGTGTATAATGGACGAGAGTTGAGAATATTCTCAATCTGACATAAAAGCGTTGCCATTTCTTCAAAAGTCAGGTTTACGTTGCTGGTGGACTTCAATAGATGTGTTTTCACTGACTTCACTGCAGATTCCCATAAACCACCAAAATGAGGGGATGAAGGTGGAATAAAATGCCATATTATTCCTTGCTCACTTAAAAATTCTGAAACTATATAATTTTGGTTAATATTTTGAATTAGTTTTCGCGCATCACTCAGAATTCGCCTTGCTCCGATGAAATTTGATCCATTATCAGTGTAAATGTTCTTAGGAATGCCTCGTCTCGCCAAAAAGCATTTCAGTGCAGCCAAAAAGGCATCACTAGTAAGATCACTCACTGGTTCTATGTGTACAGCTTTAACTGAAAGACAGACGAATATACAGAGATAGCCCTTTACTGGCTTTGTTCCACCTCTCCCTTTTCTTGTCGCAAATTGAAGTGGGCCAGCAAAATCAATTCCACAGTTTGTGAATGGTCGTGTTGGTGTTATTCGCTCTATTATTAACTGACTGCTAGTCCTCCGTGCATATTTGGTGCACATGACGCAATTTTTTATTATGGATCTTATTTTGGTGCGACCCTTGACAATCCAATATTTTTGCCTTATTAGATTGTTCGTTAGTGTAGGTCCTGCATGCAAGTTTGATGAGTGCACTTCCCATATCAATCGCTCAGTAAAAATGTTGTTTGATGGTAATATAATTGGGTGTTTACTGCCATAATCTGAATCTGCATTAAATAATCTCCCTCCAACTCTTAATACACCACCTTCGTCGACGAATGGTGCTAGAGACAATAGATTTGATCTGCTATTTACGGTTTTATTTTTGTGTAGGTAAGTAATGTCGTCTCTAAATTCCTCTCTCTGGACCCATAAAATGCATGAATTTCGGGCGTTTTCAATCTCTTCTGCCAGTAACTCTCCATTAAACCTCTGAATCGGATTCCTTTGCTTCAAATTCGAGATATAGCGCCTCACGTAAGCTACCACTCGAATTATTTTGCGTAATCTGGATTTTCGCTGAAATATATTTCTCATCCAATCGGTTTGCACAATAGCTTGAAATACATCTATTTTCAACTTTCCTTTGTTTATTTCTTCTTCAATCGCGGTTGTTTCTAAAGAAGAAGTTGGATGAGTCGTAGCCGTAGCCCAAACGTTTTCAGATAAATGTAGCCAATCTGGTCCATGCCACCATTGATTCAAATTCATTAATTTTTGTGGAGTTATACCTCTGGATCCATGATCAGCCGGATTGTCTGCAGATTTGACATGTCCCCAATGATGTCGAGGGAATTTTTCCAATATTTGGCTGGTGCGGTTGGCAACGAATGTTTTCCATCGTGCTGGATACGTTGATAGCCAAGCTAACACAATGGAAGAGTCTGTCCATGCGTAGTACGTTGCATTGGGTTCTATCGTTATCTTCACTGTATTCATAAGATTAGCTAGTAAATGTGCTGCACATAATTCCAGCCTGGGTAGAGAGATTCTTTTTACAGGTGCTACTTTAGTTTTCGACGTAAGTAAACTGATATTAACTTTGCCATCATCATCGGTGGTCCTGCGGTATACTACAGCGCAATAAGCTGTCTCACTCGCATCTGCGAAACCATGTATTTGTACGTTTCCATAGCAATTTGCAAAACGCTGAATTTTGACATTTTGAAAGTGTACAAATTCCCTTCTGACACTCTTGTAAAGTTCTTTGTATTGTTTTGGTAATGCATCGTCCCAATCCAATTTCAAAAACCAAAGCCTTTGAAATAAAATCTTAAGAAGAATGATTGACGGAGCCAAAAATCCCAAAGGATCAAAAATTCGTGATGTTTGGGATATCACCTTACGTTTTGTTATTTCATCATCTTCCTCAGGTATCACCTTAAATGTAAAAAAATCATTATTTGGATGCCAATGTAACCCCAAAACCAAAACATCTGCAATTCCCTCATTGTTGCATAAATTTGTCGCGAGCTTGTCGCTGTTTCCATCACATAATATTTCGGAGTTAGATCGCCATTTTCTCAGTATAAAGCCTCCTCGCTGTAATACATTAGTTATATTATGCTTCAATTGAATCGCGCTTTTGATATCGTGTGAGCCCGTTAGTAAATCATCTACATAGAAGTCGTTTAATATGTGTCGCTTTATGTTTTCGTCTGCTTCATCATGAGCTAGCTGCTGCAGAGTGCGAATTGCCAAATATGAAGAACATGCTAATCCAAAGGTAACTCTGTTTAATTTAAAGTGTCGTAATTTGTCAATGGAATTTTCTCGTCACAGTACCCTCTGGTAATTGGTATCTTCAGGAGCAACTAAAACTTGCAGATACATCTTTTCTATATCAGCAGTCATTGCTATTCGGTGCCGCCTAAACTTCATCAGTGTAGCCCATAATGTAGGTTGTATAGTTGGTCCGACCATTAATTGTTCGTTTAGGGAAATTCCACTCGCTGTTTTGCTCGAACCGTCGAAAACTACTCGTAATTTTGTCGTACTACTTCTTTCCTTTATCACAGAATGATGTGGTAGATAACATGTATTTTTTTCATTTATTTTAATTTCGCTTTGAGGAATTTCTGTCATATATCCCATCTCTATGTATTCCCTGATTTGATTGATATACTGTTCTCTCAACAACCTCTCACTAGACAACTTTCGTTCAACTGACAGAAATCTTTTAGTTGCGATAATCAATGAGTTGCCTAGTTCTAACGATGTCTTTTTAAACGGAAGTTTCACCATATATCTTCCATTTTCCAATCTCTTGTGAGTTTTATCATAAAACTCTTGACATTCATTGTCTTCAGGTGAAAGGGTTGTGTGGTTCGGCAGCTCATCAATTTCCCAAAAGCGTCGTAGGGTTTCATCTATATTCATATCAAGTTGAATGTTTAGTGACATATAGCTGGACGAATCGTCGTTTTCTGGTGATCTCGCGTTACCTGATACTATCCAACCAAACACTGTTTTTTGCAAGATTACTGAATTCAATCGTTTTTTTTCACTGTCAAGAACCTCAAAAAATGTATCTGCCCCAATTAGTATATCTATAGGTCCTGTTTTATCAAATTCAGGATCAGCTAGTTCTATTTTCTCAAATGATTCTCTATCCGGCACATTAAGGCGGTAACTTGGCATTTTAGATGGTAATTGGCTGATTATTAATGCATTCACCCTTATATGGAATGAAGAATTATATAATGATCCTAATAATATGCTTGTTTTTCCTCTTGAAAGCAACGAACCAGCAGTTATACCAGTTACTCTAATGTTTGATCTCCGCCGTTGTATTTGTAGTCGTTGCATGCATCTTTCTGATATAAATGAACACTGTGATCCCGAATCAAGAAGTGCTCGACATTTATGTTGTCTTCCAAATTTATCTGCGATTAAGACGTATGCCGTTGGTAAAATTGCTTGCCAGTGCTCAATCTGTGGAGATTCTTCATTTAATGTAGCATTATAACATATAGCAGATTTAATATCGGTGGTCGAGTTGACTGGTTCAGTTTTAGTTTCCTTTTCATTCGAGTTCGCGTCTACATGAAGGAGGTAATGATGTCTTCTTCTGCATGTTCTACAAGTAAATTTAGATCGACACACAGTAGATTAATGAGTCGAGGACAAACAATTAAAACATAATTTTTTGTCTACTGCAATTTGTCTTCTCTCGGTGCATGGTAAATTCAAAAATTGTTCACATCTCCCTACATAATGTGCACCTGAACAGAAAGAACATGTAGTTCCAATCGCTTGAGATACTAGTGAATTAATTCGCTTAGAGGTACTTGATTTTGGTTTTTGGAATGTATCAAAACTTTCCAGAGCATCACTTCGTTTATTGAGGAACTTAAAAAATTGGTCAATGTGTGGTGAATTATTCCAGTACTGATCTTTTGGCTCATTAGGTTACGGGTTGGCTCGCCTACGGGTGGGTTCGAGTGATCAGCTGTCTAGTGTAATAACAAAAAAATAATTCACTTCCAACGTTAAATGAGCCGTCATCCAGATCGCGTCTTTCTCTTACCACACTCTTGTATAATCAAAAAAAAAGTTATTTCATATTCGATCGTTTATTATCTAATCATAACTATTATTATTATCAAATGTCATATAGAACAATTGTTTTCTTTATTATGAATATAAATTCGGATTAATTAACTTAAGTATTTTTAATTCATTGTATTTATGTTAAATTTAAAAATGATAATTTAATTCAATGGATATAGTAACATATGGTAGTATTAAAACTAAGAAAACTAAGCAATTATTAAGTTATTTAACTGGTCGTTAAAATTCACTCATCATATATATTTTAAATAGATCCTTTAAATTATAAATAAATATGTATAAAAATGACTTACGGTTTCGGTTTGGCGTCCACTGTAAGGCCTTGCAGCGTCTTCCTTATTATCGCGCTGGCTTGATACCGCTAAAACTAAGGTTATTTAAATATATATGCGTAAGGACGTGTAAATATTTCGACACCGAAATAATCTTCACGACCAGTGAATAATACTTAATCTAACACTTTTTATTTTATTTTTTTAAATTAGAGTTATTTAATTGTTAATGTAACTAAGAAAACACTATCAAATATAAAATATTATCTACTTCTAATTGCAGTACTGCAAAAAGAAAACTCTATTGCAACAACTGTAGATAGATCTTATATCACTTCGATGAATTTGGCGCCACAACCGATTAACGGTGTGGCGTCTTTTATAAAACGGGATTCACTCAACCAAGCTGGTTTTAGGTAGTTCTCAATGGCGATATGCTCGTCTAAAACAACCGCTTCCAAGTATTACGTTTGTTAGATTCTACGTTTCACGCCTATTTATCTCGATTTCTATTACATAAAAAAAACACAATGAAGTTGTAAGATCAACCGTTAACCATGAGTGGTCTTAAACTTACCTTTTAGGTAAAATCAATCCAAACTAAGAATAGTGTGTTTTAAATTAACTAGAAATCAAGCCAAGCCAATTTCTTTTGGTAGAAATTCATGACCAAAATTTTGGAAATGATGATCAAAGTGTATTGAAATAAGTATTCTTAGAATATACTTAATATTATTCACTAAGACCGTTTCTCTTTTGGTCGCACAAATCAATTCACTGTCTACCGCAAACTGATCATGAAATTCAACCAAATTTTTTTTGTGAACAGACAACAAAAATGATATTGGTATAGGTTAAGGTATGTCACCCTATACACCAAGATCAACTGGTACGATACAACAGACCAGTTTTATTAATTATTTCCCATTCAGCCCAAATAAGTTAGCACTGTCACGGCCAGTATTTCATGAATTATTTAAACTGTACGGGCGAAACTCTACAAATGGTTGGCAAATCAATGTTGGATGACTCATGAGCCCATGCTTCTTTTGAATCGATATCCAATTTGTTTATTAATATATAAATAAGCCATGGATCACGGGTTTCTGCTTGTTCGCCTAGTACTTTCAATCCTCTCATAACTTCATCGGATATATCAGTTAAATGTCGAATAGACTTTGAACAATTTTGCACTACTGATGGCTGCTCCATAAACTGTTTTAATAAATCATGTACCACATGTTTTCGCTTGTCATATCTTGTTTTAATCTTTTCCTATGCTTCATCGTAGTTAACCTCTGTAACGGTGATATGACTGATTAAGACGTATGCTTCTCCTTTCAAAAGACCTTTTAAGTACTGAAGCTTATGTACTTTGGAAATGTTGCCATTATTATGTATAGAAGCTTCATACAAATCACGGAATGATGGAAATTCAGAATATTTTCCCGTAAATATCGGGATATTTACTCGCGGTAAACGTACTTCACTCTCCTTCTTAGTAATGGATGATATTTCATGAATGAAATTGCTTTGATTGAGTAGCAATTCCGCCATTGAGTCGTTGTTTTGAAAACGTGGAGTGTCGTTTTCTTTATGCTGTTTCTCCCATCAAATTAGTTTTTGTTTTAAAATGAAGTGCTCTTCTTCAAACTTTTCAATCGCATCTAGGTGTGCATCATCGAATTTGCCTTTTAAAGATTTCTCAAGCATTTGGAACTCTTTCCATTCACCCGCTAAAAGCTCCATGCTGGTTTTAATTTCACTTATGGCAGTATTCACGGCATACAATTCTACCTCGGCTTTTATTATTTCTAAAGTTTTTACTGAACGTTTTATGGCTCGCGTTTCTGCCATCTTTCACAATTTCACAAATCACAATTTTTTTTTTCACAAACTAAACCACCTTTCACAAATTATGATAACGTTCGCCGTGATGAGAGTTTGGAATTCACGTTTGTATTTTTTTTTATATATTAAAGATCTTGTGATACAGACGTTTTATACTCACAGTTACCAAATGTGTGGATATAATCCGGCTCGAAGGACCAATGTTTTGCCCTTGAACTTGCTTGAGTGTTTGGTTTCCACAGTTGCTATATATAAATATACAATCAAACGTTAATCGCAGTCAAGACTCGATAACAAAGTTCAATAATTGTAAATCGCTTTGTTTTGTATAAAAATCGCTGTTTTTTTTATTTTTATTAATTTTGTTCTCATCTGAGGTTCAAATTGGAATGAAAGATTCTTACAATTTTTAGTATCAAAAAATCAATTTCGCGCTTAATGCTAATTAAATAGTGAGATCTATTAATTCGGTATAACAATTGATGCTATAAAAATGGCTTAATTAAAAATTGTACTTAGCAAAAACTTAACTATAAGTTCTATTACAAATTTTAATACTAATTATTTTGACATTTAAACAATAATAACAACAAAGTAAATATTATAGATGGATTATTAGTGTTTAATTAAGATAAGATAGAATTCATTTAATTATTATATTAAGAATCTAATATTAGGTTTAATTTCAGATAACAGCATTAACACATAGTATTATATTTTATTTTATTATATAGTCTGTTCTTGGTTCTCCGTTATATATTATAGCATATAATGTTTTGTCTTTGTATTATACGTTTTGTCTTTCTATATACATCATTTTCATATCCACATCACAATATTCCGTTGGAAACGATCGCATGCGATATGTGTTTCGTTCTGTCTCGTTTAGTTACCTCATTCCCCATCCCATAATTCGCTCTTCATATAGAACGCTATATATTCCCCTTTCCTTTAAACAATTTTTAATATTTTGTTTTATGTATGTATCAGGGCATACAAGAGAAGAGTTTTTTGGAGATTTAAAATTTAACGCTATCACTGCCATTTTGCGATCGTTGTAATAGCAACTATATGTGCATTCAATGTAATTGGCAACTTACATTTATTTTTATATACATAGGTATTGGGTATTGTGTGTTGTATATACATCATTATTTGATGTTCAAAAACGCAAATACATACATCAGTCTACATTTGAACGTCCTATGTATTAATATGATGTATATAACATACTTTTCGTTTCGTCCATCAAAACTCCTATCCTTCTCTTTCCTATGTTGGTTAGAGAATTTTTGTTTGTTTTATTTTATATTTTGTGCAAGTGTTCACTTGCACGATAAAAAAATAACAAACATTTTTTTTAAATATATATACAAGTATCCCTCGTTTAACGCGGTACTTATACAACGCGTTTTCGATATAACGCGATTTGAAATAAAAATCTGTTTCAGTACAACGCGATGGATGATATTTCATGAATGAAATTGCTTTGATTGAGTAGCAATTCCGCCATTGAGTCGTTGTTTTGAAAACGTGGAGTGTCGTTTTCTTTATGCTGTTTCTCCCATCAAATTAGTTTTTGTTTTAAAATGAAGTGCTCTTCTTCAAACTTTTCAATCGCATCTAGGTGTGCATCATCGAATTTGCCTTTTAAAGATTTCTCAAGCATTTGGAACTCTTTCCATTCACCCGCTAAAAGCTCCATGCTGGTTTTAATTTCACTTATGGCAGTATTCACGGCATACAATTCTACCTCGGCTTTTATTATTTCTAAAGTTTTTACTGAACGTTTTATGGCTCGCGTTTCTGCCATCTTTCACAATTTCACAAATCACAATTTTTTTTTTCACAAACTAAACCACCTTTCACAAATTATGATAACGTTCGCCGTGATGAGAGTTTGGAATTCACGTTTGTATTTTTTTTTTATATATTAAAGATCTTGTGATACAGACGTTTTATACTCACAGTTACCAAATGTGTGGATATAATCCGGCTCGAAGGACCAATGTTTTGCCCTTGAACTTGCTTGAGTGTTTGGTTTCCACAGTTGCTATATATAAATATACAATCAAACGTTAATCGCAGTCAAGACTCGATAACAAAGTTCAATAATTGTAAATCGCTTTGTTTTGTATAAAAATCGCTGTTTTTTTTATTTTTATTAATTTTGTTCTCATCTGAGGTTCAAATTGGAATGAAAGATTCTTACAATTTTTAGTATCAAAAAATCAATTTCGCGCTTAATGCTAATTAAATAGTGAGATCTATTAATTCGGTATAACAATTGATGCTATAAAAATGGCTTAATTAAAAATTGTACTTAGCAAAAACTTAACTATAAGTTCTATTACAAATTTTAATACTAATTATTTTGACATTTAAACAATAATAACAACAAAGTAAATATTATAGATGGATTATTAGTGTTTAATTAAGATAAGATAGAATTCATTTAATTATTATATTAAGAATCTAATATTAGGTTTAATTTCAGATAACAGCATTAACACATAGTATTATATTTTATTTTATTATATAGTCTGTTCTTGGTTCTCCGTTATATATTATAGCATATAATGTTTTGTCTTTGTATTATACGTTTTGTCTTTCTATATACATCATTTTCATATCCACATCACAATATTCCGTTGGAAACGATCGCATGCGATATGTGTTTCGTTCTGTCTCGTTTAGTTACCTCATTCCCCATCCCATAATTCGCTCTTCATATAGAACGCTATATATTCCCCTTTCCTTTAAACAATTTTTAATATTTTGTTTTATGTATGTATCAGGGCATACAAGAGAAGAGTTTTTTGGAGATTTAAAATTTAACGCTATCACTGCCATTTTGCGATCGTTGTAATAGCAACTATATGTGCATTCAATGTAATTGGCAACTTACATTTATTTTTATATACATAGGTATTGGGTATTGTGTGTTGTATATACATCATTATTTGATGTTCAAAAACGCAAATACATACATCAGTCTACATTTGAACGTCCTATGTATTAATATGATGTATATAACATACTTTTCGTTTCGTCCATCAAAACTCCTATCCTTCTCTTTCCTATGTTGGTTAGAGAATTTTTGTTTGTTTTATTTTATATTTTGTGCAAGTGTTCACTTGCACGATAAAAAAATAACAAACATTTTTTTTAAATATATATACAAGTATCCCTCGTTTAACGCGGTACTTATACAACGCGTTTTCGATATAACGCGATTTGAAATAAAAATCTGTTTCAGTACAACGCGAAATTTCTTCTTTTTAAGCGCAAATATATTTAACGTCCAAAACCACTTTTCATGAGATATAATGTTTGAAGACAGTGAAACAGATCAGTCCTGATCCTGAATAAAAGAACAACAAAATGAAGTTTGTTAATTAACTTTTAATTTTTTCAGTTTGTTTTTAAATATTATAATACACATTTTAGTATGTACATACATTTATATCGGCAAAATACAGCAAAATTTGCTATTCAAAAGTTTTTGAAATGATGCTTTCATATTTGTATCTTATATCAAATTTGAACTAAAGATTATATCTATAAGACTATTAGGGTTTTAATGTAGTGCCATGTATATTAATGGTAAAGGGGACTGAAGATTGTTTTAATACGATCTACGATCACTTCCACTATACGATCATTATATTGACGATAATATATACGATCAGTAAATATCCTATTTGTTCGCGAGATTTGAATTGGCTAAAATGTTGAAGTTCGATTTAGCAGAGGCTTGTTCATATATTAGGATAATCGTGTTTTAAAGGAACGGTTAATATTCCTCTTTATTTTATTTGGTCAATAAAGTCTACAATTTTGCTCTTGGGTATATATATGTACCATGGTATGTTGTACTCTTAAATAACTTTTGTCTTTATTTCCATGGAAAATACTAAATTATTTAAATAATTTTGTTTTCTTTATTCATATAAGTGTAAATGGATAAGATATCTTCAGTGACATTCTTAACATTAGATAGGGATCACTTGACCGGTGGTCTTGACCAGAAAGTTTATTTTACTTCAATAAGCAGCTTATTTTTGCTGTATAATAATCCTATTACAAACTATTAAACTTTCTGAAACGGACGGCCGCTTTGGTGATTTCTTTCATTGGATTGTAGTGTGTTATACAAGAACGGACATAAAAATAGAATGTGTGGAATGGAATGATCGATTAGGTTAGCTAAATATGACCACACTAAACTATTTATTTATTTAAATAGTTTCCCTTACAAAAAAATTGACAATGTATTAGATCATCATATTGTATATAGAATGCTGTCGGGTCATCGCGGAATTTATACTCCTCACGCGTTAGATTGTGATGGATTGGGAATTATAGGGACACATCTTTAAATACAGCATATGATGAGATGACCCAAAGATGTTTTTTAAAATACTCCAGTTTAACTGTTGAGGCGATACGAATACATA
This sequence comes from Tipula lateralis, assembly GCA_963932295.1. Taxonomy (NCBI): domain Eukaryota; kingdom Metazoa; phylum Arthropoda; class Insecta; order Diptera; family Tipulidae; genus Tipula; species Tipula lateralis. Next base: position 30,507,603 of record OZ010737.1, read on the forward strand.
TGATGAATTTAGAATGGTCCTTACCTATCCAACTAACAATAATAACAAACTCAATCCCTAAACAATTCAAATGGTTGTATCGGTCAAACTATGTAATTTTCAAAATGAAACAAAATCGATTTTATTTTTTACATGTATTTTTAATGAAATAGTCTTCCCATCAGTCATACTAGCTACGTTTTCAGGCATGAAACTATATTTATGCTAACCCAGGAGTATAGGGTGTCTACTTAGCTGAAACATCTAACTATGTTGGGGACTACAGCGTTTTGTAAACAACTTGTGTATCATCTAACCAAGTTGATTCGTTTCAGCTGACATCATTGTATGTTTCCATAACATCGCTGGAATCCCTACTTCTCTTTTTCTTAGCGGGTTCCAGTTCAATGGCATGCTAGTTATATCACTTGGTGATTTCCTCTGCTAGGCCAGAAGGATTTCTGTATTCGTTGAAGGCACTTGTTTGTAATAATGTGTAGTTTCTTTTTCATTTTTCACGTTTAGTCTTATCTGTCGCAGAAGCTCCTCATTTTGGATGATGTTTGGCAAGAACTATTTTATTCATTCGTCAGGCATACGAACTTTGTCAGGCATACGAACCAAAGCATTCGAACTTTGTCATCATCTACCGATAATTCCTACTGATAGCATCGAATAATTCCCCCGTTGTTTGAAGTTCAAAAAGAGTAAAAATTTAGTGGGTGCTGTTCATTTGTTTGATCATTCGATGATGTATAAAGGTTCGAAATCCTAGCATGATTGAATGTGTAACTAAAATGATTTTTAGTTACACATTCAATCATGCTAGGATTTCGTGTATAGAGCAAAAAGCTTTAAATATCGTTGCTCTAAAAACAAATTGTTGACCTATAAGTGAAGACCATATATAAACGCTAAAAATAAACCACAATCGACATCGCAATTTATGTGAACAAGCCATCAAGCCATTGAAGTCAGCTTAAATAACTTCAAAGATTGAGTTGCCTCTCATTTGACACCGAAGAGTTTCATATACTCTGAGTTTTTAATATTTAAATATTAACTATAGCTAGGAAGTTAATATAAGAGTTCAGCTAGAAAGTTCTATTACCGAAAAGACATAGTTCTTGATATGGTGACATACAATATAAATTAGACTTCGTGCTCTAAAATATTATTTTCACTGGACGAAGATAAAACTTGAGGACAGTATCAACACATAATACTAACAGTACAATATTTTCTTGGAGAATATGTAAAAAGCGACGGATAACGTTGTGATATGATATGATTTTAAAAAACACCGTTGGGTATCAACAGATCAGTTGCATCAATAATTTAAAAGTTTTAAAATGAGTACAAATTATAAAACACAAAACAAGCAACATTAAACGGGGTAACGTTCTATCGAGACTTTTTTTTCGTACACAAACAAAAATTCTGGTCCACATATAAAAAAATTGTAAATTACTCATTTCTCAGTAACATGAGTTAAGTGGTAACTATACAGGACGTAACGTAACTTATGAACGTAACGTAAGGAAAATTAAGAGTGCAATTGTATGCCTGCCCTTGTATCGGTCCATGTATAACTTAACGTAACGTAACAAATTTAACGAAATTTCGTTCATTTGTCAACTTAAAAATGTATTGATGCGATTTTTACGTGCAAACTTAAAAAATTAAATACAAATGTCAAAAACTAAAAACAACTTCTAGTTTTTTCCGTGATAAAAATTAATTGTGTTCGGAAATAATTTGTGATAAAATATTTTAATTGTAAGTGTTATAAATTTGTAATATATTTACATATAATATTTGTTAGGATAATCATATAATATGGGCACGAGAATTCAATTAAAAAAATTATTATCCTTGTTCAAATTAAATACGAATATTATTGTACATATATTGAATAAGTTATTTAATGTGATATGCTGTTTTAAAAGTTATGTTTTCTTTTTCAGATGGAGAACGAAATTATTAATGATACCCTCATTGAAAATGTGCCCGGTCAATGCTGCATATATGATAAATCGGACAAAAATTTTAAAAACACACTAATCAAAGCAAAGGCATGGTAAGAAGTGGCTGGTGCAACGGGATTGACAAGTATACAGAATATGATGAATATTATATAATGCTCGGCTGTACTTTATACTATAGGACCGTTTTTTTAAAACTAGCTTTGCGGTACATAATATATTAATTTTAAATTTATTTACAGTGGAAGAATGTCACCGTAAATGGTTGTAGCTCCGAGAGCGTTTCAATAAGGAGCAAAAGAGTTGGATCAACCATCGGGCAGCGGGGCACCGATCCATGAATAATGACCATATTACTCCAATATGGAATTTTTGAATCCTTTCATCCAGCCCAGAAGGTAAATTTTTTTTAAAAACCTAATTTAAGGAAAAATCAATTGTAATGGTAATTATACTTTTAAAACGAGGCAAAACGTCTTTACAAAAGCATCATCTGTAGATGCCTACGAGGAATATGAAGTGCTGGAAGAAGAGTTATCGATTGATACAATCAGCGGTGAAACTTCTTCCAGCCATAAAAAATCCTCAAAAAATAAGAAGTTGATGAAGCTTGTGAGGCAGTCAAATCCGCTGCCGAACAAATCAGAAGTCAAAACACGGCCCAGGAGACTAGTCATTCAAAGATTAATGAAAATTTTATGAAGTCCATTGTTGGTTTGATGGAGCCGTTGTCGGAATTCGACCAAGATGAAGCGATGGCCCAAATGCTGCAATACATAGTAGATTTACGCAGAGCCAGTTTAGAATAATTAATTTAATAAAAAAATGAAATATGTGAAATTATGTGATATATATATGTTTATATTTTTATTATCTTAATTTTAAGAAATAATTATTGATTTATTAAGAACTATTTTTATTATCAATTATTTACATAAATGAATTTAAAGAATTTTTATTGAAATATAAAATTTTTATTGAAATACATTATATTTTTTATTTCATCCAATTTAATCCGCCTTCTTTATTGAGAAATGAGCAAAGTTTATTTCGCATTTCAAAAGCATTTGTTCCACCTAAAACATGAATATTAATTATTAGATGGAACTATTGATTTTAATACTTGCCCAATTTTCATGCGCCATCGACCTTCATGAATTTTGTGATCGGCATCTTCCCAATCGATAAAATTTGATGGCATGTAAATTTCCGCGCTTTCGTTGTTGAGACGGAGAAAGTTGTCTAGTGCAACACAACCAAGCACAACTTTTTCAACATTTTGAATGCTAAATGCATTTTCAATTTCCCGCCGTGCTCTAGATAGTCGTTTATTATACATTTCTTTCTCGTGTATTAAGCCCCTGCCCGGTTATGGTTTTATCAAATTTTTGGTGAGAGTAAAAACTGCATCACCAACGAAATAATTTGATATTATGGTGTTAAATCCTGGTTAGCATTTTGGGTTTGGTATATCCAATTTGTTGTTGCAAATTTTTTTACCTAATCTGCTTATATCAAATATACCTAAAATTATTATTTTTTTAATATATTAAATTAAAGTAATGCAAATAGATAAACAAGTACCTCCATCACTTTGTGATCCATATGCACCGACATCAAAGTTGGTAAATGTATACCGTGCATCACAAGCAGTCATTAATACTATATTGAAGTATTTTTTGTAATTAAAAAACTGGGTGCCTGTTCCAGGTGGGCACTGAATCGCAACATGTTTGCCATTAATTGCCCCTTAACAATTAGGCATATTCCACATTTCCCAAAAGTCAGTCTCGATTTCATTATAATCGGTTAAACTCGGCTCACAAACATATAATGGCCCGATAATTGACCAAATCGCCTCGCATGTTACCAACACTATAAGTCGCACAGTTTCTTTGTCCATTTTCCAGCTCCATGCCAAACCTTGAATGGTGCCTTGTGATAGATATCTGAAAATAAATTGATATAAGTATGTATATTACATAATTTTTAACTTTATACTATATTGTCATAAAAATAGTACTTACAATAAAGTTAAGGCCAAACGACATTCCGTGTTTATCCGAACCTTTTCCGAAGTTTCCAGTTCTGGTCGTAATAGATTCGATTGTCATCCTGGTATGAATGAAAAATTGTCCGGGATCTAACTCCTTCATTTTAAGAAACGTGACTGTGAAATATACCCCTTTTTAACTGCAACTCTTTCAATTTTTTTAAATTGAGAAGAAGTTGAGTTTTAAATTCTCAAGTTGAGATAATTGATTTTCTGTATTCATTCTACACTAACTTCTACACTAAACCAATACGCCTAAAGGTTGATATTATATTTTGGCACTACACCATACGTAGGCATACAGTAGGGAGTAAAATATTTTTTGTTTTCATTTTCTTATTCATTTTAATATTTTTTTTTTATTTAGTTCAGTTCAGTTTAGTGTTGATCGTCATTCGTCAGTGGTCAGACACACTTTTAATCTGTACTGTGTTTTATTTAAAATATTTAATTCAAATAATGTACATAAAAGGGATATTGATAAGTAGAATTTTATTTTATTTTTTTGTTGTATAATATATTTTGTATACATACACCGCCACCATTTGTATATACAAATACAACATTTGGTGATTGTATTTGTGTTTTTTTTATTTCTCTTTTTGTTCAGAATTGGACGGTTTTGTTTTTTATTTGCATTCTATTTTTAAATATCAGGTATGATAAATTGCTGTCACAAACATGTTGACCTTCGTAAATTTAGCATAATTTGGTGATCAGATTATTGTATTGTTTGATGGGTGGGTGGTCTTTTGCAGTTGAGCTTGAGTGATCGTGTAGTGTAAATGGTTAGGTTGGCTGGATAGTTAGGTTAGTGGAATCTCGGCTGTCTGTACTGCTTTGTCTGTGTGAATGTGCTCCCTTGAGCGAGTTAGCTAAGTGTGTGTTGGGTCAACATATTGTGTATTAAGTGATTTCGGATCATTGCGAATACGGAGATAATGCTTCGCGTTTTATAAGGCGATAAGTCTATATGTGAGTGCATCGTGCAATGAAATGATACATAGATTTGCTTAGTTGAGACGCTCCGATTTGTTTGTTGGGCGGAAATGACAAGTGAGGTTAAGTTTGTGTGTTTTGGGACAACCTAGAAGGCTCGGGCCTGGTTATGCCTCAGTATTGTTTTTGTGTATTGGTTTTGGTTTTGTGTATGTGGGAGGTTGATGGAGGCTTACGAGCGGTTGCTACAAATGGTCATTTTGGAAATTAGGGCGAGGTTTGGGAGTGTGATAGGATCTCGAATGTCTGTTTGATACTCTGTTGATGGAATGGTGAGAATGATTAGGTTAGAGGGATCTCGGATTCTTCTTTGATTGTTTATGTGAACATTCTCCCATGAACGAGTTAGTTAGGTGTGTGTTGGGCCGTTCTGTTGTCTATGAAGTGGTTTCGGGTTGTCGAGAATGTTGCGACAGCGCTTCGCCTTAGATAAGGCGGTCGAGGCGTATATGTGAGTGCATCGTAGAATGAAATGATACATAGAAAAGGCTTAGTTGAAATGTTCCGATTCGTTTGTTGGGTGAATGTAACTAGTGTAGTTAAGAACGTAGCAGGTTCGTGTCTGTATAGGCCTCAGTATTGTTTTTGTGTATTGGTTTTGGTTTTGTGTATGTGGGAGGTTGATGGAGGCTAACGAGCGGTTGCTACGAATGGTTATTTTGGAAATTAGGACGAGGGAGTGTGATTGGATCTCGAATGTCTGTTTGATACTCTGTTGATGGAATGGTGAGAATGATTAGGTTAGAGGAATCTCGGATTCTTCTTTGATTGTTTATGTGAACGTTCTCCCATGAACGAGTTACGTAAGGTGTGTGTTGGGCCGTTCTGTAATCTATGAAGTGGTTTCGGGTTGTTGCGAATATTGAGATAGCGCTTCGCGTTTATTAGGGGGTCGAGGTGTATATGTGAGTGCATCGTAGAATGAAATGATACATAGAAGAGGCTTAGTTGAAATGCTCCGATTCGTTTGTTGGGTGAATGTAACTAGTGTAGTTAAGAACTTAGCAGGTTCGGGTCTGTATAGGCCTCAGTATTGTTTTTGTGTATTGGTTTTGGTTTTGTGTATGTGGGAGGTTGATGGAGGCTTACGAGCGGTTGCTACGAATGGTCATTTTGGAAATTAGGACGAGGTTTGGGAGTGTGATAGGATCTCGAATGTCTGTTTGATACTCTGTTGATGAAATGGTGTGAATGGTTAGGTTAGAGGGATCTCGGATTCTTGTTTAATTGTTTATGTAAACGTTCTCCCATGAACGAGTTACGTTAGGTGTGTGTTGGGCCGTTCTGTGGTCTATGAAGTGGTTTTGTGTTGTCGCGAAAATTGCGAAAGCGCTTCGCGTTTGATAGGGCGGTCGAGGCGTATATGTGAGTGCATCGTAGAATGAAATGACACATAGAAGAGGCTTAGTTGAAATGCTCCGATTCGTTTGTTGGGTGGATGTTACTAGTGTAGTTAAGAACTTAGCAGGTTTGGGTCTGTATAGGCCTCAGTATTGTTTTTGTGTATTGGTTTTGGTTTTGTGTATGTGGGAGGTTGATGGAGGCTTACGAGCGGTTGCTACAACTGGTCATTTTTGAAATTAGGACGAGGTTTGGGAGTGTGATAGGATCTCGAATGTCTGTTTGATACTCTGTGTAGCTTGAGTGATGGAGTGGTTAGAATGGTTAGTTTGGTGGGATATAACTTTATTGCATTGTTTGTGGAAATGTTCTGCAATGAGTGAGTTAGTTAGGTGTGTGATAGCTTTGTGTGTGAGTGAGTTTGTTAGAAATATTGGAAAGCGTTTCGCGTTTGATTAATGACTGAAGGCACATATGTGAGTGCAGTGTGGAATGAAATGGCACGTAACGGAGGCATAGTTGAAGAGCTCCGATTTGTATGTTGCGTGAAACTAAACGTGTGGTTACGGCATGTCTTTGCTGAGGTATTATTGGTCTGTGTATTGCTTTTGTGTTTACCATGCTGCTTTGTGTATGTGGGAGGTTGATCAAGACTTAGGAGTGGTTGCTGCAACTTATCTTTGCTGTGGTAAAAACATAAATAGATCTAATTAATATATATATATATATATATATATATATATATATATATATATATATATATATACATATATACATATATACATATATACATATATATATATATATATATATATATATATATATATATATATATATATATATATATAAATATATGTATTTATATATATATGTATATATATATATATATATATATATATATATATATATATATATATATATATATATGTATATATATATATATCTTTATATATATATATATATATATATATATATATATATATATATATATATATATATATATATATATTTATATATATATTTATATATATATATATATATATATATATATATATATATATACATATATATATATATATATATATATATATATATATATATATATATATATATATATATATTTAAACATATATATATATATATATATACATATATATTTATATATATATATTTATTCATAAATATATATATATATATATATATATATATATATATATATATATATATATATATATATATATATATATATATATATATATATATATATATATATATATATATATATATTATATATATATATATATATATATATGTATATATATATATATATATATATATATATATATATATATATATATATATATATATATATAAATATATATATAAATATATATATAAATATATATATATATATATATATATATATATATATATATATATATATATATATATATATATATATATATAAATATATATATAAATAAACATATATATATAAATATATATATATATATATATATATATATATATATATATATATATATATATATATATATATATATATAAATATATACATATATAAATTTATATATTTATATTATATATA
>OZ010737.1:30515765-30793265 GCA_963932295.1 Tipula lateralis
TTTATAAAAATTTGGTCAAAATTTCGATTAGTCCCCAAATTATAGCCAAAATCGCTCTAGCGCTTCTATTTACGGAGATATAAACGATTTTATAAAAATTTGGTCAAATTTCGATTTAATCCCAAATTATAGCCAAAATCGCTCTAAGCGCTCTATTTACGGAGATATAAAGGATTAGATTTAATCCCAAATTATAGCCAAAATCGCTCTAGCGCTTCTATTTACGGAGAGATTAAAGGATTTTATAAAAATTTGGTCAAAATTTCGATTTAGTCCCAAATTATAGCCAAAATCGCTCTAGCGCTTCTATTTACGGAGATATAAACGATTTTATAAAAATTTGGTCAAAATTTCGATTTAATCCCAAATTATAGCCAAAATCGCTCTAGCGCTTCTATTTACGGAGATATAAAGGATTTTATAAAAATTTGGCCAAAATTTCGATTTAATCCCAAATTATAGCCAAAATCGCTCTAGCGCTTCTATTTACGGAGATATAAAGGATTTTATAAAAATTTGGTCAAAATTTCGATTTAATCCCAAATAGCCAAAATCGCTCTAGCGCTTCTATTTACGGAGATATAAAGGATTTTATAAAATTTGGTCAAAAATTAGATTTAATCCCAAATTATAGCCAAAATCGCTTCTAGCGCTTCTATTTAGCGGAGATATAAAGGATTTTATAAAAATTTGGTCAAAATTTCGATTAATCCCAAATTATAGCCAAAATCGCTCTAGCGCTTCTATTTACGGAGATATAAACGATTTTATAAAAATTTGGTCAAAAATTAGATTTAATCCCAAATTATAGCCAAAATCGCTCTAGCGCTTCTATTTACGGAGATATAAAGGATTTTATAAAAATTTGGTCAAAATTTCGATTTAATCCAAATTATAGCCAAAATCGCTCTAGATTTTATAAAATTTGGTCAAAATTTCGATTTAATCCCAAATTATAGCCAAAATCGCTCTAGATTTTATAAAAATTTGGTCAAAATTTCGATTAATCCCAAATTATAGCCAAAATCGCTCTAGCGCTTCTATTTACGGAGATATAAAGGATTTTATAAAAATTTGGTCAAAATTTCGATTAATCCCAAATTATAGCCAAAATCGCTCTAGCGCTTCTATTTACGGAGATATAAAGGATTTTATAAAAATTTGGTCAAAATTTCGATTTAATCCCAAATTATAGCCAAAATCGCTCTAGCGCTTCTATTTACGGAGATATAAACGATTTTATAAAAATTTGGTCAAAAATTAGATTTAATCCCAAATTATAGCCAAAATCGCTCTAGCGCTTCTATTTACGGAGATATAAACGATTTTATAAAAATTTGGTCAAAAATTAGATTTAATCCCAAATTATAGCCAAAATCGCTCTAGCGCTTCTATTACGGAGATATAAAGGATTTTATAAAAATTTGGTCAAAATTTCGATTTAATCCAAATTATAGCCAAAATCGCTCTAGCGCTTCTATTTACGGAGATATAAACGATTTTATAAAAATTTGGTCAAAAATTAGATTTAATCCAAATTATAGCCAAAATCGCTCTAGCGCTTCTATTTACGGAGATATAAAGGATTTTATAAAAATTTGGTCAAAAATTAAATTTAATCCCAAATTATAGCCAAATCGCTCTAGCGCTTCTATTTACGGAGATATAAAGGATTTTATAAAAATTTGGTCAAAAATTAGATTTAATCCCAAATTATAGCCAAAATCGCTCTAGCGCTTCTATTTACGGAGATATAAAGGATTTTATAAAAATTTGGCCAAAATTTCGATTTAATCCCAAATTATAGCAAAATCGCTCTAGCGCTTCTATTTACGGAGATATAAAGGATTTTATAAAAATTTGGTCAAAATTTCGATTGAATCCCAAAATATAGCCAAAATCGCTCTAGCGCTTCTATTACGGAGATATAAACGATTTTATAAAAATTTGGTCAAAATTTCGATTTAATCCCAAATTATAGCCAAAATCGCTCTAGCGCTTCTATTTACGGAGGTATAAAGGATTTTATAAAATTAGATTTAATCCCAAATTATAGCCAAAATCGCTCTAGCGCTTCTATTTACGGAGATATAAACGATTTATAAAAATTTGGTCAAAATTTCGATTTAATCCCAAATTATAGCCAAAATCGCTCTAGCGCTTCTATTTACGGAGATATAAACGATTTTATAAAATTTGGTCAAAAATTAGATTTAATCCCAAATTATAGCCAAAATCGCTCTAGCGTTTCTATTTACGGAGATAAAACGATTTTATAAAAATTTGGTCAAAATTTCGATTTAATCCCAAATTATAGCCAAAATCGCTCTAGCGCTTCTATTTACGGAGATATAAACGATTTTATAAAATTTGGTCAAAATTAGATTTAATCCCAAATTATAGCCAATAATCGCTCTAGCGCTTCTATTTACGGAGATATAAACGATTTTATAAAAATTTGGTCAAAATTTCGATTTAATCCCAAATTATAGCCAAAATCGCTCTAGCGCTTCTATTTACGGAGATATAAAGGATTTTATAAAAATTTGGTCAAAATTTCGATTTAATCCCAAATTATAGCCAAAATCGCTCTAGCGTTTCTATTTACGGAGATATAAACGATTTTATAAAAATTTGGTCAAAATTTCGATTTAATCCCAATTATAGCCAAAATCGCTCTAGCGCTTCTATTTACGGAGATATAAAGGATTTTATAAAAATTTGGTCAAAATTTCGATTGAATCCCAAATTATAGCCAAAATCGCTCTAGCGCTTCTATTTACGGAGATATAAACGATTTTATAAAAGTTTGGTCAAAAATTCGATTAATCCCAAATTATAGCCAAAATCAGCTCTAGCGCTTCTATTTACGGAGATATAAACGATTTTATAAAAATTTGGTCAAAATTTCGATTGAATCCCAAATTATAGTCAAAATCGCTCTAGCGCTTCTATTTACGGAGATATAAAGGATTTTATAAAAATTTGGTCAAAATTTCGATTTTAATCCCAAATTATAGCCAAATCGCTCTAGCTATTTACGGAGATATAAAGGATTTTATAAAAATTTGGTCAAAATTTCGATTTAATCCCAAATTATAGCCAAAATCGCTCTAGCGCTTCTATTTACGGAGATATAAAGGATTTTATAAAAATTTGGTCAAAAATTAGGATTTAATCCCAAATTATAGCCAAAATCGCTCTAGCGCTTCTATTTACGGAGATATAAAGGATTTTATAAAAATTTGGTCAAAATTTCGATTTAATCCCAAATTATAGCCAAAATCGCTCTAGCGCTTCTATTTACGGAGATATAAAGGATTTTATAAAAATTTGGTCAAAATTTCGATTAATCCAAATTATAGCCAAATCGCTCTAGCGCTTCTATTTACGGAGATATAAACGATTTTATAAAAATTTGGTCAAAAATTAGATTTAATCCCAAATTATAGCCAAAATCGCTCTAGCGCTTCTATTTACGGAGATATAAAGGATTTTATAAGAATTTGGTCAAAATTTCGATTTAATCCCAAATTATAGCCAAAATCGCTCTAGCGCTTCTATTTACGGAGATATAAAGGATTTTATAAAAATTTGGTCAAAATTTCGATTGAATCCCAAATTATAGCCAAATCGCTCTAGCGCTTCTATTACGGAGATATAAACGATTTTATAAAAATTTGGTCAAAATTTCGATTTAATCCCAAATTATAGCCAAAATCGCTCTAGCGCTTCTATTTACGGAGATATAAACGATTTTATAAAAATTTGGTCAAAAATTAGATTTAATCCCAAATTATAGCCAAAATCGCTCTAGCGCTTCTATTTACGGAGATATAAACGATTTTATAAAAATTTGGTCAAAATTCGATTTAATCCCAAATTATAGCCAAAATCGCTCTAGCGCTTCTATTTACGGAGATATAAAGGATTTTATAAAAATTTGGTCAAAAATTAGATTTAATCCAAAATCGCTCTAGCGCTTCTATTTACGGAGATATAAAGGATTTTATAAAAATTTGGTCAAAAATTAGATTTAATCCCAAATTATAGCCAAAATCGCTCTAGCGCTTCTATTTACGGAGATATAAAGGATTTTATAAAAATTGGTCAAAATTTCGATTTAATCCCAAATTATAGCCAAAATCGCTCTAGCGCTTCTATTTACGGAGATATAAAGGATTTTATAAAAATTTGGTCAAAATTTCGATTTAATCCCAAATTATAGCCAAAATCGCCTCTAGCGCTTCTATTTACGGAGATATAAACGATTTTATAAAATTTGGTCAAAATTTCGATTTAATCCCAAATTATAGCCAAAATCGCTCTAGCGCTTCTATTTACGGAGATATAAACGATTTTATAAAAATTTGGTCAAAAATTAGATTAATCCCAAACTATAGCCAAAATCGCTCTAGCGCTTCTATTTACGGAGATATAAAGGATTTTATAAAATTTGTGTCAAAATTTCGATTTAATCCCAAATTATAGCCAAATCGCTCTAGCGCTTCTATTTACGGAGATATAAAGGATTTTATAAAAATTTGGTCAACAATTAGATTTAATCCCAAATTATAGCCAAAATCGCTCTAGCGCTTCTATTTACGGAGATATAAAGGATTTTATAAAAATTTGGTCAAAATTTCGATTTAGTCCCAAATTATAGCCAAATCGCTCTAGCGCTTCTATTTACGGAGATATAAATGATTTTATAAAAATTTGGTCAAAATTTCGATTGAATCCCAAATTATAGCCAAATCGCTCTAGCGCTTCTATTTACGGAGATATAAACGATTTTATAAAAGTTTGGTCAAAATTTCGATTTAATCCCAAATTATAGCCAAAATCGCTCTAGCGCTTCTATTTACGGAGATATAAACGATTTTATAAAAATTTGGTCAAAAATTAGATTTAATCCAAATTATAGCCAAAATCGCTCTAGCGTTTCTATTTACGGAGATATAAAGGATTTTATAAAAATTTGGTCAAAATTTCGATTTAATCCAAATTATAGCCAAAATCGCTCTAGCGCTTCTATTTACGGAGATATAAAGGATTTTATAAAAATTTGGTCAAAAAATTAGATTTAATCCCAAATTATAGCCAAAATCGCTCTAGCGCTTCTATTACGGAGATATAAAGGATTTTATAAAAATTTGGTCAAAATTTCGATTTAATCCCAAATTATAGCCAAAATCGCTCTAGCGCTTCTATTTACGGAGATATAAAGGATTTTATAAAAATTTGGTCAAAATTTCGATTTAATCCCAAATTATAGCCAAAATCGCTCTAGCGCTTCTATTTACGGAGATATATAAACGATTTTATAAAAATTTGGTCAAATTTCGATTTAATCCCAAATTATAGCCAAAATCGCTCTAGCGCTCTATTTACGGAGATATAAAGGATTTTATAAAAATTTGGTCAAAATTTCGATTTAATCCCAAATTATAGCCAAATCGCTCTAGCGCTTCTATTTACGGAGATATAAAGGATTTTATAAAAATTTGAGTCAAAAATTAGATTTAATCCCAAATTATAGCCAAAATCGCTCTAGCGCTTCTATTTACGGAGATATAAAGGATTTTATAAAAATTTGGTCAAAAATTAGATTTAATCCAAATTATAGCCAAAATCGCTCTAGCGCTTCTATTTACGGAGATATAAAGGATTTTTATAAAAATTTGGTCAAAATTTCGATTTAATCCCAAATTATAGCCAAAATCGCTCTAGCGCTTCTATTTACGGAGATATAAACGATTTTATAAAAATTTTGGTCAAAATTTCGATTTAATCCCAAATTATAGCCAAAATCGCTCTAGCGCTTCTATTTACGGAGATATAATCGATTTTATAAAAATTTGGTCAAAATTAGATTTAATCCCAAACTATAGCCAAAATCGCTCTAGCGCTTCTATTTACGGAGATATAAAGGATTTTATAAAAATTTGGTCAAAATTTCGATTTAATCCCAAATTATAGCCAAAATCGCTCTAGCGCTTCTATTTACGGAGATATAAAGGATTTTATAAAAATTTGGTCAACAATTAGATTTAATCCCAAATTATAGCCAAATCGCTCTAGCGCTTCTATTTACGGAGATATAAAGGATTTTATAAAAATTTGGTCAAAATTTCGATTTAGTCCCAAATTATAGCCAAATCGCTCTAGCGCTTCTATTTACGGAGATATAAACGATTTTATAAAAATTTGGTCAAAATTTCGATTTAATCCCAAATTATAGCCAAAATCGCTCTAGCGCTTCTATTTACGGAGATATAAAGGATTAGATTTAATCCCAAATTATAGCCAAAATCGCTCTAGCGCTTCTATTTACGGAGATATAAAGGATTTATAAAAATTTGGTCAAAATTTCGATTTAGTCCCAAATTATAGCCAAAATCGCTCTAGCGCTTCTATTTACGGAGATATAAACGATTTATAAAATTGGTCAAAATTTCGATTTAATCCCAAATTATAGCCAAATCGCTCTAGCGCTTCTATTTACGGAGATATAAAGGATTTTATAAAATTTGGCCAAAATTTCGATTTAATCCCAAATTATAGCCAAAATCGCTCTAGCGCTTCTATTTACGGAGATATAAGGATTTTATAAAAATTTGGTCAAAATTTCGATTTAATCCCAAATAGCCAAAATCGCTCTAGCGCTTCTATTTACGGAGATATAAAGGATTTTATAAAAAATTTGGTCAAAAATTAGATTTAATCCCAAATTATAGCCAAAATCGCTCTAGCGCTTCTATTTACGGAGATATAAAGGATTTTATAAAAATTTGGTCAAAATTTCGATTTAATCCCAAATTATAGCCAAAATCGCTCTAGCGCTTCTATTTACGGAGATATAAACGATTTTATAAAAATTTGGTCAAAAATTAGATTTAATCCCAAATTATAGCCAAAATCGCTCTAGCGCTTCTATTTACGGAGATATAAAGGATTTTATAAAAATTTGGTCAAAATTTCGATTTAATCCCAAATTATAGCCAAAATCGCTCTAGATTTTATAAAAATTTGGTCAAAATTTCGATTTAATCCCAAATTATAGCCAAAATCGCTCTAGATTTTATAAAAATTTGGTCAAAATTTCGATTTAATCCCAAATTATAGCCAAAATCGCTCTAGCGCTTCTATTTACGGAGATATAAAGGATTTTATAAAAATTTGGTCAAAATTTCGATTTAATCCCAAATTATAGCCAAAATCGCTCTAGCGCTTCTATTTACGGAGATATAAAGGATTTTATAAAAATTTGGTCAAAATTTCGATTTAATCCCAAATTATAGCCAAAATCGCTCTAGCGCTTCTATTTACGGAGATATAAACGATTTTATAAAAATTTGGTCAAAAATTAGATTTAATCCCAAATTATAGCCAAAATCGCTCTAGCGCTTCTATTTACGGAGATATAAACGATTTTATAAAAATTTGGTCAAAAATTAGATTTAATCCCAAATTATAGCCAAAATCGCTCTAGCGCTTCTATTTACGGAGATATAAAGGATTTTATAAAAATTTGGTCAAAATTTCGATTTAATCCCAAATTATAGCCAAAATCGCTCTAGCGCTTCTATTTACGGAGATATAAACGATTTTATAAAAATTTGGTCAAAAATTAGATTTAATCCCAAATTATAGCCAAAATCGCTCTAGCGCTTCTATTTACGGAGATATAAAGGATTTTATAAAAATTTGGTCAAAAATTAAATTTAATCCCAAATTATAGCCAAAATCGCTCTAGCGCTTCTATTTACGGAGATATAAAGGATTTTATAAAAATTTGGTCAAAAATTAGATTTAATCCCAAATTATAGCCAAAATCGCTCTAGCGCTTCTATTTACGGAGATATAAAGGATTTTATAAAAATTTGGCCAAAATTTCGATTTAATCCCAAATTATAGCCAAAATCGCTCTAGCGCTTCTATTTACGGAGATATAAAGGATTTTATAAAAATTTGGTCAAAATTTCGATTGAATCCCAAAATATAGCCAAAATCGCTCTAGCGCTTCTATTTACGGAGATATAAACGATTTTATAAAAATTTGGTCAAAATTTCGATTTAATCCCAAATTATAGCCAAAATCGCTCTAGCGCTTCTATTTACGGAGGTATAAAGGATTTTATAAAAATTAGATTTAATCCCAAATTATAGCCAAAATCGCTCTAGCGCTTCTATTTACGGAGATATAAACGATTTTATAAAAATTTGGTCAAAATTTCGATTTAATCCCAAATTATAGCCAAAATCGCTCTAGCGCTTCTATTTACGGAGATATAAACGATTTTATAAAAATTTGGTCAAAAATTAGATTTAATCCCAAATTATAGCCAAAATCGCTCTAGCGTTTCTATTTACGGAGATATAAACGATTTTATAAAAATTTGGTCAAAATTTCGATTTAATCCCAAATTATAGCCAAAATCGCTCTAGCGCTTCTATTTACGGAGATATAAACGATTTTATAAAAATTTGGTCAAAAATTAGATTTAATCCCAAATTATAGCCAAAATCGCTCTAGCGCTTCTATTTACGGAGATATAAACGATTTTATAAAAATTTGGTCAAAATTTCGATTTAATCCCAAATTATAGCCAAAATCGCTCTAGCGCTTCTATTTACGGAGATATAAAGGATTTTATAAAAATTTGGTCAAAATTTCGATTTAATCCCAAATTATAGCCAAAATCGCTCTAGCGTTTCTATTTACGGAGATATAAACGATTTTATAAAAATTTGGTCAAAATTTCGATTTAATCCCAAATTATAGCCAAAATCGCTCTAGCGCTTCTATTTACGGAGATATAAAGGATTTTATAAAAATTTGGTCAAAATTTCGATTGAATCCCAAATTATAGCCAAAATCGCTCTAGCGCTTCTATTTACGGAGATATAAACGATTTTATAAAAGTTTGGTCAAAAATTCGATTTAATCCCAAATTATAGCCAAAATCGCTCTAGCGCTTCTATTTACGGAGATATAAACGATTTTATAAAAATTTGGTCAAAATTTCGATTGAATCCCAAATTATAGTCAAAATCGCTCTAGCGCTTCTATTTACGGAGATATAAAGGATTTTATAAAAATTTGGTCAAAATTTCGATTTAATCCCAAATTATAGCCAAAATCGCTCTAGCTATTTACGGAGATATAAAGGATTTTATAAAAATTTGGTCAAAATTTCGATTTAATCCCAAATTATAGCCAAAATCGCTCTAGCGCTTCTATTTACGGAGATATAAAGGATTTTATAAAAATTTGGTCAAAAATTAGATTTAATCCCAAATTATAGCCAAAATCGCTCTAGCGCTTCTATTTACGGAGATATAAAGGATTTTATAAAAATTTGGTCAAAATTTCGATTTAATCCCAAATTATAGCCAAAATCGCTCTAGCGCTTCTATTTACGGAGATATAAAGGATTTTATAAAAATTTGGTCAAAATTTCGATTTAATCCCAAATTATAGCCAAAATCGCTCTAGCGCTTCTATTTACGGAGATATAAACGATTTTATAAAAATTTGGTCAAAAATTAGATTTAATCCCAAATTATAGCCAAAATCGCTCTAGCGCTTCTATTTACGGAGATATAAAGGATTTTATAAGAATTTGGTCAAAATTTCGATTTAATCCCAAATTATAGCCAAAATCGCTCTAGCGCTTCTATTTACGGAGATATAAAGGATTTTATAAAAATTTGGTCAAAATTTCGATTGAATCCCAAATTATAGCCAAAATCGCTCTAGCGCTTCTATTTACGGAGATATAAACGATTTTATAAAAATTTGGTCAAAATTTCGATTTAATCCCAAATTATAGCCAAAATCGCTCTAGCGCTTCTATTTACGGAGATATAAACGATTTTATAAAAATTTGGTCAAAAATTAGATTTAATCCCAAATTATAGCCAAAATCGCTCTAGCGCTTCTATTTACGGAGATATAAACGATTTTATAAAAATTTGGTCAAAATTTCGATTTAATCCCAAATTATAGCCAAAATCGCTCTAGCGCTTCTATTTACGGAGATATAAAGGATTTTATAAAAATTTGGTCAAAAATTAGATTTAATCCAAAATCGCTCTAGCGTTTCTATTTACGGAGATATAAACGATTTTATAAAAATTTGGTCAAAATTTCGATTTAATCCCAAATTATAGCCAAAATCGCTCTAGCGCTTCTATTTACGGAGATATAAAGGATTTTATAAAAATTTGGTCAAAAATTAGATTTAATCCCAAATTATAGCCAAAATCGCTCTAGCGCTTCTATTTACGGAGATATAAACGATTTTATAAAAATTTGGTCAAAATTTCGATTTAATCCCAAATTATAGCCAAAATCGCTCTAGCGCTTCTATTTACGGAGATATAAAGGATTTTATAAAAATTTGGTCAAAATTTCGATTGAATCCCAAATTATAGCCAAAATCGCTCTAGCGCTTCTATTTACGGAGATATAAACGATTTTATAAAAATTTGGTCAAAATTTCGATTTAATCCCAAATTATAGCCAAAATCGCTCTAGCGCTTCTATTTACGGAGATATAAACGATTTTATAAAAATTTGGTCAAAAATTAGATTTAATCCCAAATTATAGCCAAAATCGCTCTAGCGCTTCTATTTACGGAGATATAAAGGATTTTATAAGAATTTGGTCAAAATTTCGATTTAATCCCAAATTATAGCCAAAATCGCTCTAGCGCTTCTATTTACGGAGATATAAAGGATTTTATAAAAATTTGGTCAAAATTTCGATTGAATCCCAAATTATAGCCAAAATCGCTCTAGCGCTTCTATTTACGGAGATATAAACGATTTTATAAAAATTTGGTCAAAATTTCGATTTAATCCCAAATTATAGCCAAAATCGCTCTAGCGCTTCTATTTACGGAGATATAAACGATTTTATAAAAATTTGGTCAAAAATTAGATTTAATCCCAAATTATAGCCAAAATCGCTCTAGCGCTTCTATTTACGGAGATATAAACGATTTTATAAAAATTTGGTCAAAATTTCGATTTAATCCCAAATTATAGCCAAAATCGCTCTAGCGCTTCTATTTACGGAGATATAAACGATTTTATAAAAATTTGGTCAAAAATTAGATTTAATCCCAAATTATAGCCAAAATCGCTCTAGCGTTTCTATTTACGGAGATATAAACGATTTTATAAAAATTTGGTCAAAATTTCGATTTAATCCCAAATTATAGCCAAAATCGCTCTAGCGCTTCTATTTACGGAGATATAAAGGATTTTATAAAAATTTGGTCAAAAATTAGATTTAATCCCAAATTATAGCCAAAATCGCTCTAGCGCTTCTATTTACGGAGATATAAACGATTTTATAAAAATTTGGTCAAAATTTCGATCTAATCCCAAATTATAGCCAAAATCGCTCTAGCGCTTCTATTTACGGAGATATAAAGGATTTTATAAAAATTTGGTCAAAATTTCGATTGAATCCCAAATTATAGCCAAAATCGCTCTAGCGCTTCTATTTACGGAGATATAAACGATTTTATAAAAATTTGGTCAAAATTTCGATTTAATCCCAAATTATAGCCAAAATCGCTCTAGCGCTTCTATTTACGGAGATATAAACGATTTTATAAAAGTTTGGTCAAAATTTCGATTTAATCCCAAATTATAGCCAAAATCGCTCTAGCGCTTCTATTTACGGAGATATAAAGGATTTTATAAAAATTTGGCCAAAATTTCGATTTAATCCCAAATTATAGCCAAAATCGCTCTAGCGCTTCTATTTACGGAGATATAAAGGATTTTATAAAAATTTGGTCAAAAATTAGATTTAATCCCAAATTATAGCCAAAATCGCTCTAGCGCTTCTATTTACGGAGATATAAAGGATTTTATAAAAGTTTGGTCAAAAATTCGATTTAATCCCAAATTATAGCCAAAATCGCTCTAGCGCTTCTATTTACGGAGATATAAACGATTTTATAAAAATTTGGTCAAAAATTAGATTTAATCCCAAATTATAGCCAAAATCGCTCTAGCGCTTCTATTTACGGAGATATAAAGGATTTTATAAAAATTTGGTCAAAATTTCAATTTAATCCCAAATTATAGCCAAAATCACTCTAGCGCTTCTATTTACGGAGATATAAAGGATTTAATAAAAATTTGGTCAAAAATTAGATTTAATCCCAAATTATAGCCAAAATCGCTCTAGCGCTTCTATTTACGGAGATATAAAGGATTTTATAAAAGTTTGGTCAAAAATTCGATTTAATCCCAAATTATAGCCAAAATCGCTCTAGCGCTTCTATTTACGGAGATATAAAGGATTTTATAAAAATTTGGTCAAAATTTCGATTTAATCCCAAATTATAGCCAAAATCGCTCTAGCGCTTCTATTTACGGAGATATAAACGATTTTATAAAAATTTGGTCAAAATTTCGATTTAATCCCAAATTATAGCCAAAATCGCTCTAGCGCTTCTATTTACGGAGATATAAAGGATTTTATAAAAATTTGGTCAAAAATTAGATTTAATCCCAAATTATAGCCAAAATCGCTCTAGCGTTTCTATAAAAATTTGGTCAAAATTTCGATTTAATCCCAAATTATAGCCAAAATCGCTCTAGCGCTTCTATTTACGGAGATATAAAGGATTTTATAAAAATTTGGTCAAAATTTCGATTTAATCCCAAATTATAGCCAAAATCGCTCTAGCGCTTCTATTTACGGAGATATAAAGGATTTTATAAAAATTTGGTCAAAATTTCGATTTAATCCCAAATTATAGCCAAAATCGCTCTAGCGCTTCTATTTACGGAGATATAAAGGATTTTATAAAAATTTGGTCAAAAATTAGATTTAATCCCAAATTATAGCCAAAATCGCTCTAGCGCTTCTATTTACGGAGATATAAAGGATTTTATAAAAATTTGGTCAAAATTTCGATTTAATCACAAATTATAGCCAAAATCGCTCTAGCGCTTCTATTTACGGAGATATAAACGATTTTATAAAAATTTGGTCAAAAATTAGATTTAATCTCAAATTATAGCCAAAATCGCTCTAGCGCTTCTATTTACGGAGATATAAAGGATTTTATAAAAATTTGGTCAAAATTTCGATTTAATCCCAAATTATAGCCAAAATCGCTCTAGCGCTTCTATTTACGGAGATATAAAGGATTTTATAAAAATTTGGTCAAAAATTTAATCCCAAATTATAGCCAAAATCGCTCTAGCGCTTCTATTTACGGAGATATAAAGGATTTTATAAAAATTTGGTCAAATTATAGCCAAAATCGCTCTAGCGCTTCTATTTACGGAGATATAAACGATTTTATAAAAATTTGGTCAAAAATTAGATTTAATCCCAAATTATAGCCCGAATTATAGCCAAAATCTAGCGCTTCTATTTACGGAGATATAAACGATTTTATAAAAATTTGGTCAAAATTTCGATTTAATCCCAAATTATAGCCAAAATCGCTCTAGCGCTTCTATTTACGGAGATATAAAGGATTTTATAAAAATTTGGTCAAAATTTCGATTTAATCCCAAATTATAGCCAAAATCGCTCTAGCGCTTCTATTTACGGAGATATAAAGGATTTTATAAAAATTTGGTCAAAAATTAGATTTAATCCCAAATTATAGCCAAAATCGCTCTAGCGTTTCTATTTACGGAGATATAAACGATTTTATAAAAATTTGGTCAAAAATTAGATTTAATCCCAAATTATAGCCAAAATCGCTCTAGCGCTTCTATTTACGGAGATATAAAGGATTTTATAAAAATTTGGTCAAAAATTAGATTTAATCCCAAATTATAGCCAAAATCGCTCTAGCGCTTCTATTTACGGAGATATAAAGGATTTAATAAAAATTTGGTCAAAATTTCGATTTAATTCCAAATTATAGCCAAAATCGCTCTAGCGCTTCTATTTACGGAGATATAAACGATTTTATAAAAATTTGGTCAAAATTTCGATTTAATCCCAAATTATAGCCAAAATCGCTCTAGCGCTTCTATTTACGGAGATATAAACGATTTTATAAAAATTTGGTCAAAATTTCGATTTAATCCCAAATTATAGCCAAAATCGCTCTAGCGCTTCTATTTACGGAGATATAAACGATTTTATAAAAATTTGGTCAAAATTTCGATTTAATCCCAAATTATAGCCAAAATCGCTCTAGCGCTTCTATTTACGGAGATATAAAGGATTTTATAAAAATTTGGTCAAAATTTCGATTGAATCCCAAATTATAGCCAAAATCGCTCTAGCGTTTCTATTTACGGAGATATAAACGATTTTATAAAAATTTGGTCAAAATTTCGATTTAATCCCAAATTATAGCCAAAATCGCTCTAGCGCTTCTATTTACGGAGATATAAAGGATTTTATAAAAGTTTGGTCAAAAATTATATAATTAATTAATAATTAGATTAAGTCGTTCTTAGTTCTTACTCACTAGATTATAGATGAATTTTGTTTTTGTTATTTTTTTTAATTCAATGCATGTGCTCAATGCAGTATTACTTATTATTACTAAATAGTTAAAACGATATTTTTTTTTGTATAATAATTCTAAATTTTGTTAAAGAATTATGTCGATTGATTTTTGTGTTGTGTGGTTTTTACGGAGCTAACGTTCCAATTTTAGCACTCCAGCAGCCTAAGAGTACTCTGAGGGACTGGATCGGGCAATTGGGTAAGTTTTTTTGTTACACACACGTAATTAAATTATTTTTTGTAATATAATGGTTCGGAATTTGAAGATTTTTTTTTATATTTAGGAATAATATGTGATAGTTGTAAAATAAAAGTTTAAAAACATGAAATAAATTCTTTTAAATATTTTGTGATGGTGTATCTGAGCAGATGAAAGTGAGTGTTATGAACACGTGTGATATTGTACGTTCTCGGATTTAACGGCAATGAAAGACCCTCCTGGCCGACTTAAGCAACCCACTAAAAATACGTGTTTGTTGCCGGAGAGACGTTACACACGCCAGCTATTCGCTCCGCACCCCTCAGCACATCTGCAGCTGAAAGAAAGCTTCCAAAACTAAACCCAACTAAGACAAACATAAAAATCAATTCAACCACGGCAACGGTCGAGAACCCCCGCTCTCATATGAAACTTTAAACACGAGTAAAATCTATTGCGAACCAGAACATTAACTCCCGCTTACATATGAAACAAAAAGCACGAATAAAATCCATTGGAAACCAGAAGATTCACCATGCCATCATGAAGAACTCAGACAAATAGCCGTCAAACATCAACCGAACCAAGTCCACACCTCCAATCAATGTCCCGCTATACAGGTAAACGTCCCGCTACAGAAAATATCCCGAACACACCCATAATTCAAACGCCCACAACTGATCCACTCGTGGCAAAATCCATCCACCACCAACAAATATATGTTCAATTAATTTCCGAATCCCTACCGAGCCTGCTCTACCTAATCGGAACCCACTCCAGAATATGTCAATCTACTCCACCCCAAAGTGCCTCCGCTCCACAACCCCCACATACAAGTCACCTCCCTGGTCGTATAAAAACTGTCCTTTCGACCATTAATCTATACATGGCACTACATTAAAATCCTAATTGTATTACCAGTGCTAATGTATGTATACGGCCGACTCAGAGAGAAATATAAAAAACTGAGTAAGTATGCAGAAAGGCCTAAAAATCGAAAAATGAAAAAAATTTCTCATACAAAAGACATGAAATCAATTTTTTAAAAATCATTTTTTCAGCTTTAACTCGTCATATCTCAAAATCTATCGATAAAATAAAAATTTGACCTAAGGGGCGACAAAAGTCCGTTTTATTCTTTAAATATTGGAATCATTGTTTTTCAACTTAGGGATATTTTCAGTTCTAAATTTTCGATTTTCCGCAAGATCGGACTGAATTTGGAGAGTAAAAATGGTTTTGTATATGAATTTATCTGTGTGCGTAATTTAAATGAGAATTTAAATGATTTCAACTAAAGGAAATGAAAGGAATAGGACAAAGGTACTAAAAAGTATATTAGAGTATAAGGGACGGAAAGATAAAAATTAACAGAAAAAAATAAAAAATTCATTAACAAAGAAACGAGAAAGTTTCAACTAGAAAATATTTTAGTGTACATTCTGATTTTAAATCGGAATGTAGGAAAAGGGATGGATGTACGCAGTTTTCAATTATGTTGTTCATGCAGTTTTTAATTCCAATTTCAGGATTTTGGAATAATAAACAGAAGTTGTATATTGTTTTACAATTATAAAAGCAAGTAATGCATACTGTTTCATTAATGAAACGATTTAAATTAATGATTTAAATTAATTTAAATCGTACTGTAAAAAGTTTGTTTATGAAAACATAACCAAAAATTCAATATATATAATAAAAAGTGAAAAAATCTTGGTTTCATTAATGAAACAGTATGCATTACTTGCTTTTATAATTGTAAAACAATATACATACAACTTCTGTTTACTCTCCAAATTCAGTCCGATCTTGCGGAAAATCGAAAATTTAGAACTGAAAATTTCCCTAAGTTGAAAAACAATGATTCCAATATTTAAAAAATAAAACGGACTTTTGTCGCCCCTTAGGTCAAATTTTTATTTTATCGATAGATTTTGAGATATGACGAGTTAAAGCTGAAAAAATGATTTTTAAAAAATTGATTTCATGTCTTTTGTATGAGAAATTTTTTTCATTTTTCGTTTTTTAGGCCTTTTTGCATACTTTTAATATTTTTAGTGAATCGGCCGTGAACACATACATTAGCATTGATTATATGTACACAAATATAAACAAGATCAAACCTATATACATTGCCCCAATGCGTATATGTATACGGCCGTTTCCCATCGAAAAACATGAACGGTCCTATGTATGTGTAAATGAAGAGAAAGTCGTAAATACATCAACAATCGTATAAAAAAGTTGATTTCTACGAAATTTTTGACTTTTAACTTCCTATGTGCCATTTTACACTGGCACTCTTGCGTGTGACTCAAACCGGTTTTTTCTCGTCTCTTACTTCTTTTGTCTATAAACTAATTTTGGAGTGGGGATTTCTCGACGCACAACTTTCGACAAAAATTATTTTGTACTCACGTGAGTTTCGCACTAATACATACAAAAAGCAATAAAAATATTTTATGAGGTTCAAAATTTTTTTATTGTTTTCGACTCAACATTTTCATTTTGCATTTTGAAGAGTGCAGATGAAATAGGTTATGTATGTCGATTTTTGTTTTAAAGACGAGAAAATTTATTACAGATGACGATTTGTTTTAACAGAAAATAAATATAAAATATATTAATTCGTAAAAAATATAATTTTTGTATGTTAGTTTGATAAATTGTAATTTATTTATTATATTTATTTATATAAATTGTAATTTATTATTGTAATGGAATTCATTGTCTTATTATATAATAATATTTTTTTTTAATAAAAAAATATTATACATATATTGATGACGTTTCTAAAAATGGTAAAACGTTAGAATGATGAAATTATGTAATACATTTATAATATAAATATATAATGGATTATTAAAAAATATACATGCTCCTATAAAAATGAAAAAAAATATTCGTGTTCTAAAAATTTTTTTTCGCCATTTGGTTATACGATGTTCGCTCGACCAAGTTTTCATTTATAATGAAATATTTTCCACACATACATAGACAAATATGAAAAAAAAACTCTGAACTTTGAGCCGAAAGCATGTGTTCGTTGTCAGTATTATATTGTTTTTACGTAATATTGTTAGATCACATAACATATTATGCGTTTTAATTTTTTTTTAGGCTTACAGAATTTTTATTTAGGATTATTAAAACTGTTTGAATTGTACGACTAAAATTACTTTCATTCTTTATAAACATTATAAAATTGATATTTTGGTCAATTACGTTTGTTGTGATTTGTTGTCTTTTAGTGCATTCGTTTCGTTTTTAATTTAGTTTTGATTTTGTTGCTTTGTTTTAGTTTGCTATGAGCAGTTGCGGCGGGAGGATGTATTTGTTTTATGATAAATTTTATGTTTTCGTAATTTATTTCCAATATACATAAAATTTTATCTGTTCGGAATTTTTTTTTAGGTTTATAGATATTTATCAATTTTATTTTGATTTTGATAATATCTATCTGAATTTTGACTAGGAAATAAATTAAACAAAACGTTAATTTTATTATTTCCAAAAATAATTAAATTGATGTTTCGTTTACTTTTTCGAAAAAGAATTAACGAATTAACAATTATACAAATTTTGTCACCCGAAGTAGTCAATAAAAATATGAATTGAATAATATCAAATTTATTTATATTTATATGTTTATTAAAATTTATATTTCCGCAAATATATTTTAAATTTGCCAAAAATTACATATATTTTAAGTCAATTTTTTTCATACTGACAAATAAACATACAATGCAATACAAAAACAGTAACAGACAAAGTACCATCAAAAACAAAACGAAACAAAAAAATCAACGTAAACAAAACAAAACAAATAATTTTTGTGACTTTGTGTATTCTTTGTGTGCTAGAATGTTTTTCCTATACAAGATTCAAATGCAAAAGAGGAGTTACGTTATATAATCACTGAATCACTGTTTATACACTTTCTCGAATCACATTGAACCATTATGATCATGTGATTATATTCGATAAACGAAATATTATCGAACTAACATATTAACCGAAAATAAAAATAAAAATTAGGAAAATTTCTTATGAATGAAAAATTTGAGCATGTATCAATAAATGGGAAAATTGTTGTACAGCAGTCTTGATAAATAATCATATTTAGATGCCTCATATACAAAAAACTAAGAAAACGAAATAACGTGCTATATAAAAGTTAACAAAAATTTATATACAATCGTTTTGAAGGACATCAAAATTTAGACTATAGAATGTGAATTTGTGTTTTCCACAACTGATGTATATACAAAAAGACACAAATACACATACAGTTTGAACGCGTTAATATTCAAAACTCTCCAAAAATCCCCTCCACTGTATGCCTTGATATATACATTATGATACGCAAAACAAAATACAAAAATCACTCAGAGGAAAGGGAAATATATGAAGATCGAATTATGGAATTGGCTCGTCAGAAGAAACAAAACAAAAAAACACACGTGTCGCATATCGTTTGCAACGGAAAATTGTGTGTGTGTGATATTGCAATTGATGTATATATAACTACATACCAATACCATTACTGGCAATGTATACACGATGCAAACTGACACACACAAATACGATATATGTACATCCACCATAATATATAAACACTAAAATCTAAATATATAATGGAATATATAATATAATTTAATTTAATATTAAATATAGTATAATATAATAACGATACTCATCTGAGATTCCAAAAATTAAGCCACAAACACACACACACACACACACACAAACGAATTTACTTTATTTAATTAAACACCGAGTTGAAAAAAAACACGTCCACTCAGTGTGACGACTAACACTGAACCCCTGGCAGGGGAAATAATATAAAATGTACAAAAACTAACCAACACAAATAAAAGTATAGCATGAGAATAGAAAACAAAAAACTTTGTACAATTCGTTCGTAAACTGTCGATTTCACGAAATTGTTTGACTTTGCTTTGTTATATCTTACAATACAGGCCTTAACAACAATTTATGGAATAAGAGGCATCTAAATATGATTATTTATCAAGACTGTCGTAAAATAATTATCCCATTTATTGATACATATTCAAAATTTTCATTCATAAGAAATTTTCCTGATTTTAATTTTTATTTTCGGCTAATATGTAAGTTCGATAATATTTCGTTTATCGAATATGATCACATGATCAATATGGTTCAATGTGATTCGATAAAATTTATAAAAAGTGATTATATAACGTAACTCCTCTTTTGCATTTGATTCTTGTATAGGAAAAACACACAATGAATATACAAACTCACAAAAATATTTTTTTTGTTTTGTTTACATTGATTTTTTGTTTTTTTCTGCTTGATGGTACATTGCGTATTATTATTGCTGTTTTGTTGTAAGTATGGTAAAACTTAATATATATTTGGCGGATCTAAACATTCAAATAATAAAACCAAATATATTATTTTGAAATATAAATTTCAACATCTAAATATCAATAAACATTATATTATTATTTGATCCATAATTTTATTCAAAAATTCCAGAGACAAAATTTTTATGATGTTTTATTAATTATTTTTAAACAAAACATCAATTTTAATATTTTTATAAATAATAAAATTCATGATCAATTTGATTTACCAATTTGATAGTTCAATTTATTTTCTAGTTTAAATTCCTAAATAAATTAAGCAAAGAACTATCCAAATCCTAAGAACATTGATAAATATCTAAAAACTTTAATGAAAAATAAAACTACGTAAATCTAAAATGATTTGTAAAAACATAAAACCAAATACATCATCCCGTCGCAAGTGTTGAGAGTTAACTAAAAACAAAGCAACAAAATAAAATCAAAAACAAATTTTTAAATGAAACGAATGCGGATTGCGGAATGCACAAAAAAGACAACGAAGGCGAAGCACATATTAAGGAAATTGATCAAAATAACAATTCTATAATTAATTTAAAAGTAATTTAAATGATATTTAATTGTATTATAGAGGTATAATAATCCTAGATAGCATTGGTAAAATACTGTTAGCCTTAAAAAAAATAAAACTCATACAATTTTACGTGACCTAAAAAAATGACAAATAGAATCATGCAGACAACCAACACGTGCTTTTGCCTCAAACACTGGTGGTAAACTAAAACAACGAAACAAAATCAAACACAAATCAAAAATGAAACAAAATGAACTAAAAAACAACGAAGAACAAAACTGTTTTTTTAAAATTGAAACGAAGGAAAAATGAAAAAAAAGAGTGGGATGCAAAATAAAATCATAAAAGCACTTGTATGCGGGTCTGGTGGAAAACAAAACACAATCTAACAAACAATTTGCATTTAAACCCGATATAACAAATTCATTTCCTTTTATTTTTTATTCACGATCGAAAATATAAAAATCTAGATTCTGAAATCTAGATTCTGAATAAACATCTAGATTCAAAAACATGAATTAAAATATTTGATTAATTGAAAATTATTAAACCAGGATTGTTGATAAATAATCATTTTCCAAATTCTGGTAAGTGAGTAATTGGTTTTTGGGCCTCCCTACCAAGTGATAGGAAGTTAAAAGTCAAAAAATAAGAAAAAATCAACTTGGTCATACGCTTGTTTGTGTATTGTGACCACTTTTTATTCCATTACACATACATAGGACTGGCCATGTTTTTCGATGGGAATCGGCCGTATACATATACGCAATGATATTTCTGATTAAAAGAGTTTGGTCGGCTTTTAGTACAAGAGGTTTTGGTTCGCAATAAATTGTTTTAATGAATGAACCACATTATTGCTATATATGAAGCATGATATAGAAAGAGATATTCAAATTGGAGAAATTGATCTATATTTCTTCGTTTAGAACAAAATTATAATCTAAAACAAAATCGATTTAAATTTAGTCTTCATGTGCCTGTCATAAAAATAACCTTTCTTAGAATTTTTCTCAATGGTAGCACATTAAAGGGTTTCTACCTGACACAAGGTAGCAATTAGCATATACGACAAAATACATTGACATAAATTTTGTATAAACTATGTGTAAAAACTAATCAACGCAAATCTGAAATACCTAAACAATTTTGTCAACGAACAAAATCATTTGATTGAGTGTTGTAACTAACACTACAAAATCTCTGACAAATCTACAATGCTATTTGTGACTTAAATAGTATTGCTCCTAGCTGTATTATCCCTTTCTCCTGTACAACGTATTTCATATAAAAAAAAATTATTGTTCCAAAACGTTATATAGGAGATTTTGATTGTTCATAAGAAATATTTTGTTGTATTTTTAATAAATGTGTAAGAGTATGAGCAAAATCTTCTATATATACATAACTCCTATTTAAGAGAGAACGTTTAGACTGTGAATGTACCGTGCACTGTTACGAATCATTGCTCTGTTCCATAATTTAAACATTAAACTTGCATGTTGTTCCCACTACTCTCCTATTATTATTTAATAAACAGCTGACTGTTGAAATTATGTATTGGTAATTATTGATTATGTATTTGGTATTGATTGGAAATAAACGGGATCGATTCGAAAGATGATTTGATGATAGGTAAAAATATATTTTTTTGGATGATTAGAGTTTTGGTCTGGAATGAGTGAAGTCATAAAATAAAATAAAAAAAAAAAAACTAAATAAACATATATGTAAATTATAATAACTAAAACTATACAGTAAACATATATTTCTTATAATTAATAAAATGTAAATAATAATTGTAGCTAGAATAGTATACATTTAATGAAAAACCAAATAAAAGTTCAAACTATACATATAGTGTAAATGTAAATTGGTGGTTACTCGTGATTAACGTGGTTAAGAACCAAGATGGTTACTATGAACCACATGTTAGATGGAAAAATTAATTGGTAATGTGAATTTTCCAAATGAAAAACAATTTAAAAAAAACTTATTATTAATTATAAACTAAAAGTTATATAGTATGAAATGAAATATGGCGGCATTTATTAATAAACTCATGTAGTGTGATTTTTTTTATGTTTTTATTTAAACAAGCATGGTGATACTATTACATGTTAGACGATATAAAAAGTACTTAAGTTACAGTGATATAAAAAAAAACAATATTGTATACAGATATACGCATACATATTTTAACACTTTTGGTTCATGCAACATTCAACACATTCAACAATGCAACAAATATGGATACGACGATTCAAGTCACAAATGTATGTAACGTGGGTATTACATCGAAACGCCGCTAAGTAAGCCATTTTACATATAAAATAAAAAAAATTATCAAATTATTAAACATCTTATTAAATGATTAAATCTAGGTTAATTTTATACAAAATATTATAATTATTATAAGCTATAGGTTACATATTTTAGAATAATTATTAATGGTTTTGTAGATATAGTAATAATTTGAATTTAAAGATTTTTTTTTGGTTTATGGTTTAATAAATAATTTTTTTTATAAATTGAAGTATCAAGAAATGTTTTTGGTAAATTTTATTTTGATCATTAAAACATTAAAATGATTATGTAAGGTCATTCCAGAAAGCAGTGAGAGAGATGTGTTGAGGGCAAAGGTGTAATAGGTAAGCAATTGATTGATGGTTTAATGACGAGAGTTTTCCCTTTCCTGTTTTTAATTATTATTTACAATTAATGCGGTCTAGTACAGAGTTTGCACATACTATTAGAACACCCACGACCACCCTGAAGTCTAGTTGGCTAAAATCGACCGCCTAATAGTCACTGTGAAACTAAAATTATTTGATCTACGAAATTGCAGTCGATGTGAAATGTTGGGTTTTTCTATAATGAAACGTGGAACATCGCATTGTGATCCGTAACAGTACCAATAGAAATATTCAAAATACCGAATAAGGTTGATATTCTATTACAGCATATGCGTAAAATTGAGCTTATAGTAAAGAGTCTTGCTGTATTTACAACTATGGATGCCAAATCTCATTTACTGAAAGCCGGTCTTTCTAACATTTTATTATCTAACACAATCAAATTATATTTCTCGTTGACACAATTTTTTACGTATGTATTTCAGATTTGCATTTGTTTCAGATTTGAATATTGCTTCTCTATATTCTCTTATTTTTGTTTTTGTTAGTGTCTGTACTACATCAAAATGAAATAATTCATTCACACATACATTGACGTGTACTCTTATATAACTCATATTACGCAATTTTATTTTATTGTGAATGGAACAACGTTGTCATGTTTTTCTTTGCATTTAAAAATTAACCGAGGAATATATAAAATATTTGGTTATTGCAACGTCGGAAATTTATATTAAATTTTGCGTATACGATTTTTCTTGGTTTTTGGGTTTCTTTTCGATTTTTTTTTCTTAGTTTTCCTTGATGTCCCTATAATTCCCAAAACAATACCATCTAATGCCTGGGAGAATATTAATTTCGTAATGTCATAACATTGAGTGTTATATGATCAAAATGGATGTTTGGCTTTTGTCATCCGTAACTCAGGCTTAATTGGCCCATTGTGAGACATCCCTTTGACGTGCGGCTGTAGGTCCGATCTACGTAGAACACATTGCATGCCAGCCTGTAGTACTGACATGGAAGATGAGTCGATCCATATGACTTCTTAACTACAATAGGAGTTCATAGATATGTTGATCAGCAAGTAACCAGATGGTAAATGTTCCTTTTACATTCTACCCTTATTGGAATTTGAACCCGGTACCTACCGCTCCAACTGCCGCAGCTTGAACCAGTGGGCCATTGGGGCGGAAATGATCACCATAATTATATATTGATTTTAGATTTGTGTATTATTTAATATAAGCAAAATATTTAAAGTAATTAAAATAACTTATCTGTCGTCTTTTTTTGAGTTTTAATTTCGTTTGTTTAATTCCTGGATTGATGATCTTCACCCGGAAAAAAATCTTAACCGTTTAGAATATTAACAGAAAATTTATTATCGTCGAACCTGAGTACATTAAGGATCAGTCGACCATTTTAATGCTTGTAAAACATCTCAAACTTTGATTGATATCGAAGGGTCTACTAATTTAAAACGAGCGGATTCGAGCCAAGATGTAAGATAATACATACAACCAAAGCTTAATGATCATGAACCAGGTACAAAAATATTTTAAAATCATTAAACAATAGAAATGTGTCAAAAATATTCCGGAAAAATTAAAAATAATAAAAGACTAGGTTGCCCGTGCCACTTGCCATTTAAATTTGTAGTTTTTGGTCGTGTATCATCGATAATTTTTTTTGTTTGTTTCTTTTGCGTTCGACCTTAAAATTTCAAAAAATTGTTTTTGTTTTTTTTTCATACAATATTATCATATGAGAAATGCAAATGTATTGTTTTGTCGTACATGTCCATGCAACAATTTAAACTAACAAACACATCGAAAGGTTTGAATGAGATTTTACAGCAACAACAAATGATTAGTAGAAAAATACGTAGACGGTTTTGTAGATTCTAAAAAATTTCTTCACACATATGCATTGACGTGTATAATACTCGCGCATAACGCAATTTTATATTATTGTGGATAGTACAACGTTGTCATGTTTTTTTGCAACTAAAATTTAACGAACGGATATATAAAATATTTAGCTATTGCAAGATACATGCAACGTCGGAAATGTTTAGACTTTACGCAAATAGTTTTCTGTGTGGTTTGTTTTTTTTTCAATTTGTTTTTAAAATTGGTTTGTATTGATTTGACTTTGGTATTTAATGAGCTATGAAGTGGGAAGAAATAATGACTCGAATTGGTTATTCGAGTCATTATTTCTTCCCACTTCATCCTGCAATACATTTTTTGAGAATGTAATTATCAATGTTATTAATTAAATAATGTAATTTTATATTTTCATGTAGATCATATTCAAAATTATTATTTAATTATTTATTTATGTTTTAGAAAATTGTTGCTTGACAGTTTTCTACACTAAGATTTGTCACAATCTTTATCTCCTTTCATAACGTGAATTTGTGTATAATAAATTTTATTTTAAATTTATATGATTTAGTTTTATGGATCCGTAAATATCTCATACGAAACATGATGGTCACTCTAGATACTATACATTCTACAGAGTTAGTGAATGCAGCGAGTCCCAAATGACATTGAAATATTGTCATAGTCTATTATTTAAGATCTTAATGATATGTATCATTAAGTTCTATAATTGTCGGCTATGACAATGTTTCATCATATGATAATCCTTAATATTACAACAAACTTACGAAACGATCAATTGAGAGAAGTTTTGCTCTATGTACACTATAGACATATTCACACATACCATACATATGTATATAGGGTGTAACTGAGTTAGACAGTAAAATATGATGGTTGTCCCATCGTTGACCCTTTGAGTGCCCCAAAATTCATTAATTTATCTAAGTTTAGCCCCACATTCAATGTGGCTGTCTACTTCGGAATCTATATTACGGTCATTAGGAATACACTTATCTCTATGTTGAATAATAATCATCATAGAATGTAAGTTACTCTAACTCCATCATTTCCCCATCGTCAGCTATGCAATTTCATTTGTAAATCGACTTTATGCTGAATCGAAAGTGTTCTCCTTTGAGACTTTAAGTGGAATAAATATAATAAAATATGTCTAGCATCACACCAAATCAAACAAAACACATGCATCGTTGCACTTTACAAAAATCTTTTAAGTGCGACCTGGAGTTGTAAAAACTTCCAACAGATTTAGGCAAGATTATGATAATACGCAATCGGGTTAAAATCTGATAAATACAAAATTCAAAACAACACAGCTGACGCAAAATGCTATTACCTGTCTTCAATTAAATCTGAACGATAATAACGATTGTTAATCCTCCTGTCGAAATTGTTCAAGAATTTCTGTCTGTTGGCACACAATGGAATTGAAGCGATACCGATGAAACGGTTTTTTTTAAGAATTATCAAATTTAGTGAAAACTGCCAATAAAAATTACTAAATTATTACAAACACCAATTAATCAATTAATAATTGATCAACTCTATAGTAATTAAAGTTGTTGTTTGAGTAAAGTGCTTTCTACAATAAACATGAGCAAATGTTTACTCAATATTTGTATTATAAGCCATCATCAATTTTAAAAGTATTTAAGAAATGTTTTGAAACTAAAATTATCAGATGTTTCGTCAATATATAAGTGGTCTTCCACTTCAATGTATGAAGTTCTAATAACTCGTATTTTTAAAGCTTCGGGGAAGTCGCAATAAAACAGCACTTATAATATTATTATGGACGGAGTCGAAAGGTTCTACGACGATACCGACGATGAAGGAATGATCTCACTTCTCCCAGCTTTATTTTCATGCTACGATCGTAGGAATCTATATGTAGGCTATCAAAAGGATTTATTGTGTATCATGCTACATATGAGATATTTAAAATTACATAATTCAATAGCTATGACACAAACAGATATTGCAGTGTTTGTTATTCGAGTTTCTTGTTCTTCTAAGTTCAATTGTCAATACAAACCAATTAAAAAGTAAATTATGAAAGAAAACCAAAAACCGAGGAAGATCGTATACGCAAAATTTAATATAAATTTCCGATGTTGCAATAACCAAATATTTTATATATTCCTTGGTTAATTTTTAGATGCAAAAAAACGTGACAACGTTGTTCTTTTCACAATAAAATAAAATTGCGTAGAACGAGTATTGTACGAGAAGTATTTATTTTATTTTAATGTAGTAAATACGAAGTCGTCGAAGTGTGTGTTTGTAACCACATACACTTGAGATGGCTTTGATTAAGTATAACAAAGATCGAACATACATAGTTATATGTCTGAAAAACAAGGAAGGCAATAAAAAAATATTAAACCGAGACAAGAGCGAGGAATGTTTGTGTAAAATACAAATTTTTCTAACTAACCAACGCATATTCGAGAATAAAATGCAAATCTGAAATACGTAAAAAAATGTTGTCAACGAGCAAAATTATTTGATTGTGTTGCAACAAACATCATAAAATGTCTGTCAAAACTATAATGACATTTGTAATTTAAAATGATGGACCGGCTTTTAGTACAGAAGATTTCGCATACACCGCAGTTCAATCCACAGCAGTCATTACTAATAAATAATCATATAATCTTATTAAATATCATTTTTACATTAAAAATTGGAGATTGTAATTATTGTTTGTTGGGTAGATAAGAATCATTCTAGTTCATCAAATTCATATCATCTCAACAGTTAAAACTGGTATTCTTAAAAACATCTTTGGGGCATCTCATCATATGCTGTATTTGAAGATGTGTCTCTATAATTCCCAATCCATTTAACACGTGGGAAAATACAAATTTTGCAATGACCGGATGATATAATTCAATATTTATACGATTATAAAGGAAACTATTTAAATTAATAAATAGTTTCACAGTTAAATTTAGCTTATCTGACCATCCTATCATTAAGTCCGTTTGTAGATTTTAGAACAAATATTCACACTACACACAAAAGTCGATTTCTTATAATACACACTGCAATATTTTTCAGAAAGTTTTAAAGTTTTTAAAAGAATTATGTATATAGCAAAGTAGTTGATATTTACATTATTTACTGTTTAAATCAGTTTCGTTAAAATCACAATCAATATATGTAGTTATAAAAAATTAGCAATATAATCAGTTCTTCAGCACTCTAATCTAAACAGCACTCGCCACAGAGAACTTCCGTCCCTCCAAACACAACTAAATAAATATTACTGGAGACACACTTAACTATATAGGAAAAACAATAATTTTACTATAAGGAACACTATCCGAACCAATACACTTTATGAACATTATACTTTATGAAATTTATTGAAGTTACACGAAAATAAATTCCAAAATGAATTTAAATAAAAAAAATTACATATATAATTGCCAATAAATTTTATCGCGTTAAAATTTATTGAAGTCTGCCATTTTTCACTTTTGTTTATTTGAAGAACAACTACATAATGGGATGTGCTTGTCAAACGAAACACACATCATTCAAACACTCATATGTATGTCATATATAATAGAGAAACAAGAACCAAATTGTATATATGTTACGGTTAAAGCCCGAAATCGGCGAATGTCCGAATTTACCGGTAAATGTCCGAATTTACAAAAAATTTGAACCGAAGTGTACCGAAATCCATTAATAGATTCTATATAATCCGTTCCTACATGCGGCACGCAGTGCGAAATGTTTGCTTATCCCGGCTCCTACGTCCCCCGAAGTTGAAATCTAAAGCCCCTTGGAGGGATAAGTGAGGGGGAGCGCAGCGACCTCCCGCGTGCCCGTGAGAGCTAGCGAAGCCGTTAGCCTTTACCATTCAAGGAACTCATTCTAGGGTCTACTACGAAATCATTTTTTAATAAAAATAATTAAAGAGTTAATGTGAATATAGTCTAAATTTGTAGGTAAACGTAGATTGAACATACATTTTTGTAAATTCGGACATTTACCGGTAAATTCGGACATTCGCCGCATTTCGGGCTTTAACCGTAACATATACATAAATAAAAATATATTATTATATTAAAACGGTACTCATCGGTAATTGTTGAGTTTAAATTACACACACACACCCGCACACCAAAACACATTATTTTTAGTTTGATTAGCATACACCGGAGCGGAATAAACACGTCCGCGCAGTGTGACGATTAACACTGAACTAGCATAGTAATGCAACATACTGTACATACAATACCTTTACATAGTATGTACTACTATAAGAATATAATATGTACTACTATAAATTACAACAACATTTGTTTAAAGGAAGAGCAACACTAATTGTATGGAAGGTTTATGATAGACTAGGATGCAATTATTTATAGAAAAAGTTAGAGTAGTCTAACAATTTTTTAATTTTTTGTTATTTTATAATACATCAACACTAGTTCAAATTATATTATCTGATTCGATTTACAATATTTTTGTTTTGATATTATATATGTAGGAATTGAATTTATACACACGAACACAACACTTATCAGACATGAGGTAGTATTGGCGACGTGAGGTAGTATTGGCGTATGTATGGTGTATTGAAGAATATATTTTTATGAACTTTAAACAATTTAAGCTAATTTGTGACGAGCCAACTGGTTCACAATCAATGAGATTTGATTCTATTATATATGACATCTTGTTCTGAGTTCACTCTTCAGAAATCAGCATGACACATATAGTTTTTCAAGTAACTGCACGTTTTTCGTTGTGATCCTTAATCTCGTGTACATGAATAAACGAGGGTTCGACAGTTACAGATTGTTTGGAGGTGATAGATGTGTATATCGCCACCATCATTCGTAATCAGATGAAGAAAAATAACTTTTTGCTTCCTGCCCTAATTGGGATTCGAACCCAGTACATCCCGCTCCAAATGCCGCAGGATTATGGACTGCACCATTTGGTCGCTCTTACATTTTTCTTCTTTCATTTATATGATACAAATTTTTAATTGATCAATACATGAGATGGGACTATTGGGTCGTGTTGATTTGTCTAAAGTAGAGCTGAAACATTTCATATTTAGTCCAATTATCATTTCATTTTAACAAACAAAGAAATGAAAATTAAAACAGAAAAGCCTTGAATTGAAAACTAAGATAAATTCATAGTTTGCTCGACGAAAAATATATATGTGTTTTATGTACAAACAATTATCAACAACACTGTATATAATAGCTATTTAAAATAATGAAACTGACAACACCGTGCATTAATACATTTTACGATTCCTTTTATTTTGTTCCTTCTATCGTCACATTTCGTATTATATTCATTCGCGATATGCTTTTCATGAATCATGATTGAAACAAATTATTGCTATATTGCTATATCAATGCTAATCACCGTGTTTACACTATGCATAGTCACATCAAATATTACTTCGCCCCTCATGTCTTTACCTATAAACTATGATGGAGGGGAAAATGTTTTTGATGTTCTTTTTCAACACAAAATTTAGCTGCGGAACGAGTTAAAATTTACTAACACAAACATAAAACCATAAAAAAAAATTTTAAATAATTTTTTTATTGCTCTTATTTTCAATTTGTAGTTTGACGAGCAAACACCGCTACAAGAAATATTATGTCTTTTACTAATTGATAATTTTAGATTTTCCGTTCTTCTTTAAATTTGATAATCGAGATGTATATTATGGAATTTTTTGAATGATACGCGTATAGAATAATTTAATATATATTTAATATTTAAAATATATAATTCTTAATGTTAAATATGTTTTGTTGCCAGTAAATATGATTTAATTAAATAATAAATAAATTAAATAATTGTTAGTAATTAAATTAAATATGATTAAATCAAATAATTAACAGACTGAATTAAATTCAATTTTGCTTTTTCTAAAAATAGTTATTTCAATTTAATAACAAACCATTTAAATTTAAAACGACATATTTACACAAAAGATAATAAAATGTACCTCATTTAAATAAAATAGGATTTTCCTAATTATAGAACTTAGATACTAAAACTTCGTCCTAACGAAATTTTTTGGGGCGGTACAATATTCTAAGAGGTTAAATTCTCATTTTATAGTCCTTCTCCTCAATATACTTATAACTTTTTATTACACAAAGAATATATTTTTAAATATTGTTGTTATTCAAAATTTTTTGAATAAATATCTGTATGTCTGCAAAATATATTTTAATCTAAAAGTCTATTTCTGTGTAATTTCAAATTAATTATTGAGAGTTAAAAAATCATGTCAGAAATTGAAAATACTGTGGAAAATTGGACTCGACAGCAAACATTTATTTTAAATCATGAGTTCAGGAATAATCCATTCTTATGGAATCCAAGTGATAAATGTTTTATGTAATCAGTATCACACAAAATCTCAATATAGAATGACAGCAACAGATAATAATTTTAACATAAAAACCGAAACAAAATGAAAATAAATTAACGCATACATTCGCAAGTAACATCAACAACATATTCTAGTGTAAACGAAAACTGATGTCATTCCGCTGTGCAATTATGTATAGTGTAAACACAGTGAATGTATGTGTTTATATGAAGTATGAGATAGAAAGAGAATAAGATATTCAAAACGGAGAAATTTATCTATATTTTTTCGCTTTTGCGTTTAGATCGAAATTACAATCCAAAACAAACTCGATTTAAATTTGTCTTTACTCTTTATGTGCCTGTCATACAAATAACTTCTTTGTTAGGATTTTTCTTAATGGTTATACATAAAAGGGGTTTCTAGACACAAGGTAGTATTGGCACAGCAAAATATATTGACGTAAATTCTATCTAAAGACTTTAAAAACTAACATACGCAAATCTGAAATACGCAAAAAATTCAACGAGACAAATCATTTGATTGTGTGTCGTACTGTTGTAACTAAATTATAAAATGCAAATCTACAAACGAAACTGAATTATAAACGGTTTGGCCGGTTTAAGTAGAGAACATAATTTTAATACAATCTATTTTATATTTAACAAAAACTAAATTCGGGAGAGTATTGGTTTTTGGCTGTATGAATTTCATATGAATAAAATTTTGCATTGGTCATAAAAAATGGTGAACTGCGAGATCAAAACAAAAAATATTTTGTTGTTGTATATTTAATGTGTATGAAACATGAGCATGAGCAAAAAGAAGTAATGATTAAACTCAATATTTTTTATTGTCTTCATTGTTTTTCAGGTGCATACAAATGTTCGATCTTTGTTATACTTACTACATCCAAATAAAATAATTCCTTCACACATATACATTGGTGTATAATACTCGCATAACGCAATATTATTGCATTGTGAATAGAACAACCTTGTCATGTTTTTTTGTAACTAAAAAGTAACAAAGATAAATAAAATAATTTTTTATTCCAAGATACATGCAACGTCGGAAATGTATATTACATTGGTTTACTTTCCAAATTTGGTTTTGATTTATGTTTGTATTGAATATTGAACTATTGGGATTTAGTAGGCTATAAACTGAGAAATACACTTTTGATTGCTATTCAGTGTGTTTACACTTGATATCAAGAAATCGATTTCTGTGATATCCAGAAATCAACTATCGTTTACACTATGCATCATGATATCGATATCAAAATAATTGTATCTGTATGTGTGTAAGTAGTTTAATTTTATTTATTGCTCTTCAAAATTCAAAACTAAACCATTAAATAACAAAACAATAATATGTCCTTGAAATTTTATTTTGTTTGTATTTGTGTGTGATATTAAAGAATCACAAAAAGTTATCGTTGAAAAAATAAATCACTCCAAAACCGGTTTCGTTGGTAAAAGGGGAGAGGAACGAAAAAAACATCGATATCATGATATCAAGTGTAAACACACGGATTGAATTATGTATTTTTATATAGATCGTGATATTCAAAATTATTATTATTTTAATTTATGTTTTAGAAAACTTTTGCTAAGCAATTTTGTATTAAGATTTTACAGTCTATATCTTCTTTCAAAACTGACTATCTAGAATTTATGAATAATAAATTTTTATCAAAACTGGTTCCAGTCATGTTGTTTCGTAAATATTTCATAACAAACACGACGGTAATTGTCATATATAGTGGGTTGTTTGTATGTTACACAATGAAACCGTGTCATAGCCCACATATAGATTGCACTTTATCAGAGATTCTTTTATATTAGATAGTACTAAGCTATGTAAGTTTTTATATTATGACATTGTTATTGTTAGTTGTTTAGTATTCTGACCTTGGAAATTTAAAAAAAAATTCAAGTCAGTGGAGTATGAGACAAA
Organism: Tipula lateralis; assembly: GCA_963932295.1. Taxonomy (NCBI): domain Eukaryota; kingdom Metazoa; phylum Arthropoda; class Insecta; order Diptera; family Tipulidae; genus Tipula; species Tipula lateralis. The sequence goes on from OZ010737.1 coordinate 30,549,296, forward strand.
CTTTCTGGGAGACAAAATATCTGTGCCTTGAGAAGTTATTTTTGCCATGTTATGTTAGCCATGGGTATATTATGAATTTTTATAAAAGTTGAGGTCAGAAAGTAGTGGACGTCAAAACCATATTAAATAATTGCCCGTAAAGACAAGGTTATCAATGAAATGCGAAAAGCTTTTTCATTTTTATTTGTTGTTGCTTGTATGTTGTAATTCGCCAGACTGGTTTCGATCTGAAAATGACTTCATTGAATGGCCATTAAATCAAAAAGATCAAACCCATTTCATCAGGCATATTATATTATCGTACTTATTAAAAAAGTTTGTCATTAACCTATTGTTTGTTCTGTATATAATGTATCTCGGTTGTGAAACTGGATTTTCACAATTGAAAGATAATGTTTCTTGTTGCGAATAATGAAAAAATTAATATAGTTTTTCATTTTTATATTAACATGAAAAAATTTAAAATGGGTTATTTTCAAAGGTGACTAATTCAAACCGAAATTAAGAAAACTAATTTTGGGATCAATTTAAGTGTCAAAAAATTGTAAAATTTGAAATAACTAAAAGGATAAAAAGCAAACTAATCATAAATTAACAGTTAAACGTTTTCTTCTTTTATTTATAACTATAATACAAATTTTTGATTGATCAATACATCAGAAGTGACTTTTGGGTCGTGTCGATTTCACAATCATAATTCGAGTGATCATCCAAAAGCTTGATATTGTCAGAACATTTCAAATGTAGTCCCATTTAAAATCCCATTATCATTCGAATTTTATAAAAAATTGGTTATGAACTCCGAACCTTAACCAAAAATCATTTTAAAATTTCAGTTAACCAAACAAATTAAAGTATAAACAATTAAGGCAGGAAATATGAAATCTTAGTTTGCTCGACGTAAAAATGCATGTATTTTATTGTATAAAAAATTATCAACAACACTGAATATATTTTTTAAATATCGATTTAAAATATTGATACTGACAACACCGTTCATTAATAAATTTTACGTTTCCTCAATACCAATAAAGCTCAGGCCAATTATTCACTTTTATGAGTTAGTATGAGTAATTGTTTAGAAAACAACAAAATTTGTACAATTCGTTCGTAAACTGTCGATTTCTCCTAATTTTTGCTTTGTTGTATCTAACAATACAGGCTTAACATCAATTTTTGAATGAGCCTAATTACATTCATCCATCACTACACAAACTCACTGCGCACTTTATCATTTACACGTAAAAACTCAAATCGTCATCAAAAATTTGAGTTATATTAGTATGTGTGAGATAATTTTCATTATATTTTGATGCTTTGCGAAGAAAGGTTCTCTTATCTAAAGAAAAAATTTTAATGTTTATGGAAATTTATGTGTTGTTTTATAAAAAAACAATTAAAAATATTTTGCAAACTAATTAAACTTCGAGTTAAGGGCAAACGAATTTTTTTTCACTTTCCCAATGCATTATATGTAAAATACACGCGGATATATAAAGACTTATATTGTAGCAAATATTGTATTTGGAAACCACCATTTCAATTGTTGAACCAAAAATAGTTTATAGACGAAGAAGTGAGAGACGAGGAAGTGAAACAGCATAGTGATGCTAAGTGTAAACACTACCTTAAGAGGCATCTAAATATGATTATCAATCAGGACTGTCGTAAAATAATTATCCCATTTATTGATACATACTCAAATTTTTCATTCATAAGAAATTTTCCTGATTTTTGTTTGTATTTTCGGCTAATATTTAAGTTTGATAATATTTCGTTTATCGAATATGATCACATGATCAAAATGGTTCAATATGATTCGAGAAAATGTATAAACAGTGATTATATAACGTAACTCCTCTTTTGCATTTGATTTTTGTATAGGAAAAACACTCTATCACACAATGAATACACAAAGTCACAAAAATTATTTTTTTTGTTTTGCTTACGTTGATTTTTTTGTTTCTTTTTATTCTTGATGGTACATTGTCTGTTACTGTTAATTGTACTGTATTGTATGTTTACTTGTCAGTATGAAAAAAATTGACCTAAAATATATGTATTTTTTGGCGAATTTAAAATATATTTTTATAAATATAAATTTTAATATAAATATAAATATATAAATTTGATATTATTTAATTCATAATTTTATTGACTACTTCGGGTGACAAAATTTGTATAATTGTTAATTCGTTAATTCTATTTCGAAAAATTAAACGAAACATCAATTTAATTATTTTTGGAAATAATAAAATTAACGTTTTGTTTAATTTATTTCCTAGTTAAAATTCAGATAGATATTATCAAAATCTAAATAAAATTATTAAATATCTATAAACCTACAAAAAATAATTCAAACAGGTAAAATTTTATGTATTTTGAAAATAAATTACGAAAACATAAAATTTATGATAAAACAAATACATCCTTCCGAAGCAACTGCTCAAAGCAAACTAAAACAAAAAACAAAGCAACAAAATCAAAAATAAATTAAAAACGAAACGAATGCACTCAAAGAAAACGAAGAACAAAACTGTTTGCATTATTTCCAAAGCCGACTATAGTGTGTGTGTTTCACACAAGCCTGCTTCTTTTTTACACGAGCATAATCAAACGAAAATATCAACCTTTGAGTGTGTTAGTAAACGTAAAAGTCCATATAAAAAAACTCAAAATTTGACGTTTCTCACTAACCTACGTAATGTCTATTGCGAAAAACAGACGCACACCACACAAGGTTGAGTACTTTTATTCTCTTTTCCGTCTCACTAAACTGATAAACGATTGTCAAATGATAATGGTAATTTTGAAAATGACATATATGCGATGACAGCTTCATTTATGCAAAATAATTTTATAATAAATTTAGATTAATTGTTGTATAAATAAATATAATAATATTGTGGATAATACACAATAGTAATATATTGTTACGATTTCGCCGAGTGGTTATTCTAATAATTTATCCGGTTCGATCACTGGATTGTGAATATTAAACTCGCAAAGATTAAATTTCAATTAAATTTATTTCCCACAAATATTTCACAAATAATTCACTAATATTTATTTTCACTATTATTTTACACAATATTTATCACTACTATTATTTTAACACTTTACTTTCACTTTTTATCACTTCCCGATATTAACACTTCGAAATTCAAAATTGAACTGTTCCGTAACTCAAATGTCTACACGTATTTATACGACGCAAATACTTGTAGAACATTCCATTATTTTTCTTTTTAATTATCACAGGTGACATCTGTGATTCGTGACAATATTGTGGATAACATCGAGTGAATCTTGTTTGTTTTGTGTAAATTCGAGTAGGATAGGTTTGTGGTTAGGTTTTTCAAACATAAATAAAGTATATATGAGTTGCATAGGAATGTATTTTGATTCGAAATTCATAAATGGTTTAATAAAACTTTTTTCTATTTACATTAGATTTTATTAAAATATTTTTTTCGAGTTAAAAGTTTCATGTCTTTAGTGTATCATTGCGTGAAAAAGTTTGTGTAGATTTTTCATGTACGTCACGGTATGAATGTTTAAATGTGATAAAAGATAATGCCCTGTTTAAAATTTGAATATTTTAAACTATTCTGGAAATCGATCTTGCAATTAAATCATAATTTCCGCGATAATTTTACTCAAGTTTTAAAGTCAATATAGTTTATTAAATGATCGTTGAGTTTGACACAGAGAGTAAGACACGCTCATTCGTTTTTATTTTATATTTTTTGTACATTTTTACTCAAATATACTTAGGTGGTGTGCGTTTGCTTATTTTTTTTTATACTTTATTCGCAATCGTATACTAAACACACACACTACAGTCGGCTTTGGTAATTGCCCAAAATATCAATATTATAATTTTTATAAAGAATGAAAGTAATTTAAGTCATACAATTCAAACAGGTTTAATAATCCTAAATAAATGTTATGTAAGCCTAAAAAAATTATAACGCATAAAATTTACGTGATCTAAAAATATACGTAAAAACAAAATCATACAGACAACCAACACATGTTTTCGCCTCGAATGCTCGTAGCAAACTAAAACAAAACAATTAAATCAAAACTAAAATAAAAATGAAACGAAATGCACTAAAAGACAGCGAAGGACAAAACTGTTGCATTATTTCTAAAACAAAATTGAAACGAAGGAAAAATGGAAAAAATCGAGCGGGATGCAAAATAAAATCATGTTAGTACTTGTAAACGGGAAACAGAGCACAGTCTAACAAACAATTTGCATTTAAACACGATATAACAAATTCATTTCGTTTTACTTTTCTATTCACGATCGAAAATATAAAGTAAATAAATATTAAATCTTCAAAAACATGAATTAAAATATTGGTTTAAATGAAAATTATAAAATTATATAAGAAAATTATAATGATTGTTGATAAATAATCATTTTCAAATTCTGGGAAGTGAGTAATTAGTTTTTGGCCTTGCCCAACAAGTTATAGGAAGTTAAAAGTAAAAACTTTCGAAAAAAATCAACTTTTTCATACGATTGTTGATGTATTTACCACATTCTATTCATTTACACATACACAGGACTGGCTATGTTTTTCTACAAAAAACGGCCGTATACATATACGCATTGATCTAACACAAAATCGATTTAAATTTAGTCTGCATCTGCCTGTCATAGAAATAACTTCTCTTAGAATTTTTTTCTAGGGTAATACATTGAAGGGTTTCTACCAGACACAAGGAAGTAATTGGCATATACGACAAAATATATTGACATACATTTTGTATAAAGTATGTGTAAAATCTCTCCGGTCTAAGTGTGCGATAGCAGTCACAACAACCTAACCTTACCATGTGTAAAATCTAATCAACGCAAATCTGAAATACCTAAACAATTTTGTCAACGAACAAAATCATTTGATTGCGTGTTGTAAAAAAAAGTTAAGTTGTTGTGGCTGCTATCGCACACTTAGACCAAATTTGATCCGTTGTGATACCACTCTATACGGCTATAGGTCTTTCCGTAGAGCCATCTGCGCATTGCATAGCTCCATGTCAGTTCTATAGTACTGACATGGAAGATGGGTCGGCCCAAGGATTCTAAACACGCCAGAGGATCCAGATTATGTTTATTTTTCACACCACCGATCGCACCGCCCAAACGATCGAAGGTGAAAAACCCATTTTGCATCCTGCCTCGAATCGGATTCGAACCCGGTACCTCCCGCTCCAACTGCCGCAGCTTTAACCACTGCGCCACCTGGGCGGTTTGTAACTAACACTACAAAATCTCTGACAAATCTACAATGATATTTGTGACTTAAATAGTATTGGTCTTAGCTGTATTATCACCTTCTCCTGTATAACGGATTTCATGTAAAAGATAATTTCATTGTTCCAAAACGTTATAGATTAACGATGGATATAGAGATTTTGATTGTTCATAAGAAATATTTTGTTGTTGAATATTTAATGTGTAAGAGTGTGAGCAAATTTTTCTAAATATACAAACGCAGTTGAAGCAAACCGCTATTACCTGTCTTCAATTAAATCGAAACGATAATAACGATTGTTAATCGTCCTTGCGAAAGTGTTCAAGAATTTTTGTCTGTTGGCACACAATGTAACTGAAGCGATACCGATGAAACGATATTTTTAAATGCAATTTAATTTTTAGATGAAAAAAGACGTGACAGTGTAACTTCACACAATCAAATAAAATTGCGTAATACGAGTATTGTACACGTAGATGTATGTGTAAAGTATTTATTTTATTTTAATGTGGTAAATACGAAGCCGTCCAAGTGTTTGTTTGTAAAGACATACACTTGAGATGGCTTTGATTAAGTATATGAAAAACAAGGAAGGCAATAAAAAAATTTTAAGCCGAGTTAAAAGCGATGAAAGTTTGTGTAAAGTACACATTTTTCGAACTAACATAAAATGTCTGTAAAATCTATAATGACATTTGTAATTTAAAATATTGGGTCGGCTTTTAGTAAATACAATTCGCATACACGGTTGTGAAAAAATAAACATATAAGTTAAAAATACACATACATATATTATATCAAATGCAACATTGCCATTTTGACACAATCGCTCTTTATGGAAATGGAAATGACTGAGAAAAATAATTGTCATTCCTTTAGGGAAATGGAAATGAATGACAAATTAGTGAGAAACGAGTAATTTTGAATTTTTTTTAAAACATAGTAGAATTTTATTGGAGTATTACAAGTTCAGTTTAATAAATAATAATGAACCTGACGATGAGTGTATGTCAGAGTAATGTAGCATGTTTAACGGAATTCTTAATAGCAGATATCTATCTGCTTAATAGCAGATATATAAAACTTCTTTATTCCAAAATTATGCGGACCCAGCCCTACCTGCTGCTCAACGTATAAGGTTTTAAGGAAATGGAATGTAGGTCACAGAAACAACTAACTAGGCGATAATCCAATGCAGAGTCATTACTAACTTTTGTACATTATTAATAAATAATCATATAATCTTAATAAATATCATTTTTAGTTTAAGAATTGGAGATTGTTAGATATTGCTATTTTTGTTTGTTGGGTAGGTTAGTATCATTTTAGTTCATCATATTCGTATCGCCTCAACAGTTAAAACTGGAATACTTAAAAACATCTTTGGATCATCTCATCATATGCTGTGTTTAAAGATGTATCTCTTTAATTCCTAATCCATTTAACGTGTGGGAGAATATTTTTTAACTATTTAAATTAATACAGTTTCACAGTTAAATTTAGCTTATCTAACCATCCGATCATTATGTCCGTTTTTAGATTTTAGAACAACACCCATAAGTCGATTTCATGTAATAGACAGTGCAATCCAATGAAAGAAATTACCAAAGTGGCCATCCGTTTCAGAATGTTTTAAGGTTTGTAAAAGAATTATTTATACTGTACAAATCAGTTTCGTTAAAAACACAATCAATTTATGTAATTATAAAAAATTAGCAATATAATCAATAAAGTAAAACATTTCTTCAATACTCTAATCCAAACAGCACTCGCCATAGAGAACTTCCGTTCCTCCAAACACAACCAAATAAATATTACTGAAGACGGCAACACAATCACATCCGTCAAAACACACCTAACTATATAGAAAAAACAAAAATTTCACTATGAGGAACACTATCTGAACCAATACACTTTATGAACCTTACTTTATGAACTTTATTGAAGTTACACGAAAAAAATCCAAAATGAATTTAGTTAAAAAAATTCTTATATCATTGTCAATTTAGCAAAATGATCGCGTTGTCTGCCATTTTTGTTTATTTGAAGAACAACTACATAATGGGATGTGCTAGTCAAACGAAACACACATCATATGCAATCGTTTCTAAGACAATATTGTGAAATGAAGGAATGATGTATATAATATTCAAATACTAATATGTATGTTATATATAATAGAGAAACAAGAACATTATATACATAATATAAAATATAATATAATATTAAAACGGTACTCATCTGTAATTGTTGAGTTTAAATCACACACACACACCCGCACACTAAAACGCATTTTTATTTTATTTTGATAAGCATACACCGAGCAGAATAAACACGTCTGCGCAGTGTGACTATTAACACTGAACTACCATAGTAATGCAATATGTACATAATAAGAAGATAGTACTACTGCAAATTACAACAACAACTGTTTTAATGAAGAGCAACACTAATTATTTGCGAGGTTTATGATAGACTAGGATGCAATTATTTATACAAAAAAGTTAAGAGTAGCCAAACAATTTTTTAATTTTTTGTTATTTTATAATACATCAACACTAGGTTAAAATTATATCAGCTGATTCGATTTACAATATTTTTGTTTTGATGTTATATATGTAGGAATTGTATTTATACACAGAAACACAACACTTATCATGTTACCCATTGCGGTCCCATGCATGTTACCCAGTGCATATATGGTCGCTATTTTTTAAGTGGTAAATACTATTGTGGGTACGTTGTCATAAATTTAAAACTTTAATTTATGTTTCACGATTTGTGATATTATTTTATTTCACAAATTTATTTAAACAAATTAAATTATTTATTCCACTAATTTATTTTATTATTATAAACAAAATTTAAATTTAATTTAATTTCCACCACATTTTTATTACTTAATTTTCTTTATCGCGACGCGCGTTGTTCGCGTTGCTAAATCAAGAAGCTAATAATTAATTATATCGATTATCGAGATTACCTATTTACATCGAGAGCACTTTTTCTCATCGATGTAATTGTGCCTAATTAGTGAATATCTGTCGTATTCCAATCGGATTATGATTTCGTTGTTATGTGTATTTGTATTTAACAATAATTGGTCCGAGTGGACAATAAATGTCTTAACATTCATCCTGTTCAACACTCAACCTATCAACCTATACACGAAATCTATTTTGTACATAATTGCAAATTAATTATTAAATTTGGTCTTTGGTGGTATATGTTATGTGAAGAGAAAAGAGAAACCGATAACGAGGAAGAACTTCGATTATCGTACTACTGCAAAATCAAGTAAATGTAATTCTATTTTCTTCAGTTACACACGCATAATAAAAGGTATGTACTATAGTACTATGAGCTTAAAGTAAAATCAGAGATTTTATTATATTAGAGATGTACAAAGCCTATGTAAATTTTTCTACTGTGGCATTGTTGTTGTAAAATTATTGTAATCCTGGTAATGTATTGGTGTAAATTTTTATACTGCGAATAGTATACAAACGAAACACACATACATATTTTAATTTCTATTTACCCTTTCCACGCAATATTTCGTTGCATCAAAAAAATATATTTTTAGTTGAACGAATACATTCGTATGAGTCGTTTCGTATGCGTATGGATGAGTTATGCAAACAGTGCAATAACATGCGTTTGATTTCAGCACAAAATAATATATTTTATTTAAATTTTAGTCTCAAATAGCAAAAATATTTATAAATAAGAATAACAATTTATGTTACCAATTTTCTTAAACACATACATATGATTTAGCTAACACATACATATGATTTTATGATATATATAACCATTTTAAAAATCCAGTACGTCCTGACAGATAATAACATGAGTCAAAAAATTATATACTGGCACAGATACATATATAAGGTTGATGATATATTATTATTATTCAATAGTTCAATAAGACAACTTCATAGTCAACAACAATAAACACGGACACATCAAATTTCTTTTAGAGGCAGAAGCCGATTAATTTCCTATTGACTAAACAATTACAAATACAAATATAAACATACATCTAGAGTACACCGAAAATCAAATCAAACAGACCACACCATACACATAATCCTCCCAACTACCCAGCACGAATGGCTGCGTTTAAATTCTTAAATAACAGAAAATACAATGCCAATGAACAATCAAGAGTACACGAAAGAATTGAATACAATTAAACACATGAATATGCATGAAATGGCTTCTAGAAAGACATGTAGAAAGAATCTTTGACGGTAGAAGCTTTGACATCAGATTCATGGAACACAGAGAAGTGATTGGCAAAATTAAAATTCACTCAAAATACGCACATTTAACCACGAGAAAGCTCAGGTGTTACATAGAATATGAAAAGGGCCGCTAATAAACAGATTAGAATAATTGGAGATCTACAAAGAACAGAATACCGAAAGTCGGTTCTCCCTTCAAAGATCGCTGTATCATACGTTTCGGATCAGCACGCAGAACGTGTCCGAGCCAGCGTACTCGCTGTCCTTTGATTTCATGCACGATATCAGGAATTTGCATTCAATATCTGATCCTCGTGATTGAGACAAACTCGGTTTGTGCCATCAACGTCGCGTTTTGGGCCATATATCACACGCATGATTCTTCTCTCGAATGTTAGAAGCCATCTTTCGTACTCATCCGTCAAGGTCCAACTCTCACATCCATACATGACAACGAGTCTGATCAACACTCTGTACAGTTTCAGCTTATCCGTATTTGCAAGATATTTTGATTTCAGTAGTGGACATAGAGTATACAAAGCCCGATTGCCAGCGACAAGACGAGCCTTGATATCCTCTCCCACACTATTATTGTGAGTAATGAGAGATCCAAGATACTTGAATCTCATCACTCCTTCAAACGTGTGGTTTCCACTACTGAAATCAATTGCGTCTTGGTCTCTAAAACCAGAGTTCAGATATTTGGTTTTGAACTCGTTGATTTTGAGACCAACGGAAGCTGAAAACTGTTCCAGTGGATCAAGTATCTCTTTCACTCCGTTGCCATTTAATCCAATCACACAGATATTATCTGCATAAGCAGGAAGTTAATTGGATTGTCGGAATAAGATGTTGTCCTGAGGTGTTTCTCTTTTACGAAGGATGTTTTCAAACATGAGATTAAAAAGAATCGGGGACAGCGCATCTCCTCGTCGAACACCAGAAGTAATTGCAAAAATTCTCGATAGCCTGTTCTCAACTTTAAAACAGCATTGTGACTGCGTTACTGTCATTTTACAGAGATGAACATATTTTTGCGGTATTCCTAAATATTCAAGCGCATATCATAGTCTCTTTCGATTGATCGAGTCATAGACTTGCTTGAAATCTAGGAATACCTGGTGTACATCGCGAGATGTTTCGTATTACTTGGAAAGAATCATCCGCAGCGAAAAAACTTGATCAGTGACTGACCGATTTGGACGGAATCCTCCTTGGTAGTCACCGACAATTTCCTCCACTAGAGGAGTAATTCTTCCCAAAATAATGTATGACAGTAACTTATATGCTGTGCAAAGGAGAGCTATACCACGATAATTTTCGCATTGCAAGCGATCACCCTTTTTGAAAATTGGGCATAACGCGGCCACTTTCCATTCGTCAGGCATAACTTCATTTCGCCATACCAATCGAATAAGGTCAAAAAGACAGTTCCACAAAGTTAGCCCTCCGAATATCAAGGGCTCTGAATTAATGCAATCAACTCCTGGTGAACGATTTTTCTTTAATTTCTGCATGACCATTGTGAATTCCTTATAGAATGGATCCTCAATGAACATCTCTGCGGTCTGTATTTGAGGGTATTCAAATACAGCTTGTGATACATGTGGAACATTAAGTAAATCAGAAAAATGTTCACGCCATGTATCGAGTACCGCATCGACGTTAACACAGAGGTTTCCATCCTGGTCCCGAATGGCAGTTGACCGAGATCTTAAGGTATGATGCAATTCGGTGATTCCTTTAGTTGTTGTACTCTTAAGACCTTGGCCTTCCACCATTCTTGCTTCTTCTGTTTTCAAATGCGTTGAGCTGTCCTCCTTGCAAAGTACTGCCTTGGTTTTTCTTGCAATTGGAAACCGAGTTTACGCTTCATTCTGGGCTATATTGCGTTGCTCAACAGCAAGACGACACTCCTCAGCAAACCAATCATTTTTGGGCTTAGTTTTCACTATACCGAGAGGGTGCTGGGCCGCATCGACAACCGAGGTTTTCAATACTACAATCCTATATAAAGTTTAAATTGTTTATTAAATTATTGTTATTTTTCATCACTTAGAAATTTAGGATTTCATTTGAGTTTATTATTTCTGCCTATTATGGTATTTTTTGATAAAGAAAATCACAAGGTTAGTCGCATCCCATGCCCTGTTGTTAATTGAAGAGCCACTCGACGCAGCCATACTTATAGAAAGTTTTATGGTTTCCCGGAAGAAAATTCACCATTTTATCAAATTTGGGTTGACACATGATCATGGTCACATGAAAGTTTACAAAAAAAGTAAATTATTTGTGAAAAGCACTTCGATGAGATTGATAAAGGAATAAGAAAATTAAAAAAAATGCCATCCCAAAATTATATTGAGGTGGCTCCGAGAAGATATTGACGAATGAGAGTATAGTTATTAATTCAATGGCCGGGAACGCACCTGCGGATTTAAGTCTACCTGAAAATTCATCAAAATATGAAAATCTGCAAACATATGGATTTAAAGACAATTATACATTGCCCGAAATGAGTATTTTCGACTTTGAAAAAATATAATCACTTAGATATCATTCAAATACATCTTGTAGTGTCGAAATAGATTGCACTAATTGTATAAAGTATATTAAAATTAGTGAATTATATACAAAAAATATTTATCATTCAATAAACAATACGATATATTTAAAACCAAATACATGAAAAATCGAAAAACTTTAATTTATCTACAATTTCAGAATAAAAGAAAATTAAATCTTCAAAAAAAAAACAATTACAACATACGAGGAATAAGATTGATGAATCAAATTTAAGTTTGGCTGCAAAAGATTTTGCAAAAATGATTTTATGTTGAAATTCATAAACCTCTACATAGATATCTCCAAGAACAGTGTGATAGCCCAAAACGTATATTTTATATCTCCAGTATGTTATAGATCAATTAAAATTAAATTTACCATGTAAGAGTTCCATCATAAATTGGATACCAATTAAAAACCTTGCACCGGGTTTAAATGAAAATCATGTCGAAAATTTGTAAAAAAAAACTGCGAATTTATCAATTAAAATCGTTCGATGAATTGAACATTAAACGAGATTTGGAATATGACATCAAAAATGATCTTATTCAGGGATGCACAGATGACGGAACTGAAAGAAAACCTGAGATGGCAAAATATGTGTTGGTGTTTATGGTCCGTGGATTATTTTCTAAATACAAATATGTTTTATCATATTATACTTCGGCCAAAGGAATATCTGGTGAACATTTGATAAAATTAATTAATTGATAAAATTAATATGAACATTTGATAAAATTAATATTTTTTAAAATGAGTGGTGCAGACAAACAGATTTATTCTATTTTTGATGTTTCACATGTAATGAAATCAGTCAGAAATAATTTAATGCAAGCAAATATTGATACGCCTGATGGAGTAGTTAGCTGGGGTGTATTAAAAGAACTATACGAAACATAAAAAAAGTTCTACAAAACTGTGCCCTAAGATTTCTTATCCAAATACGTTTGAAAAAATGCGAGTTGCATTGGCAACTCAAATTTTCAGTCGCACTGTAGCTGCTGCAATAAGAACACTGTATGAACTTGATAAATTTTCAATCGAAAATAAAAAATATGCTGTGACAACAGCCAACTTTTGTGAAAAATTAGATAAATTGTTTGATAATTTAAATAGCAGAAATTTGTATGCAAATAAAATTAACCAATGTGCTTTGAAATATAATAATCATATAGTTGAAAATTTGAATACTATGAAATTATACATAGGAAGTTTAAAATGTCAGAAAAAAGTACCATTTCTGTTTCAAAGGATTAATTACAACTATAAATGCAATTCTTCAGTTATCTAATGATTTATTTAAAGACAACTGTAATAGATTCATTATAACTTCAATATTTATGTTATCTTGATCCGCTTGAAAATATGTTTTCAGTTATTCAAGAAAAAGGGGGACATTGTAAAAATTCATCGCTTTTGGAGTTCAGCAGAACGCTAGCCCAGATAATGTAAGTTTGTTAAAGTTTCTTAAGATTGTTATAAAACACATATCTTTCAAATTTTGAAAATGATGACGAAGAAGATATATCTAATATCAACGAATTGGAGAATAATGAAGTATACACAACATTTGATACCATCAGATTATTCCAACCAGATTGAAAATTATTTTGAATTTGGAGATTATGTATATGATGTAGATGCACGTAACACATCCCAAAGTTAAATTGATTTTAAAAGTGTCCGCTGATTTCAAAAGATTTAGGGTTTCCAAGATGTAAGATAATATTATTTCACAACCAAATCTCAATGATCGTCTATCAGTTTACTCGTCACAAATTGGCTTAATTGTTAAAAGTTCATAAACATATGTATTCAAACCTTATCTAATTCCTTAATAGTAATTAATGATACTTCAAAATAAAAAAATTTTCTTAAAAAAATATATTCAAAAATCATTTAAAATCCAAACAAAAAAAATGTCCAAAAACAAATTTTTAGGAAAAAATTAAAAATAATAAAACGTTTGCTGTCGCTTGCCCTTTAAATGTGTCGTTGTTATTCGTATATCATCGATAATAATTTTTCTCGTTTGTTTTGTTTTTTCATCTTCGTGCTAATCATTTATTTTTATTTTTTTTTTCATTCATATAATCAGAGATAAGTATATAGAGATAATCTATTGCGAATAAATGCATGGTTTCGTTAATTTCTTACAAAATGGACTGATTTATGCGACAACTAATTGTGGTTAATAGTAGTACCACAAATGGTAGTCCACTAGCAGAGATAAATTGTGGTTCCATCTGGTAGAGAATAGACTACATTTTTATAATTTATTTTGTATCTAATTGATCATTTTTGTTTTTTTCTGTTTTTTTTATTTTTTTTACAATACAATAACAAAACAATATGACTAAGTAATACATACATACATATTGTAATATACTTGATCTGTGATATTGTCATTTATTAGCTTGTATTTGTATGTCTGCGCTATTTTACATTATTATTATTACATTTTTGTTATTATATGTTTTTAAGCATTCACTATCTTCCTTGCAACAATATTCTCCAGTTAGGATTGCGAGTGTTTCGATAATTAACTTTAATTAATTTTTCAGCTAACCAGCTACAGTGTTTTCGGATTAATACCAAAATCATAAAATCCAAAATAGCTTTATTATGATTATAGCATGGATTTTGTTCATTATAAAAATCCTTATTAGTAATATTTATGTTATTTACACAAACTTTTAAAATATTTTCCTTTAGGTTTTTAATTTTGCCATGCTCTGTAAACATTCTTGCAAAAATTAAAATTTGTTCTTTACATATATTAAAGAAAATTTCAGAAGGTGCCTTAAGTTTCCCAAAATCACTCTCCTCGCAATAATTTTTGTTATTTATTTAAAATTCAGATGGCCATTCTAAAACTTCAGTACTCTTAATATTGAAATTGATACAACTGGAACATTGAGTTTTTTTGTTAATTCTCGAAGCAACATATCCTACAAAATATCTCATTGAGGACTCTTGAAGAGGGACATCAAGATTGAAAAAATTATCTGATATATCCGATGTATTATTAATATTGTCTGTATTTGTTTCAAATGTTGATGAATTTATATTCGGATCTATTTCTGAATTAGCAAACATGATCTCGGTCGGTTCAATCAATCGTATATCCGAATCATTTTCACAGTTGGTTAAAGTTGAAAACGGTGTCAAGATTTTCATTGTAGTTATTCTAGCGATGTTATGATTAAATTCATGTACCGATGGATTACGATTATTACCATTAGCTGCCCGTATTTGTCCAAATAAATTTTCAATAGGATCCTGGTTAAGCCTTGATGTTAGAATATAGTCAATTCCAATATTTTCTGAAAGAATTTGTTTTGAAATTTCTTGAACCCCTCTAATAGTTTGAACCAGTCCTTTAAGGCAATACACAGTATTTCCATTGACTACAGTGATATTTGAAATATAATTGATCATATATTCTAAAAATTGATCTATATCACTCCCTACTGTATATGAACATCTAAATTTGTTCTTATGATATTTGACTCTAGAGTTGAGACAATCGAACAACCTATCAAACTTTTCAATAAACTTATACGTTGATATAGCCATTGACTCATTCGACATTTTTTTTAGCTGAACTGCAGTTTTAATTCCAGCAGCGACACTTCGACTAAACACTTGAGTTGCTAAATGAACCTTCATTACTTCAAAGTTATTTGGATAAATATGTTTAGATGTAATTTTTGGGCAACATTTAGTTATTGAATTTTGTTCCAAATTAAACATTGAATTTTGTTTAAAATTCTCCAACTAACTATCCCATCAGAGCATTTGATATTCGATTTCATTATGGTATTTCTAACAGATTTAATTAAGTGACATATATCAAACAAACCCACAATCGTTTTATTATTATTGTCTATGAAAAGAGGTCTTTCACAGTTTATTCCATCCTGAAACATTTCCTATTATTCGCCCCTTGGTCACAAACTACAGATCTAATATTTACTCTCACTTCGTTACATTTATCCAAATTTTGACGAATGAGTAGAAATAAATGGTCGGAAACTATACTTTTCTCCGACACAAAGTAGCTCAAAACGAACTTCCAATTGCATGATATGCCTCGTATCATGAAACAACATATCAGTTTACCCATTTTTTGATGCCTCACGTCCCCTAAATCTTCGAATCCATCAATCTGATCTAAATAACTGTTATAAACAAGATCCGACTTAATGTGAATTCCACCAAAAATTAATATGGCTTCTTTAGCATCGATACTCATACTTTTAATTTTTTCCTTGATCTTAATAAGGACACTACTGTTAAATCCTGGGCTAAGATATTTAATTGGTTGCCATCGTACCAATGATGATTTGCATGGTAAATTAAAATTTAAATTTGTTCTTAAAAATTGATATGAACTGGTAGATCGATAATAGATATTCTGAGCAATAATTTTTTGATCATCTGGCCATTTTTGATTTTTCGATTTACTATTTGTAAGCATTTTACAAAAAATTTTAGCGTTCTCGTGAATGTTTAATTTATTTATATGGTCCTCAAGTTTACATTTTCTAACTGATGCTGTCTTTAAATTAGACCTTATAGCTCTTTTTCGAATATTTTGACATTTTCCTTTTAATTCAATTATTTGCCTATCCTTCAGTTGTGTCATTTTTAACAATTTGTTATATTGGGTTCTATAATAGTTCTCGTTTCTTATGTTTGTCAAACATCTGTTACACGTAGGCTCGATATCACATTTATTCTTGATTTGTTGCTCAGGTAATCGCGAAATTTGCTCCATAGTCAAATCACCTTCACTATCTACATTAAAGGCAGGAACATCAACATACATTTGACTTACATTGGGTACGGAATGATCGTATTCATTTATAATAGGCTCGATATTATATTCAAAATTCATGATTTGTTGTTCAGGCAAACGCGAAACTTGGTTTAAAGTCAAATCACTATCACTATCTACATTACAAATGAAATTAGAAGTAACTGGATTCATGCTATCATCAATTTCTGATAAGTTATCGATAGATAAAATTGTCAGTATTGAATTATCAGAATCTAGATCAGGATCATAATTTTTGTTTATATATGGTAAATTTAGAGTAGGAACGGCATACTTTTTTATTCCTGTTTTTGTAAACCATTTTGTATATATACCATTGTTAACCATTTTTTGTATATTTTTTAAAGCTAAATTCTTTAAATTGCAATTTGAAATCCATTCATTATATTTTTTGCTATGTTTTTGAAATTAAAATAAACGAATGTTCTGTCTTCTCGACGAGTTGCAGTTTTCCACTGCACATTTTATTCCACTTTTATAAAAAAGCATTTTCTAGCTAGCAAATAACTACCTAACTAATAATTTTGATTTATTGTTATTATTTGAATTAGAAAAATGATGTGTACACGTGTGCACCAGTTTAGAAATAATATTCCAGTTTTAATTTTTATTTAACTCGTATTCGTAATGAAACCTATTTGTATGAAAATGTGCATAATACTGATTAATAGATTTATTTAAACTAAAAAACGATACGAACACCAATGCAAGAAAAAGGTGTAAAACAAAATACAATATCAGAGATAAAGAGTACTGTTTTACGTTTTATTCTTTTTCGCACTAAATAAAATACATTTATATAAAAAAATATTGTGAGTGGGACAGAATAAACCATCTATATTATAGTATAAATGTTTTCAAGGTTTCTTTTCATTTTTATGTATTTATTTATTGTTTTTTTGTGTTGATTTGTTAGGCTATTCTTACATAGATGGCAGTGTAATGGGTTACAGAAATAGCTTAGTAAAAATAAGTTATAATTAAAAGAGGCACCACCATAGCCGACCATAAAGATACACTGAATAATTCATCTCTTTATCTCTGATATAATGTTATACAATTTTATGATGATCTACAAAAACACAAATGAGAAATGCAAATGTATTGATTTCTCGTATATGTACATTCAAAAAATTTAAACTAATACACATCCAGGGTTGCAATGCGAGTTTACAATAACAAATGATTTGACTAAAAAATTTATATGGCTTTGTACATCTCTAATATAATAAGATCTCTGAATTTACAAAAAAAATTATCGCGAACAAAAACAATACGAAATTTGACGATAGAAAGAACAAAATAAAAGGAAACGTAAAATTTATTAATGAACGGTGTTGTTGATAATTTGTTATATCAAAGATTATTTTACATAAAGATGACCCAACCAAAGCAAAAATTTACAATATGAACGATTTTTTTGTTTTGTTTTTTCTATAGAACGGAGGTACCCGTCACTATGTAGCGGTACCCGGAATATTTTTTTTTGTATTTTAAAATGTTACTCTGATTGAACTATCTTTATAGTATATAATCTTTGGTTATATGTACATCAAACTCAAACACAGACATATTTTTCTTCCTGCACTATAATTTTATCTTAGTTTTTAATTCATGGCCTTTATGTTTTAATTTTACATTTTTTCGTTTGGTAAAATGAAATTTGAAAATGATTTTTGGATAAGGTTCGGAGTTCACAACTAATTTCTTATAAATTTCGAATGATAATGGGATTTTTAATGGGACTACATTTGAAATGTTCTGACAATACCAAGCTTTTGGATGATCACTCGAATTATGATTGTGAAAAAGTCACTATTCATGTTTTGATCAATTGTTTAATATAAATGACTAAATGTCACAGTGGTTAAAGCTGCGGCAATTAGAGTGGGAGGTGCCGGATTCGAATTTCGATTGAGGCAGGGTATGAATGAATATATCTTTTACCCCATTGTTGGATTGCAGAATTGGCCAACTTATCTTCCATGTCAGTCAGTTCCATGTCATCTATCTTCCTATGGCTCTGAGCTATGCAATGTGCAGATGGCAGAATAGCCGAATGTTCTCAATTTGGCTATGTAATGGCGTAAAGTAGGACGTAAATAAACGAAGCGCAAAAGATTTGAGAGAGTCTAGAGTCCCAAAATAATTTGCAAAGATAGAAGCAGACATTTTTTATTGTATATTTATAATTATTTGGTTTTTTACCTTTTTAACTATTTACAATTTTAAGTTTTTCTGATACTTGAATTTATCCCAAAGTTGGTTTTAGTTTTTTGCTTTTGAAGAGTCACCTTTTAACATGGTCCATTTTGAATTTTCTTATGTTGGTACAAGAATGAAAAATTATATTAAATGCTTAATATATTCGTAACAAGAACTATCATCTTTCAATGGAAAAATCCAGTTCCACAACCGATATATATTAATAATAAATACTAGGTAACTGACAATCTTTTTTAAATAACTACTCAAAAATTAACAGCAAAATAGATGCTACATCACCATATTTAGATGTTGGCGCTTTAAACAAAGCAGAAATTCATACATTTATATGAAGGTGCTGTAAGTTTTTTGTAGAATAGTTTTTTCTATATCATTTAATATGTTTCATTACTACTACATACACTCATCGGCAGGTTCATCATTTACGAAACTGGACTTGTAACCTTCGTGAAAGATACGCCTATCTAATTCTACTATGTCCCTGTCGTAGGATATGCAATTGAAATACTCTAGGTATTTCCTGGTTCATATATACATCGGTAGTATTTTTGTACTCTTCCATTTCCTCCGAGAGCGAAGTGTCAAAATGACAATGTTGCATTTGATATATGTGCATTTTTTACTAATTAGTTTATTTTTCCTAAATTGTATATTTACAACCGTGGCTACAAAACATATTTGAAAACTAAGATAAAACATAGTTTGCTCGACGAAATGATGTATGTATTTAATTGTTTAAAAAATTATCAACAACACTGTATATATTAAGCTATTTCAAATAATGAAACTGACAACATCGCTCATTAATAAATTTTACGCTTTCTTTTATATTGTATCTTCAAATTTCGTATAACTTCTGTTCGCGATAAGTTGTTCTTATAAATAAACCACATTATTGCTTCATATCATGAGATAGAAAGAGATATTCAAATTGGAGAAATTGATCTATATTTTTTCATTTAGATCAAAATTATAATCTAACCAAAACCACTTTATCTCGGGCAAATTATTCTCTTTTATGAGTAAGTATGAGTAAAGGAATAGAAAACAACAAAATTTGTACAATTCGTTCGTAAACTGTCGATTTCTAGCAATTTTTTGACTTTGCTTTGTTATATCTTACAATACAGGCCTTAACATCAATTTTTGTATATGAGGCATCTAATTATGATTATTTATCAAGACTGCTGTACAATAGTTTTCCCATTTATTGATACATACTCAAATTTTTCATTCATTAGAAATTTTCCTAATTTTTATTTTTTGGCTAATATGTTAGTTCGCTAATATTTCGTTTCTTCAATATGATCAAAAGATCAAAATGGTTCAATGTGATTCGATTAAATTTATAAAAAGTGATTATATAACGTAACTCCTCTTTTGCATTTGATTCTTGTATAGGAAAAACACTCTAGCACACAAAGAATACACAAAGTCACAAAAATTATTTTTTTTTGTTTTGTTTACGTTGATTTTTTTGTTTCTTTTTGTTTTTGATGGTACATTGTCTGTAACTGTTATTGTATTGTATTGTATGTTTGCTTGTCAGTATGAAAAAAATTGACCTAAAATATATGTAATTTTTGGCAAATTTAAAATATATTTGCGGAAATATAAATTTTAATAAACATATAAATATAAATAAATTTTATATTATTCAATTCATAATTTTACTGACTACTTCGGGTGACAAAATTTGTATAATCGTTAATTCGTTAATTCTATTTCGAAAAATTAAACGAAACATCAATTTAATTATTTTTGGAAATAATAAAATTAATGTTTTGTTTAATTTATTTCCTAGTTAAAATACAGATAGATATTATCAAAATCTAAATAAAATTGTTAAATACCTACAAAAAATAATTCAAACAGGTAAAATGTAAATTGAATTATGTAAATTGAAGATAAATTACGAAAACATAAAATTTATCATAAAACAAATACATCCTCCCGCCGCAATTGCTCGTAGGTAGCAAACTAAAACAAAACAAAGCAACAAAATCAAAAATAAATTAAAATCGAAACGACTGCACTAATGCGATATTCTTTGGTAAAATAAAAAGTGCTCTGACAGCAGAAAAAGTGCTCTTTTTGCTCGAAACACGTGCATTTTTGACATAACACATTCTTTGGAAATGATCTCGAGCACTTTTTTTTGATCTCGAGCACTTTTGAAAAATCGAGATTTTTTCACAGATTTACCCACACATATAAATTTTTAAATGCCAAAACAATATAAACAAAAACAAAACCCCATTTTTAATTTCATTTGTGAACTATATTTGGTCGTAAATGTGTGAGATTATCAAAATTAAATAAAAAGTTAATAACAATAATAATAAAGGATTATAATAAAATAAATCTATATGTTTTAAAAGACCATACTATGAAATTTATGTTTGTTTAAATGGTGTAGCATCAAAATTTGTATTTTATTTTCACCAATACATCGACAAAAAGGGCGTTTTTTTTCGTATTCTTTGATAAAAAAAAAGTGCTCTTTTCTATCATTTTGCAAAGAATATCACATAAAAGACAACAAAGCACACAAACGAAATGCACTAAAAGACAACGAAGAACAAAACTGTTGCATTATTTCTAAAACAAAATTGAAACGAAGGAAAAATGGAAAAAATCGAGCGGGATGCAAAATAAAATCATGTTAGTACTTGTAAACGGGAAACAGAGCACAATCTAACAAACAATATGCATTTAAACCCGTTATAACAAATTCATTTCGTTTTATTTTTCTATTCACGATCGAAAATATAATAATCTAGATTCTTAAATCTTCAAAAACATGAATTAAAATATTGGTTTAAATGAAAATTATTAATCCAGGATTGATATCCTCTCCCACACTATTATCGTGAGTAATGAGAGATCCAAGATACTTGAATCTCATCACTCCTTCAAACGTGTGGTTACCACTACTGAAATCAATTGCGTCTTGGTCTCTAAAACCCGAGATTAGATATTTGTTTTTTGACTCGTTGATTTTGAGACCAACAGAAGCTGAACACTGTTCCAGTGGATCAAGTATCTCTTTCACTCCGTTGCCATTTAATCCAATCACACAGATATCATCTGCATAAGCAAGAAGTTGATTGGATTGTCGGAATAAGATGTTGTCCTGAGGTGTTTCTCTTTTACGAAGGATGTATTCCAACATGAGATTAAAAAGTATCGGGGACAGCGCATCTCCTTGTCGAACACCGGAATTGATTGTAAAAGTTCTCGATAGCCTGTTCTCAACTTTGACACAGCATTGTGACTGCGTTACTGTCATTTTACACAGATGTACATATTTTTTCGGTATTCCTAAATATTCAAGCGCATACCATAATCTCTCTCGATTGATCGAGTCATAGGCTTGCTTGAAATCTAGGAATACCTGGTGTACATCGCGAGATGTTTCGTAGTACTTGGAAAGAATCATCCGTAGCGAAAAAACTTGATCAGTGACTGACCGATTTGGACGGAATCCTCCTTGGTAGTCAACGACAATTTCCTCCGCTAGAGGAGTAATTCTTCCCAAATCCCAAGATAATGTATGACAGTAACTTATATGCTGTGCAAAGGAGAGCTATACCGCGATAATTCTCACATTTCAAGCGATCACCCTTCTTGAAAATTGGGCACAACGCGGCCACTTTCCATTCTTCGGGCATAACTTCATTTCGCCATACCAATCGAACAAGGTCGAAAAGACAGTTCCACAAAGTTAGCCCTCCGAATATCAAGAGCTCTGAATTAATGCAATCAACTCCTGGTGAACGATTTTTCTTTAATTTCTGCATGGCCATTGTGAATTCCTCATAGGATGGATCCTCAATGAACATCTCCGCGGTCTGTATTTGAGGGTATTCAGCTTGATACATGTGGAACATTAAGTAAATCAGAGAAATGTTCACGCCATGTATCGAGTACCACATCGACGTTAACACAGAGGTTTCCATCCTGGTCCCGAATGGCAGTTGACCGAGATCTTAAGGTATGGTGCAATTCGGTGATTCCTTTAAAGAAACCACGCGAATTGTGCTCATTGCTGAGTTGTTGTACTCTTAAGACCTTAGCCTTCCACCATTCTCGCTTCTTCAGTCTACAAATGCGTTTAGCTGTCCTCCTAGCGAGAACTGCTTTGTTTTTCCTTGCGATTGTAAACCGAGTCTGCGCTTCATTATAGGCTATATTGCGTTGCTCAACAGCAAGACGACACTCCTCATCAAACCAATCATTTTTGGGCTTAGTTTTTACTATACCGAGAGTGTGCTGGGTAGCATCGACAACCGAGGTTTTCAATACTTCCCAGACACTGTTCACATCATCAGATTGGTAATTGGATTGCATAATGCTATTGCTGACAAGATCTTGATATTTTCGTTGCGTTTCTTCATTTATCAGACCTTCACAGGAGAATCGCGTTGTATATTCTCCTGTCCTCCCTGAATTGTACGAAAATTTCCATCGTAGCTTTGCAGCAACCATAAAATGGTCACTGCCTACGAATTTTGTTGACGACCGATACGATCTCACATCTTGGACAACCCGAGCCCGCCCTTTTGAAATCAACACATGGTCAATTTGGCTTCGGGATGTTTTACGTGGGTGTGTCCATGTTTCTAAGTGGATGTTTTTATGAGGAAAGAGTGTACTTGCTACTTTGAGATCATGAGCGATCGCAAAGTACATAATTCTTTCCCCATTCTCGGTCGCAGTTTCGTGTCGGGAGTACGGACCTATGTTGTTACATAAGTCGGTCTGATTTCTGCCAGCTCTAGCATTAAAGTCACCAATCACCAATTTGACATCGTGCTCCGGTATAGAACCCATCAGATTATCCAGATTATTGTAAAATGAGTCTTTATCGTGGGATTGGCTTACTTCAGTGGGCGCATGTACACAGACAATTGACAGGTTGGCTAATCTCATGTGCAAGCGAAGCTAACACATTCGATTATCGACTGCTTGAAAGTCCAAGACAGCCTTTTTTACCTGTGTCCCAATGAGAAATCCAACCCCAAGATTTCCGAGGTCATCTCCACTGTGTAGCAACGTATAGCCTTGAGACACATGGTCTCCACTTTTAGGCCATCGAGTTTCTTGGAGAGCTACGAGTTCCAGCCGATACTCTTTCATGCATGTGATAAGGCCGTCCAACGCGTCAGGTTTTCTTAATGACTGCACGTTCCACGTGCCGATCTTCAATCTCGTGTCCGGGTACTTAAGCGGTGGTTCGTTTTTTTTGTTGTTTTGGCGGTATCCGATTTTTTTATTTTTGTTGACCTTTTTAACATTTCCACGGTTTTACGGATGCGGGTCGTCAGCCCAGCGATCCAACCAGATTTAGTCGCCTCCTACGACAAGCTCTGGATACTGTGGTGGTATTCTATGGGTCTCATGTTTCGTTCGTAATATTTACGAAACACGAATGCCCCCAACCACAGGGCCCAGTTTATCTAATAAACCAGGTATATTTAAAAGTCATTACACTTTTCAAGATTCAAAATGTCCGATTTGCCAAGGACGTTACATCAATGTTAAATATTAACTGATATGACTATTGATAAACGACGCGAATTAATAAAGACGCAGAATAGGTGTTTTAACTGTTTGAGCGGCAAACATCCGTTGTTCAGATATCCTTCGAAATGTCGCTGTTATACGTGTAAAGGAAAACATCACACACTCGTTCACCTTTCATTATCAGCGACATCCAACAAACGTACGATTCAATTTGCCAATACCGTATTATCACGTAAATTGGAATTATCAGAAGTTCAATTGGTTTTACCCACTGTCAGAACAGAGGTTATCAGTTCTTTTGGACAATCAATAAGCTGCCGCGCTCTTTTGGATTCGGGATCACAAGTAATCTTTACTACTGAGTCATTACTTTGACGTCTTGATCTACCTCGACACAACGGAAGAGTTGTCATCAAAGGCGTTGGGAACGTGGATGCCAGCGTTACTCGAGGAATCACAACTATCTCAAGTCTCAATCAGAATCAATTTTAACTTTCAAGGTGTTTATTTTGAAAAGCATTACAAGGCTACCACATATTAAAATTGGATGGAAAAGTTTATCATTGGCTGATCGTGAATTTTATAAATCGAGTGAAGTTGATCTTTATATTGGAGTTGATAAATTTTTTCAATGTTGTACTGGACGGGATGGATATTTGGATGGATTGTTGCAGGTAATATCACAAATATTGCAGAAAAAGAGATTCAATGTGATGTGGCTCGAGTACCGTACAAAATTTCGATATAGATCAGACCCTTAAAAGATTTTGGGAACTCGGGTCAATTCCGAGCGACATTTCAGATTTAACCTCAGAGGGAAAAATATGCGAGACTCATGTTCAGGAGAGTGTGCAAAAAACCAACACGGGCGATTTATCTTAAGGTTGCCATTCAAAACGCGCCCAGAAGCACTTGATGAATCTTTGGGTATGGCAATTCAACGTTTCCGATCAATGGAACGTCGATTTATACGAGACAAATCATTTCATGTCCAATAAAAGCAGTTTATGGACAAATACGACACCCTCGGACACATGTAGGAGATTGTACCACCATCAACTAATAAAGATATAGGATTCTTTTTACCACATCATGGTGTTTTCAAAAACAACAATTCGGCAGGTAAACTTCGAGTGGTATTTGATGGTTTCGCAAAAACCACTTATGGTGTTTCACTCAACGATTGTTTGGCTGTAGGTCCTACCGTACAATCTACACTCTTTGCTATTATACTACGTTTTCATGAACATCGATTTATTTTGTCAGCAGATATACAGAAAATGTACAGGCAAATCCGATTGCACGACGATGACACTTAGTTTCAAAAATTTTATGGAGAGATGACTCAACGAAACCACTTAGATACTTCAAATTATCCACGGTCACATACGGATTAGCATCTAGCAAAACGAGCTCTCAAACAGGTAGCTCAAGATATACATGATAAGAATCCAGTGATATTTCATATATATATATATAGATGATCTCATGACAGATGGTGATACAATTGAAGAAACATTGCATTTAAAATAATTTGTTACCGAAATACGGTCAGAATACGGGTTAAATTTGCGAAAATGGGTATCCAATACGGAGAAAATCCTTGAAGATATTCCAATTTTCGATCGACAGCTAAACACAAAACTAATTAATGATGAAATAACTGACAATCCAGAACAAGATGTATTCCAGTTTCACGTAGCATTACCATTATTATCGAAATGGTCGAGGAGATTGGTTCTTTAAGAAGCCTGATAATTATTCGATCCGTTGGGTTGGCTGGCTTTATTTAAAATAAAAAATTTTATTCAACAGCTTTGGTTAATACAGCTGAATTGGGATGACCCCCTTCCACAGAAATAAGCTCACGAGTGGAATTCAATTCAAGAAGTATTGCCCAGTATCGAAAACATGGATTCTGTGACGCGAGTACACTCGCATTTGCAGCTGTTATTTATTTTAGAGTGACAACAGAAACTGGATATATTTATTCAAAATTGATATCAGCGAAGACCAAGGTGGCGTCTCTTAAACAACCCTTCGTCCAATAACATAATATAATCATAATAACAAACAAATATACTTCACATTCGTTTAAGTAAGTTCAACCAGCTTCATAATATGCTCGAGTGACATATCTCTAAAAAACTGAAGCAGCGATAAAAAATCTAATATAAACTAAGCATCGCAATAATATATGAATTCTACAATTCATTTTCACAACATATTCAAATGTCGTTACAGCGTAAGGAAAACAGATGTGCACCAGTATTTTACTAGCTCGTCGTTAATATTAATTTTTGCTTTACCCCCAAGTCAAAGAACTGCATATTGTCCAATGACAGCAATATTCATTTGAAACATGAATCTCGTCAGAAAGAATTTTTGTTAACTATGAGGTATTACGTGCAATATAACATGTGCTATGTACAATACTCAAAGACTTGGTGGATGTAGACGAGCGGGAGATATGTTGAAATGCATAATATGTTGAATATCTACATATATCGTGCTTATATACGAAAACTCTTATTTACACTGAAAACATATATACATACATATACACCCAATTATTTTCAATGGTGAGGACGTACCTCAAAGCTTATAAATATATAAATATAACGTGACCGAGCCAACGTATACTCCCTACCTACAGATCTTATGCACGATATCAGGAATTTGAATTTAAAATGTTAAAAAAATGATTAAAATAACGAGACGTATCCAAAATACTGAAAGTCGATCGTGAGTTGCTATTTTAAAGATCATGATCGTAAGCAAATGGAGCTGTGAAGTTAGACTTAAGCGGAATAGTATATCAGTGCCATCCATATACGCCAAAGTGAGAAGTGTTTGAAGTAGAGCGCTGCGGCATTTTCTCACCTTATCAATGCAAAACGAAAATAATTGAGACATGATGGTGACCCAAGTGATTTTTAGCTCGAGTATATGGTACGATAAACCAGCGAAGCGACTTAAATATTTTATTGTGGTTGAATATTTAATGAAAAGGTTTGCGGCCAAAAGACATCATAATGTGACTGTGATTTATCAGTATTCACTAGAAAACCAACTTTCTTATTATCAGGTTATAATATCGCTCAACAAATATCTTCAAAACTAATCCACATTATATAGAGGATAAGAAATATTCGACAGCTTATTGCGAACAAGCTTCGAAATATTGGGTTAAGCTAAAGCACTGACTTCATTGTCATATGTACCATTTTGTATAGCTGACTATACAGTAGTCACCGGTTGTAGCTAACTTGAGACTATGTTAAGAGCTTTTACGGCCATTAAGCAATTATTCTTATACAGCAGTAACAACATTCGTTCATTGGCTCAAAATATGATATTTTACCTATAGGACTATAACGTCCTTTTTGGATTATTACTTCACCTAAATATCCAGAAGCAATATCAAGAAGCAGTTCTTAATGTTATATTTTGTCAGTCATCATTTCAGTATTTGAAGTGCTCCCTGATTATTTCCTAATATTAAAGAAGTCTCACGCCTTTAAATTCAAAAGGCACCTAAACCACTGCCGGATATGGCTAACACAATAAAAAATTGGGAAGAGGTTGTCGCAAATCAATGTACTTCATTCAAATTTGATGACACACGGTTTGTTTATGACACACGGTGGTCTGGGAATTGTTACAGGCGCGCAAATTTTCGGAGTTTCGTTACATACTGATGCCAATATCGGCTGTGGACAAAAGTCAGATTGATTTTATATATATACAAATTTTACCAAGCCATTATTATCTGACTGGATAGCAGAAGTTTTAAATAATCCAAAGTAAAGTTATTTTTTTTTATTATATTATCAAAACTAGTCTATCCCAGACTAACCATCAATTTACAAGGTTTGGTTCTTATAAGTCTCCTAACCAAATGTTTATTATCCAGTAGCCGAGAGGCTTCCGCATTGACATGTTCCATTAGTCTTGATTCATGCTTCGATGCAAATCGTTTTATTTCGAGTTTTATATTTGGAATCTCCAAATCACGATGCAAATCACTATTACGAATGTACCAGGGTGCATTGACTATACCCCGAAGTACCTTATTCTGGAAGTTTTGTATAAGTTTAATGTTAGTATTCTTAGTACAGCCCCAAAGCTGAATGCCATATATCCAGATCGGCTTAAGAACCTGATTGTGAATCAGTATTTTGTTGCATATGCTTAATTTTCACCTTCGCCCAATTAGCCAGTACAATTGTCTATATTTAAGATCAAGCTCTTTTCTTTTCTTCTTCACATGCTCTTTCCATTTAAGTTTAACATCCAGAGTCATATCCAAGGATTTAGCAGAGTTCACGTTTGGCACCATCACATCGTTTAAGCTGATTGTCGACGGATTAACCAATGATTTATTCGTAAAGTTGACATGGGCAAATTTTAATTCATTAAGTTTGATTTTCTATCGCTTGGTCCACAGGCGAATTTCATCACTTGCACATTGAAGTTTATTCGCCGCTTCTTCCACAGTTTGCTCTGTTGATAGTATCGCGGTGTCGTCAGCAAACGTTGCTATGCTTACGTGGTCGGGCTGTGTTATATCACTTGTATATAGTAGGTAAAGGGCTGGACCTAGAACGCTGCATTGTGGAAGACCTGCCCTTATCTCTCTCAGTTCAGAATACTCATCTTCTTGTCTTACTCTAAAAAGCTTTTCAGATAAATATGATCTCATAAGATCAATATCATTAAGTTTATGTATTAAACCCTCGTGCCATACCTTATCGAAAGTTGCTGCCACAACCAGAAATAAGGTCGAACAAATTTGTTTTTCTTCTAACGCCTTTTCTATAATGTCTGTTATTCTGTGAACCTGATCAATTGTAGAATGTTTGCATCTAAACCCAAATTGGTGACCCAATGCTAATGGAGTAGTCTCTCCATTAGCTTTAAATGATAGGGAACAGTGATATCGGACGATACGATTTAGCTTCATTAGGCGGTTTACCTGGTTTCGGTAACATAATAAATTCCGCAACTTTCCAGGTCGACGAACATGTCTTAATCTAATAACAGCATTAAACAAGTGAGTTAGTTTAGCGATAGCTTTCTTTGGTAGTTGCTTTAAAATTTCTCCCGTTATAACGTCATATCCAGGTGCCTTTGCTGACTTCAGATTGAATTGTATTTCACTGGTAACATCTTTTTGGGTTGTTAGAGGCATTCCACCCTCATAATTGCCGCTTTCATTTTCGATTTTAATATCCGATTCAATCTGATTCGGTTCTAAAATATCAGCCAAATGGTTAGCAAATTCTTCAGATTTTGCTTTGTTATCCCTAGCCTACGAGCCCGATTTCGATTTGCGTAATTGGGGTTTTTATATACTTTAAGTTGCCTTCCATAGTGAGTAGTTCGTATCTTCACCAGCGATCAATTTTGCCAGATACAAAAAAAACGATTTTTCATTTAGCTTCTGAATTTCTCGTTTAAGCTGTTGTGATTTATTATTTAGAATCGTCTTATCAGATGGACTCCTTGTTTGTTGCCATTTTCTCCTAGCTTTTCTTTTTTCTAAGACTATAGCCTATAATAAACTTATCGGTGAAAGCTTTAATGAACACAAGTTATTAGATTGCTGTCTTGAATAATTATATATAATTAAAAAATGGATTTTAATAATTAAATAGATAATTAACAAAAATTGGGCCAGAAATCGTAATACAAATAACTCAATCAGAACTTTTGGAGAGTTTTATTTGACGCAGCGTTGTGTGGATAGATCGACGCCCAGACAAATAAAATAAAATCACTGCCAGTTGTTACCTCACGGAAGTATGAGAAACGCTAATGCTGTCTCGGATGTGTGGGAGAAATATCGCTCGAACTGTTATAAAAACTTTTTCTAACGATCGAAAACAGACAAGTGCTCATGTTACAGTCTGTTTTCTTCAAAACGCCTAGTTTGCTTATTGGTGAAACCATGCTGTTGTATACCCAAAACCTGAATGCACAGATAATGGAACCTTGCTTGTGCAACACACCACACACGAGTTGGTGACTCGATGCACAATGTCGTCTTGATGAAATCTAGTCCTAACTTGGGCAAAGTACTTATATGGTGTTCGAAATGGTCGAGTGTGCATTTTTCAAAAATGTTCTAGTAACTTTTTCCGATTCAGGTGTGATTAAATCTATAAAATCAAGTGCGAGTTGTAATCCAAAAACTTGGCCACGTAACCCGAGTACTTAATCTCCTTTAAATCATACATGGCCAGGAAAAAAAACAGCGAAGGGAAATTGTCTTGATGCTAACGATCATTAAATTCTGTTTATAAACTGGAGTCTATTATAAATTAGGACAAATCATTTGAACCAAACGTCAAGCGTGAGTTGGCTATCAAGGTAAGAACTAATCAGAACAATTATGATAGATTTATAGGTGTCAACAATAAGCAATTTCTTGTCAAGTGGATACGAGTGTGACTCGTGTAAAAATTTGACTTACAGATTTCATCAGTATACCTTTGTGACAGGTACTTTAAAGTTTTGTGTAGAATTTTCAATTACGTTTTCATTTACTATCGATTATGCCATTAATTTTAGAATGAAAATCACATTGAAATCGGACACTCGTCCAAAATTGTTCAAGCCTTACAATCAAAGTATCTTCGAAATCTTAAAGAATCGTTGAGTTGATTAACATGGAATAAGTGACATTCCGAAAAAATTGGCGCCAATAAAAAAATGAAATCAAATAAGATAAGGCTTCCGTGGAAGAATCAATTACTGCTATAAAATTATTCAAAATTTTGGTTCAATGTCCACATAATGAACTCCATCAGAACGATGTAAAATTTGTTTGAACCAACCGGTAATAAACCACTTCTCACGTCGTGTCCAAATTAGATATGGGCATCCTGTCTCGTCCCATTGTCATAAAGTAAACATTTTATATCGGTTATTATGTGACAACATTTGGCCAATATTAGACTAACTAACGATTCATCCACAACATTTCCAGAAGCTTTGAGTGAATCCTATCCAGCGGAAATTTCACGCTTTAACCACTGCACAGTTGGTTTTAATTAATTGTTCAATAATCTCATGTTGATCACAGTGTATGTCACCGGTTATCCAATCAGATGCTTGCTGATGCAGATAAAACATGTTAGACTTTTTGTACTTATAACTCTGTTTGTTTGATCAGGAGGTTCTTGCTATATAGTCATTTTCATAATTTAATTGTAGTCTGGACACAAACAACATTACTCTCCATTCAATTTGGAAATTAGGGTTTTAATTGTATGTACTGAAGAACAGTTGTTCCCGCAATACATATATCTATATATGTTCTTGTTACGTCTGTTACGAGTATATCTGGCTTAATGGCTAAGCCCGAATTAAGAATAAAGTTTAGGTAATCAGTTTTAATATAAATTAAAGTTTTCATATAATTATTAATCCCTACCATAAATGAGTGATAACCATTTTCGATAATTGAATTTGTGTACGATTATGCCCAAAATTATCGATTTGGAAAAATCGCAGTTATTAAATTAAATTGTGGTTGATACATGATTTGGTCAAATCTCATAAAATCAATAAATATATACGATAATCCAAATCGATTTTAGAAAATCAATAAAGATGGATGGGTACCTTAATCTTATCTCATATTTTAACGGGGGAATATAAATTCGAAATGTTGAGTATTAATTTTGGATTTTGTTGTTTCATAAAGAAAATAGTGATCCCTGTCATAAATGGTTGCGATCAATTAATATTTTAAAGTTATTGATTGTATAGTACCCAAAATCTATTCATCTTTTGGAAGATCGACTAATATAAACTGTTGACTGGTTACTTGTTTGGCAAACGTCTGAGTGATTCAATTTGTATCAAATCTAATAAGTAAAAACTTTATTTACTTATATAATAGATCCAAAACCAGAGACCGTTACCAAACATCCAAAACAGCATGAAGTGTCCGATAATGCCCTTCAAATAGGTTTACCACTCTAAATATCTTGTTAGGCGTAAATGGTATTTTAATTAATTAGCTTACATTGACTCAAACGGTTATATAAACTGTTATTTCGAATTAAATATAATCATCGGTATAGCAAGATTACCAAATCGGCCAAGCTGGTAGTCCTTCTTTCTATACAGAAAAGTTTTCGGCTAATAGCTCTTAATATTTATCTTATGAATACCAGACATAATTTCTATTGGTCTTATCCACGGATTGCAGTGGAATCCATTATTAAGCTACGTCAACACAATTGTTAATTTCAAGACACGCCTTCTGGTTTGTGATCGAAAACTTTGCGTGCAATCACTAATTAAGAAGTTAACACTCCGGCTACCAAGAACCAATGTTTAATTTTTTATATCGATGTTCCAGTCACTAATTATGTCCTCACCCATATAAGATAATCTCTCTAATCTTAAGTATATTGGCTTAAATTTTGCTTTGTGTTGTTTCGAAAATGTTTATACATAGTTGATTTCATTATATGTACTTCAAATCTACTTCGTTCCCTTCCAAATGAAATAGCCTGCATGCGTTGCTGACAACTAAAACTTTAAAATCGTTTGATTAATAGTAGGCCGTAACTGATTTTTGGTAACATAAATTAAGGGGAAATACATTTTTCTCCCAAATTTTAGAAATCATTTCTCGTACTACTCTCACATCCATATACATTACAACGGATTTGATCAACATCCAGTACTATTTCAGCTTACCCACGTTTGCAAAATATTTTGATTTCAGAAATTGACGTAAACGATATACAGCCCGATTGCCACCGGCAAGGCGAATCTTGATATTATCTCCCACACTATTGTCGTGAGTAAAGAGAGATCCAAGACAATTGAATCTCATCATTATTATAAACGAGCGAAATAGCAAAAATTCTTAATAGTCTGTTCTCAACTTTAACACAGCATTGTGACAGCGCTATTGTATTCCGGTCATACTAAAGCATCTCTCGATTGAACGACTCATATAGGCTTACTTTAAATCTAGAAATGTTTCTGAGTACTCGTGACTGACCAATTAGGACGAAATCATCTTTGCTTATTATCGATAGTTTCCTTGACCAGAAGAGTAAATCTTCCCAAGATAATGTACGACAGTAAATTATATGCTGTGCAAAGGAGAGCTCCTCCCTTTTTAAAAGATTGGGCATAACGCGGCCACTTTTGATTCTTCGAAAATAGCTTTATTTCACCATACTATATCAGCTCTAAAATAATGCAATCAATTCCAAGCTTTACATAATTTTTCATAGGATGGAAATGCAATGAACATCTATATGGGTTTTATCAAAGATATTCAATTACAGATTGTTACACATGTGGAATATCAAACGGATTAGCAAAATGTTTACCCCTTGTATCGAGTACCGAAACCATGTTAAGATATGTAGATAGTGGCAGTTGACCGAAGTCAATCCGGTGACTCCTTTAAAGGAGTTACGAAAATTGCACTCACTCCTGAGTTAATATACTCTTATGACCTAAGCATTCTGCCATACACTGTCTACAAATCCGTTATTTTCTACCCGTCTAGTATACGGACTGCCGTAGTTTTTCTTGCGATTATAAACCGAGTTTGTGCTTTATTATGGATTATATCTCGTTGCTCAACATCAAGACGACACTCCTTATCAAACCAATTTTTCGAGCTTAGTTCTCACAATTCTGAGCGTTTGCTAGGTGGCATCGACCACCGAGGTGTCGATACCCCAGATAGTGTTTTTTGACAGGAGAATCGTGTTGTATTCTTCCCTATCATTCCTTTCTTTGTCAAAAATTTCTATTGTAACTTTTGCAATGACCAGATAATGATCACTATCTACGAATTTTATTAAAGACCGAAACGTTTTGTGACGTAAAAATGTATTTACCACTTCGAGGATCATGAGCGAAAGTATGTCATTCTTTCTTCATTTTCGGTCAAAGTTTTGTGAAGGAAGTACAGGCCTTTTTACATAAGTCGATTTGATTCCTGCCAGCTGTAGCATTAAATTCACCAATCACCAATCTGACATCGAGCTCAGGTATAGTGCTCATCATATTATACAAATTATTATAAATTGAGTCTTTATCATGGGGTTGGCTTACATCAGTGCGTTTGGCTTACACCATGTTCAAGCGAATGTCCAACACATCGTTTTTTATTGCTTCTTGATAGTTAACAAACAGTTAAAATTTTCAGTTTAACTCACACCGGATGGTGTAGAAACGCATAGAACAAGCCCGCATGGTAGTATATGTAGCTATATATATAGTGCGATCACTTTGGGAATGCTTAAGTAGATCTGGGTGACCCATTATTTGTCTGCTAAATACATCAGATATGTATCTATATAGACAGGTCACACGATATTATGCCAAATTATAAATAATAATTTAAGATTATAGAGATAAGATTATCACTTCCAAGTATTAACATGTCGCGCGTGTATATAAGTGTTTAGTTACAAACAAAAACGAACATCTTATACAAATCCATAACACTACATCAAAATGTGTTAAAATCTCAGATTTCTATTCCAATTATGTAAAATCTAAAATCTTAAAAATGAAAAAAAAAACAAAAAAATTATATTAATCGATTCGGTAAATTGATAAATATTAAATTTAAATTAGCCAATGAATGTCCAAATATGAATACACATCTTAAATCTTAAAATTATTATAATTAAGAAGATATTTAGAAGGAGACCAATTCTTATTAGAAAAAATTGCGTTACTTCATCACTTTGGCGACATACGATTACGGATGATCATGGTGACGATGATGATAAGTGTGATAATCTATAAATATCTGCACGAAAAACAATTAACAAGAATTTCGTTCTATATAGGGACGAGGATCAACTCCATAGATTGATTTTGTGGTTTGCAATTCGACGATTATGGACAATTTAGCTAATCACTGGTTTTAATTAATTAACAAAACCACAAAATTTAATGCGATGAATCTCGTCCTTGAAAAAATTATTATAAATATCATATTATGTATATGTGTCTTGGGTGTCGCTCAAAATTTTATCGTCGAACTGTCGCATTTCGATAATTTACTTCCCATTCCCACCCTTGTATGTAAACATTAATAATTCAGTATTGATTGACTATTTTTTTTATATTTAATCGGATATATAGCACCTGGGGAGGCATTCGAGATACCACTTAAACCAGAACCAGATAGTAGTTTAATTAAAAAACATCCACCAAGGCGACTACAGAAACTACTCGAAGATCGTCCACAAACGCCACACTCAATCGAAGATCTAGGAGAAGCTGGAACATGCTAAATTGCGGCGACAACAGGTAAAACTATATATAGGCTATAATTATGTTTTAACGACTTGACCTACACCAAGCTATTATATTTAGATTGTAAGCAAGTTTTGGGCTATAGTTAAGTAGTACGGGGGTAGGTATAAAGACTATGTAGAATAACTATTTGAAGTATTAAAAATAGTGTTTTCAATAATCGATTTATAATTTTATATTTTTGTTGTTATAAATTTGATTGATGGAAAATATTTATACAATTATTGGGTTTCCGTTGATACGAGTAGTTTATTGATTCATTCGTTCTTAACGTAAAAATATATTCTCCCATGCATATGTAAGTATATAGGGATGTAATTAAATCAAATTATCCTTCTTTTGCTTATAGTGTGGTATTTCAAGAGCATTCAATTCATTTGAATTTGTAGTTCAAGCTATTGCACTGGTAGAAGCAGAATCCTATCGCGACAAGAGCAGTATGCAGAAGTTTTTCCATCATGTATACAGATGGTCTATGCAAATCGAACCTATAGTCGTACATCCTCGATTTTCCATTGGCGTAAGTTAGGACATTAAATGAAAACTGCGAAAAAATTGGCGTGCTTCGGCGCCTAAAAAGTGGCTTCATTTCACTATGTAGGTTTTATATGCCTACGATTCTCTGGATGCTAATCTTGTTAGAGGCCTTCTCGAAAATAATCCGAATATATATTCCAAGATTTGTTCCTTTATAATAAACTGGTTTGAGATTCTGAATATACTTGTGTACTGGATTCCAAATTAATGGGCTTGTTTACCATTTTATGTTACTATTATGGGATTGAGATTTTTGACAATATGTATATACAAATCGCAATAAGGAATTTTTTGCCATTTAGCAATTTATTTGATTTAGGGATCATAATCACTTCGGCCATTTTCTTTTGGAATGCAACATATGCCAAAATATTCGCGGCATTAATTATACGAGAATGGACCAGTTTGCTATTATTTTTAAGGCTTTAATTATTTGACCCACATGTGTTATAATGCAGTATTAGTTTAGTCGAATTAACACCTTTTGTTGTCTTCCAGTATAGGACTACGCTATACTTGCTAATATATTTGGTACGTAATCTAAACCCCTAATTTCCACAAACTTTTTGTAGCATTTGCGGCCATATTTCGTCAATAACTCTTCGAATTTTGCTTTCATGTGTTCAATTGTATCGACGTAGACAAGTGACTTTACATATAACCCCAAATAAAATATTCCCATGGGGTTAAATCACACGAGTTTGGTGGCCAATTAATTGGACCAATACGCGAAATTATTATTTTAACGAAATTTTCTTACCAGTAACATTCTGACCATAACCGTTTTTGAAGACATATGAACCAATGGCTCCGCCAACCCATAAAGCGCACCAAACAGTTATTTTCTGTGGATGTAATGGTGTTTCGACAAAAGCTTGTGAATTATCCTTACTCCAAGTGCGACAGTTCAGCTTATTTACGTACGCTTCATTGGAGAGCAAAGTTTTGAATGGAATTTCAACATCAATATCAATTTGCGATTCAGCCCATTCGCCGAATTGGTGGCACATACGATGGTCGTTTGGCTTTAATTCCTGCACAAGTTGAATCTTGAAAGATTTCAAGCCAAGATCCTTTTGTAAAATTTTGGAGTGGGGATATTTTTGTTGCGCTTTTACTCAATATTTTTACTGCGGAACGATGTTGTATACACTACTGAAAAAGTAATTGAAAAGCAATAAAAAAAATTGTTGGGTCGAATTTATTTATTTGAATTTTTACTATTCATTTGAAATATGACCATTGAAGGAGCCACATATAAAACATAAAACATAAGTTTTTCATTTTATGTTATGGATTTTAAACGTATTTTAGTTTTCAGTACAGATCTTTACCCTCATACATGTTAGGTTAATAATTAGATAGATTAAATTGCTTCCCCTTATTTGTAAATTTGTAAATAATATTACATAATTAACAATAATTTTATTAATAATAATTATAATGACTGATACTTGGATCAGGTAACAAACGTTGGCCCTAATAGAAGCGTACCGTAATTGCTCATGTCTAAAGAATCCATAGACAAGTACTTTATCCAACAGAATCATCTATAAATTCTCATTTACCCTTTACTATTATATACAGCTCTTTCAAACATTCAGATTATTTTCCACCTCAAACTTCATCATTCATCCCATTCTCAGATCGTCATTTCAACCGAATAATTCTAAAAATTAATTCTAAAGCCATCCTCCCTATCATCAATAACTTTACTACCTGTTTCTAAACTCCACACTAATCAACAACCAACTATTTTTGACCAGCGTCTCAAACTTTAACATTCAACCCATCCTAAAATACCTATTTCCCTAAATACCTATACCAACAAAAAAGCAAAAAAAAAAAAATTTGAAAAACTATATAGTAAAAGAAGTAGATCGTCCACAAACATAAACTTCAAAAGATATTTGAAGAGGGCGATGGATGATGGCTGCTTTAATGCACTCACAAAATTGCCACTAAATTATTTTTGGTTGCTTTTAAATATAAATTTGAGAAAATTTAAAAATGGCGACGACTGAAATTGATATGATATATGATATGATATGATATGATAGGAGAGTACAAGCCAACCAGTTACGGTCAATCTGAGATTGTTACCATAATCCTGGAGTATATTCAGTAGAGTTCCAAATAGATATCTGAGAATTTTTACTCCAAAATTATGCGGGCCCAGTCCCTGCTTGCATCTCAACATATAAGGTTTAGGAAAAAGAAACAATCACAGAAACGACTAAGGTGATAATCCACAGCAGAGTCATTGCTAACTACATATTAGTAAATTATTATATATTGTTAGTATAATCATTTTCACACTTGGATTTGAGTTTGTTATTATTGTTAGTTGGATAGGTAAGGACCATTCTAAATTCATCATATGTATTCGTATCGCCTCAACAGTTAAACTGGAGTATTTTAAAAAACATCTTTGGGTCTTCTCATCATATGCTGTATTTAAAGATGTGTCCCTATAATTCCCAATCCATCACCATCTAACGCGTGGGGAATATAAATTTTCGAAATGACCCGACAGCATTTCTATATACAATATGATGATCTAATACATTGTCAATTCGTTTGTAAGGGAAACTATTTAAATAAATAAATAGTTTAGTGCGGTCATAATTAGCTAGCCTGATCGATCATTCCATTCCACACATTCTATCTTTATGTCCGTTTTAAGATTTTACAACAAACAATCACACAATACACCAAAGTAGAATTCTTGTATAACACACTACAGTTCAATGAAAGAAATCACCAAAGCGGCCGTCCGATTCAGAAAGTTTAATAGTTTGTAATAGAATTATTATACAGCACAAAGAAGCTGCTTATTGAAGTAAATTAACTTTCTGGTCAAGACCACCGGTCAAGTGATCCCCATCCAATGTTAAGAATGTCACTCAAGAAATCTTATTCATTTACACTTATATGAATAAAGAAAACAAAATTATTTAAATAAATTAGTGTTTTCCATAGAAATAAAGACAAAAGTTATTTAAAAGTACAACATACCATGGTATATGAAGGTATGTCAAGTACATACCCAAGAGCAAAATTGTGGACTTTATTGACAAAATAAAATCAAGGAATATCAACCGTTCCTTTAAAACACCACTTTCCTAATATATGAATAAGCATCTGTTAAATCGAATTTCAACATTTTAGCCAATTCAAATCTCGCCAACAAATAGGATATTTACTGATCGTATATATTATCGTCAATATAATGATCATATAGTGGTAGTGATCGTATTAAAACAATCGTCAGTCAATTCTACCATTAATATATATGGCACTACATTAAAACCTCAATAGTCTTATAGATATAGTCTTAATTTGATATAAGATACGAAAACATCATTTTCAAAACTTTTGAATAGTAAATCCATCGATATGAAAGCTTTGCTGTATGTACCGATATTTATGTATAAATGTATATTTTTAAAATTTTTTGTTCTTTTTTCCGTGCAAGTCAACACCTGCACAAAATATAAAACAAAAACAAACAAGATTCTCTAACCAACACTGTATGCATTGATATTTTATATTATATGTCAAAGCCGACTGTACACAAATATAAACAAGATCAAACCTGTATGTATCTATTCTATAGATTGATTGCCCGTATACGCATTGCAATGGTATTGATCTATATATAAGCAAAATATATAAAACAAAAGGGATAAATACATAGTCAAATATTTAGAATTTATTTGACTAATGCAACCGTTGCAAAATGTTAATACATAATAGAAATTTGAATAGAGAAGAAAACAAAACAAAATAACGTGCTATATAAAATACACACATACACATGCAGTGAACGCGTTACAATTCAAAATCTCCAAAAACTCCCCTCACTGTATGTCTTGATATGTAAATTTTGATACATAAAACAAAATATAAAAATCATCCAGAGGAAAGGGAAATATATTAGGATCGAATTATGGGATTGGCTCGTCAAACGAAACAAAACAAAACACACGCGTCGCATTCAATCGTTTGCAACGGAAAATTGTGTGTGTGTGTGTGTGTGTGTGTGTGTGTGTGTGTGTGTGTGATAATGAAATTGATGTATATACGAATACCGTTACTGGCAATGTATACACGATGTAAACTGACACACACAAATACGGTATATGCACATCTACTATAATATAAACACAAAAACCTAAATATATAATGCAATATATAATATAATAAAATATAATTTAATATTAAATATAATAACGATACTCATCTGAGATTCCCGAGTTTAAGCCACAAACACACACATACACAAACGAATTTATTTTATTTAATTAAACACCGAGCGGAAAAAAAAACACGTCCACTCAGTGTGACGACTAACACTGAACTCTCAACAAAAATGGCGACGACTGAAATTGTGTCAAAAATATTTATTTTCTTTTAACTTTCCTGCCCAAAACATCACAATAAAATGAAAATAATTGCACTCATACATAGATACATTGCCTTTGGCAACGTTCAACATTTTATATGTGAACGCGAAATGTGTGTAATAATGATGTTGTAGTAAATATAGGTCTGAACAGGCACATCAGCTGTTAAATGGGTAGTCAAATAAACCAGTGTTGCGAACTCAAAGTTGTGAAACTCTAAAAACACCAAAGTGTTTTTCTGTGCAGTTAAAATATAAATATGCCATGCATGATGTAATATTTCTGTGTGAGTCTATGAGAACACTGTCAAAACGGTTAAATTGCCCAAACAAATGTATATGACGGCGCAAATGGTCTAACCACCTTTCAATGAACTATTTAACAATGTAGCTTTATTAAATGCACAGTAGTTTTGTTAAATGCACATTATTTTCGAATGGCAGTGTATGACTAATTCATGCTGAATGCATTCTACCATCGAATCATTCTCATTCGTCTATTTTTCGGATTATCTGCTGAAAGTGTTTTGTTTATTGGTGATTGACGTTGATCTTTCATAACCCATTTTTAACCATATAACACATTAAAGGTATAGAACATTGACTTTCAAAATTATTATCCCGCTTGGCAGTTAGCTGGTCTTCTCCTTTTATACTTTTAT
This sequence comes from Tipula lateralis, assembly GCA_963932295.1. Taxonomy (NCBI): domain Eukaryota; kingdom Metazoa; phylum Arthropoda; class Insecta; order Diptera; family Tipulidae; genus Tipula; species Tipula lateralis. Next base: position 30,590,908 of record OZ010737.1, read on the forward strand.
AAACAATTACGACAAAAAGTTAATAATAATTACTCATTACTCCGTAGATTGATATATTCAACAGTAATCTTATATCAAAAAATTCAGATTACATATATACATAATTACCAACTCGATTATGTTTAATGTTGTCGTGTTATTATTATGTTCCAAAGACAACATCCCTATCATGTTTTTATATATTTAACCGGTTTTTGACCTATGACAATCGTTTATATATGAATGCTTATACATAGTTTAAAATCGCATGTTATTTGAAGATAATGCAATTATATATGTTGATATTAGGCGCCATTTTTATTGTGTATAGGTCTCCGTGGCTATATACAGTGAGGTGAATTATTGGTCATTACCATATATTAATGGTAAAATCAATAACGATCGTTATCTCAGTACATATATACATATATTTCGTAATGAGTGCTTTAATTTTATTGTATTTTTATTGTATTAAAGCATGACCTGATGGGAAACACAATGAGTCAGTATGACATGTTGATGGTCACCAATTTTTATCGAAACGAATTATTACAAAATGGCTTTTTAGAGGTAGCAAGTGTTCAGACTTTCTAATCGGATTGCGTTAACTATGGTTAACTACCAAAAAATAAGTCGAATAATGTCGTCTCAAAATGTGTGCTTGTGCTATATTTTATCAGAAACACGTTAATTTAAGTTTAGCCGCCAACATAATCCCGCAAAGATATTATATTCATTCGTTAAAATAATGGATTCTTTGTTTTTGATTTTAACAAACTCTACTGAAGTCAAAACAATCGCAACTCCATCGCAATTCACTATTAAAGCCCTACATTATACCGAAACTAGGTTCGATTTACGTAAACCGCAAATTCATTTCGCATATAGTTCTCATTCGAACACCGATCAAAACTGATTTTTTTTTTATTTTAGGCAAACATATTTATTCCATTATGCATGCGTTTGTTATCGCAAAAATAAAATCTTTTTTATATAGCTGGCAAAAAATATTTTAAAAGATTAATATATTTACCTAATACAAACACAACTCAATTTTATTCATTGTGCCGCTCTTCGCGGTGAATAGAAAAATCAAAAATTACACAACTCCAGTTAAATTATAAACTGGTTTGTTTCCATGCTAACTAAAAACCAATTTTTATTTTAAATATTTTTGTTTATTTCATTTGTTTTTTTTGATCATTTTTCGTCATGTTTTTTTAATTTTTTAAATTAAATATATAATTTAAATTAAATTAATTTAATAAAAATTAAATTTCAAAACATATATATACATATATAAATATATATATACTATATTTTCATTTAAATGTGTATTATAAATTTTTATTAATTTTTCTATTTTACTATTTTACTTTGTTTTTATTTTGTTTTTCTAAATTTCAGATATTATCACAACGTATTGAAAATACAATAAAATTATGTGAAAATAAGGACAAAGATAACAATGATGTGATAGATGATCTTGAAGATGAACAACAAGACATTGGAGGAGCTGATGATGAATATCGGCTTAAGAAGACTGGTGGTGTAATCGAAAACGATACGCATAATGAAAATGATAGTAATGAAAACGATAGTAATCATTTAAATGAAGAAATATTACGTAAAAATCAATTGAATGCAAATTAATTAATTAATAATAAAATGTTTTTTAAAAATAAAAATTTGTTTATATTAAACATATACATATATATTTCATATATATTTTCCTTTTTTTGTGTTATTTAATAAATTTTTTTGTTTTTTCTTTATATAATATTATTAATAATAATTTTTATTATATATAATATTAATAATAGCTAAAATAATTATAATAGCTTTTACCCGTATAATTTTAAATTTTTTTCTTTTATATTTATATATTTATATAAAATTTTTTTTTTTACTTTATAATTTAATTAAAAAAATGTTTATACTTATTTTTTTATTATTATTATTTTTTTTAATGGTTTTAGTTTGAGGCTATACAATTATATTATATTTATTTATTTTGGGATAAATACCTATTTATTTTTAAATTCACTATATTTCTCATCATTTATATATGTACAATGTTATATTGCAATCTTTCTATTTATATAATAATATTATATAATTCTTTTTTTCAAAATGGTGGATAGTTTGTTCAATTAATTAATATATAATATTCTTATTTTAAAATATTTTTGTTTTTTGTTTACTTTTTAAATATACTTTTTATTAAAAAGGTAAATTAAAGCTTTTCTTGTTTTTCTTTTTTTTTAATTTAATTTAATTTTAATTTATATAATTTAATAATAAACTTAATTTTATGTACGATCGTTCAATTAATTAATAATATTTATATAATTTATAACCTAACTAAATATATTAAAAAATAATATAAATAAATAAATAATTAAATAATATAATATTTATCCATCCATTTTGTTTTTTTAAGTTTTATTATTGGTTTCATATTATTGAGAAATATTTTTTTATCATATATTTATTTATTTAATACATATAAAATGTACGGTCGTTGTTTTATTTATTTATTTTATAAGAGATTTGTTTTCGTATATATTATTTAATAATAAATAGAGGTTTTATTTTGTGTTTGTGGTCGAAAAACAAAACGGTTGACACATAAATTAAAATCGAATAATTATTTAAAACAAAATAGAGTTGGGTTTTATTATTAAATTTCGTTGTAAACATTTTCGCCACAAATTTTTTTTATTTTTATTTTATTAAATACAAAATATATATTTATATTTATTTATTTAGTTTAATTTTTAATAAATATATAATAATAGTGTGCGTTTTTTTGGTTTTTATAAAATGAAATTATAGAAAAAAAAAAATAATAATATATAATTATAAAAAAATAAAAATTATGGAGAACACAAATTGGTTGTTATAACAAAAATATTTATTTTATTTTTTATATTTTGAATATTGTAATATATTATTTATAGTAATTAATTTATGATTCATATTTATATATCATTTCTACACACATAAAAAATAAAATAAATAAATTAACATCAATAAAATATATAGATTTTATTTTTTTTTTTGGTTGAATTTTAAATTTTTATTTAGTTTTTTATAAAAGTTTCTTTTATACACTTTTTATGAATAATTTATTTTTTTATTCAAAAATTAATTATTGTCATAAAAATATTTACAATATCATAAAATTGTGTGAAATGGCAACACTCTATATTTAATTAAATAACAATTCAAAATTAAATTATAATTAAAATATATTATCAAGAGAAATGTGTTTTTCGTTTTTTAATGTTTGCGTTTTTGTTTGATTTTGATTTGAATGTAAACTTAAGTCAGTGAGGTCATGGGGTTGCCTGTTGTCACAATCATTACTCTCAATAAAATATTACATTTATTAATAAAAAAAATATGAAATTTGCTAAATTTTGGGTTCAGTTTATTCCTTGTTTTATAATTTTTATGAGTGAATAAATAATTCTTTTAAATAAACATTATAGTAAAATATTAATATTATATTTGAAAGTTTTATACGAATGTAATATATGAAAAATTGCTATATCCATATTATAAAATAAATAATTAAATAAATAAATAAATATATATATATATATATATATATATATATATATATATATATATATATATATATATATATATATATATATATATATATATTTATATATATATATATATATATATATATATATATATATATATATATATATATTTATATATATATGTATATATAGAAATATATATATATATATTTATATATATATATATATATATATATATATATATATATATATATATATATATATATATATATTTATATATATATATATATATATATATATATATATATATATATATATATATATATATATATATATATATATATATATATATATATTATATACCTTAGTTTGTAAAAATTATTAAATTAAGACACCATTTTAAATAATATATAAAATACAAAATTAAATTAATTATAATCTATATAATAATAAATTATGATGACGATCAACGTCATCTTTGACAATTTTATTTATAATTTGCTTTTGTTTCGATTTAAATAATAATATGTTATAATATTTCGTTATTATATTTTATATAGGAATCTTTATTAAATATATATTTATATATACAATTTAATTATTTACTGTCTGTTTTAATTTGTTCTTGTTTTTTTATTTATTTCAAATTTTTTTTTAAATATTTTTTTTAGTTATATATGAAAAATACTAAAAATCTAACACACAGCCTAATAATAAATTTATATATATATATATATTATATAATGTTATTATTAAATTAGTGAATATTTTGCTTTTATTAAATATATATTTATTTTCTAAATATTTATATTTGTTTGTTCCTTTTAGGGAGGGGGTTTGGTTTACATTTTTAGTTCGAAACATTTTTTTTTTGTATGTATAAATATTATTTTGATTTTCGATTATTTACATTAATTCAATAAAAAAAAATTAAAAATAAATTATACAAAATATTTTTTTTTTAATCAATTTTATAAAATTAAAATAAAAAATAAACTTTATCATTACAGCTTTTCATCAGTTTAGTTCGATTTTTATTTCTTACTAACAACAGCTCCACTAGTTTTAAATAGTATAATTTCTAATAGATTTCTTGTTTGTTTGTTTTGTGTCATAAAAGTGTAGAGAGTGTATCATCGAGTGTAGAAAATTAGCTCAGACGCACAAAATTGTCATATACAGAATATTATGTATATTTTTATACCAATTAAATTTATATCAGTCTAACTTTACAAAATATATATTATTTAATATATATATAATCGTCATATTTTTTCTTTGTTTTTTATTTATTGCTACATCAGACTTTATATATAAAATATATAGAAAAAATTTGTATTTTGCATGTGAAAGTGTATGTGGATGTGTGTTTTTGTGTAGAGATCTCATTTTAAATTTATAAAAGGTATAAAAATGCGATTTAATTGTAGACCCCACGTGTCATTGCTTCTCGATTTCGTGTATGCCATTTACACGTTAGTATACGAACATAAGTACGTCTAAATGATCGATTACATAGGGCATAGCATACCGGATTAATAGTTGAATTGATGTAGCACAAAGCATAAAAGAAATCCCACAATTCTTGTGGAATACATTTTATACAAGTAGTCGTCAACGGTTTGAGTAGTACTAGTATATTGTATGGCGTCCATGTAATAATGAAACTTAGGAGAATGGCCGACAAAGTTTTGGCCGCCTTCGTTTCTTGTCGCTTCTCTTGTGATTTTTTCTTTTTCTTAACATGCCGCGGTATCGGTTGCGTTTTAACCATCGGCTTTGGTATTATTTTAGCGTTCAACGGAATTTTTATATCGGGCGCGTGCGAAGCTCTTCGTGTTAGCGGCAAACTATAATCAGAATCACGTGATGGTAATGGACGTCTTGGCGGTACTGTCATAGCGGGCAGCGGTACATCATCCTGTATCATTTTAATCGATGGTGCACGATCTTCGCCTGAACCACCATCGGGCGGTAATCGTATTAATATTGTGTAAACAGAATCTTGGCTAACGGAACGTGACCCCAGCCGATTGCTGCCCGGCAGAGATCGTGATTCTCGCGGTCCTTGCATTTCTTGCAGCTGTGACAGTGGTGGTAATTGTGGCCGTATTGGTGTTGGTGAGACGTCCGGTATTACACTAACTAAACCCGGGCGTCCCGTTGCATATGGATCTCGGATCACATTTAAAGATGTGCACCTGAAATTTTTTTGATTTAAGAACAAAAAAAATGTATAAAATACTTGATTAGTGATCGGCCGAGTTTAAAACACGTTAATTAATAAAATGTTAGGAGTTTTGAAACCAAAAAAGAGGGAATGTGATTTTTTCGTGTTTAATTTTCTGTTCTACTACCTGGAAACGGAGCTTTGTAAAGGAGTTTCTATGGACACAGGTGTTGCATACCCTAAATCAGATGGTTCCTCTGCTTCGTATCCATAGTCATCGGAATCTTCGCGACCCGAATGCCACCATGCTATACACCATCCTTTTATTCCGCCATAACAATTTTTTGGCTTTGGTTCGATAACGACCTGTAATATTGAGCGAAATTCAATTCTAATTTAATTATTTAAATCGTTAATATACATACACTAGTTCGTCTCGAGTGTATACCATGGCCGTAACCGGAGTCGGAAAGCACGGCATTTGTCATATACACACTTTCGGCATCGGCTGATGATTCAGAGCGCGGTCGTCGCCATCCATCTTGTTCCAACGAAGCCATCTGTGACACAGATATCATTCCCGAATGATTCACAGCTGTATTTTCATCACTGTAACAAAAAGAGAAAAGTATTAATAATTATGCGATGTATAAGACAAAAGCAGCCCTCAACATTCAAGTAAGATAAACAAAAATCATGTCCAGCTCCTTTAATAGAAAAATGCAAAAGCACATCTGCTACTTTACTTTTATCCATTCATCCTAATTAGACCCCCTCTTTTGTGTACATACATTACAACAATGGCACAAAAAACACAAATAAATCAAGTGAATCAAAATGTTTGTCTTATTATTTATGATGATTGACATATGAACGACGACGGTATGGTATACGATATTCACCGAGAATAAGAAGAAAATTTTTTTCCCAATTGTCTTACTACAGATAATGTATACGTTAAAGAAGCCACACGACGAGAGGAGACGCAAGAAAAATTCCTTTTTTTTTTGGTTTCTTTCCTTTCGACTTCTATTCATATTATATATAGTATTCACTTCAAAGGACAATCTATTGTTATGTACCAACCAAATTATAATCGTTCCAATCAATGTGAAAATTGTATATGTGTACGTACATATATACCCTTCTTTTATAAGGTTTTCCAATTTGTTTTTTTTTTTTTAGCCCAATGTTGTAATCATTTCATTGTTGTACTACTACACTATACTCCTCTGTATTAATAAAAAAGAAAAATGTCGTCTATTGTTGTTGTCGTCGTCCTTTTATACTAGAGATTCGATTTTCTCATCGAGCATGAAAAGCAAAAAAATAAATAAATAAAAATTAAAGAAATCATAAATTTATGATTTATATATGTACAGTTATAAGATGAAGATGATTTTAACGATGTTGATGATGAGGTTGGAAGATGGAAATACAATGTGTATGCGAAAAGAAAATGAAAAAATATCCCAAAAGTATGTATAGATATGTACAACGACATCTCTATATAATAACACGATATAGAGAGGAGTAATCGGAAAACGGGAAGAGTAGAGAAAATTATTGATTTTCTTGTATGCTTGTTTAGGAGGCTGTCATGTGCTTTTTACTAATTGTTGCTGTTGTATATATACATATTGTGAAAGGACTACTTGGTTTTCTTAATTCCTCAAAAGCAATTAAAATATTCGTTTATTTAGATTATTGTTGTTCTTCTTCTACTTTGAGTGTGTTGAGTGCATTTTTGATTTTTCGATATGAAAAGTTTAAAAATGATTAATTATGAATGGTAAGAGACATTGTTGCACGTGCTATTATAAAGGGTTTTCAAATAAGATGTTTCATTTTGATATTTAAAAAGACGAGTATTTTTTAAGAGAAATCAATGAATGTTTATTTCATTGTAAAGAGGAAGCATGCAGTTGTTATTCGAGTTGTTGCTTGTATGTTGTAATTCGTTAGACTAGTTTCGATCTGATGATGACGTCATTGAATATGACTGCGTGACCTGGGCTTGATGTTCGTATTGTGCGATTCGTATATGTATTCAGTTGTGTCGTGACAGTGCTACCGAATTACAAGAACTTGTCTCGAAATATCGACGTCGCCCGCTTAGTAGTATTGAGCTTTTTGACATAAAATGAACTTATTCTGTAAAGAAAATATTATTATCCGAGCCTTGAGAGAAATGCGAAATGGACTACCACCCCACATTAAATTGAAAGAAGGCAGGCACCCACAATTCCAGTGAGAAGTTAATTTTTTTTTAAGTTAGACACGATGAATATTTGGAATGTTGTGTTAGAAGATATTGACCTGTAATGTTCACTAACACAGGGTCGTCGGGGTCACCAATGATGTTAAGCGTGTATAAAGTGTAGCGTTGTTATCTATTTCGAATTGTATTTTTGAAGTTGAGTTGCAATTCGACTTTTTGCTGCTTGTTGTTAATGTTGTAATTCGCTAGGCCGGTTTCGACTGATTATGACGTCATTAAATGTGTGATAGAAAAGATGAAATTAATCTGCATAATGAGGCATATGCTACCGGACTTGATGTTCATACTGTGCGATTCGAATATGTACGTTCACAGTTTAATTGTGTCGTGACAGTGCTGTAAAGTTACAAGAACATGACTCGAAATATCGATTTTATTAATTGATTGATTGTGGCGTGATGACAATTGTATTTGCGAATTTATTTGGGTTACTCTGAACGCCACAAAGGCATGCCATTTACTTTTGAAAAACGATATCAGCCAAATGGTCGCCACGGTTTCGTTTAACCAATTCGCACATTTGCGGCTGTATATGTCCTCGATAACTTCACAAAAGTCCGATTGTTTTGGACACGTAAAATTGCGATTGTTTCGTTGCTTGTGTGGCACGTTGCACTGTATTTAAAATAAATGCAGTGCTGAAAATAAATGGCGTCGACATCAATATCTTCCAATTCCGGCCATAAAAAATCATTTATCATAACTCGTTAATTTACGAAAAAATAACGCCCAATCAGACCACCTGCTCAAAAACCACACCAATCAGTGACACGTTGGGGATGGACAGGATTTTCAATAATCATTCTTGGATTTTCTTTGCCCCAAATGCGATAATTCTGCTTATTTACGTAGCCTTCGAGATGAACATAGGCTTCATCACTGAAGATGATTTCCCGATGGAAATCCGCATCATTTTCATACGACGTTGATGGTGATCGACTGGCTTGAGTTCTTGTGTTAACTGAACCTTAAAAGCTTTAAGACCTAAGTCTTTATGCAATATACGGTGTTATATCGTTTGTGGAATGTGTTATTCCAAAGATCGACGCGAGGAAACAACCAACCTGGGTTATTTTCAATACTACGGGCTACAGCAGCGACGCACACGGTTTCGATTCTTCAAATCACTAATTTCTCCCAAAAGTTCAAATTTTTCCACCAGTTTCATTAATGCCATTTTTGTAGTAAAAAGCTTTTTATCATTTTTGTGGTAAATTTTGATAAATTTCAATGCGTTTTGATAATTTTGTTAAATTTCAAAAGATGACAGCTTCAAAATTAACAGCTGTCCAAATAGCAGGGTATTCAAAATGAAACCTCTTATTGAAAAACTATTTAGATTATATGATTGCGTTGGTTGAGCGTTCAATGTCCACATCAAAGATTTGCCACTGTATTTAATAAGAAGCTCGGTGCTTCTTAAACAAAGTTTCATAAATCAAGTCTTGAAGCAAATACTTGTGTTAAATACGAAGAAAAATTATTGGCGAAGAAAAAATTATTTTTGTATCGTTGCAAAATTTTCAAATCAAATCTCATTTTTCAAGATAACCAATTATCCCATTTCAATATACTGTCATTGAAAGTATAATTAAGCAAATTTTACAAATCTATACGTAACGATCCATAAAATGAAATCATAATTTTATTTAAATAAAACCAAATTTAATTCGTAAATAAATTGTCAATCTTTGTAGCACAGTTTGAATGTTACATGTAAAATCGAAAAAAACGCCATTCACAGTGAACAGAGAACTCTTTTCAAATGATGCATAAATCTTGCCCACGTGATTATTTGTGGATTGTTTTACCTTTAGCCGAGCCAGTTACTGTGTTTTTTTAATAAAATTAACCTGTTAATAATTCTAATCTAAAACAAAATTATAGGTACAATTGTACAATGTTAATCGTTTCAATAATTCTAGTCGTAAAATAGTAGGAAGATTTTTAAACAGATGGTGCTTTATAATAAGATTTGATAAGAGATGGCGCATCTATTACAAAAAAAACGTTTTGTTTTACATAAAATAAGTTTTTACTTATAGAATGTCAAAAATACTCTAATGTAAATTACACTTTTATTACATGTAATAATCAACCGTGTAAATAACATAGTGTAATAGATTAATAGTGTAATTAATCTATTACACAAATAGTGTAATAGATTATTAGAAAATAATAGTGTAACTGGTGGCAGTTATCATAACTCAAATTTACATGGCATATGTCGTTTTTGATTTGTACACACTCCGGCCTTTTGAAAATCGTCGTATGTCGAAATTTACTCTTTTAAATATTGTGTATTAATGAGTTTCGAATGTATTATTTCATCTACTGTAATCTATTAAAAACAACAGGTAAAACAGATTGAAGAAGCATACATATGGGGTTAAGATCACGGATGAAAAAAAATTTCTGGTGTTAGTGTACTCAAATCGAGACTAAACGACTCCATCGAAAAAGCTCGTAAAGTTTGTTCTAGACACAGCTAAATGAAAAAATTACGTCATTTTTGAGTATTCTAATAATTTATTATTTTGCCTATTAAGCTTACATCTAATTTATTACTAAAAATACGTAATTTTTATTTCTGATTTTATTTTTAACATAGTTAAGTAGTTGAGAGTAGTTAAGCAGGTAAAACCCAATTTGGTGACATTTGAAACTGTACACCCATCAAAACGTATAAAAAATATTTTCCCATTAAACTAAAACCGCATCGAAGACACAGAACAGGACTCCTACAGAGTGAAATTGATAAAAAGATCCAGGAAAGGTAACGGTTTATTTAGAAGTAAGGATTTTATGACCGAATACGTATGAGTCGTGTCAAACAGTTAAAATATTTTTGATTAATATTGCTGGACATTTCGTCATCGAAAAAGCCCATTTCAAATTTAGTGGCTATACGTTAATAAGCACAATTTCCATATATGAGCTTAAGAACTTACTTTATCATAAGCCGGTTTCGATTCACGAATTAGAAGTCAACATTACTCGTTTAAATCAATTTAAGCCACATTAATTAACCGCATAACATCAGAGGTCTATTAATTGTTAGTTTGGTAGACTGGGAGTCTCCTATGTAATAGACAAGTAGTTTCTTTGAAATTAGACTAACCGGTATATATGTACTATATGCATGACAAACTCACATTTGTAATAATATTCGATATGTCAATGGCCCTTAAGCAGCCTGTCTCTGGGAGAATGTTTCTCAAAACAAACGTTTGAAGCCAAAGCTTCATTCAGAAATTACTAGCTAGATATATAAGAGCGGTTACAAAATTATTAGTTTTTTACAATGTATGTATGTCCTACAAGGATAGTGACATTATTTACACCATTTTGAATCTGAATGATCCATTTTGATTTAATTGTCAAAAATTTATTCAATTTTTATGTACATATACAATCCGGTTTTTATTTTAGGTTAGGATTTATTTTTATTTTTATTGAAGACAGAAAGGATAATTTATATCCTTTTTGTTTCTCGTTTCATTTTTTGAAATTCATATAAACAAATAAATAAAAGATTAAAAATAAAATAGTTGTAATGTTATTATTATTGTTATTATTATTATTTGATAATGGGATTAAAAACTAAAATAAAAGTTTTTACTTAGCTTTGTTTTTTTTGGAAAATGTATATCCTAAACTAATAAAAAGGATTTCCTTTTTTATATGTCCATACATAAATATTTTTGGGGTGGCGTGTGTACACATATGGGTGTACTGTATCTGTGTACATGAGCCCTGGTTGATGATGATATATACTCGTTATATATATATATATATATATATATATATATATATATATATATATATATATATATATATATATATATATATATATATATATATATATATATATATTATTGTATAGGCTTGTTGTTTTATGAATATTATTATTGTTGTTATTTTATTTTTGGAATCAATCAAGAAAAATAATAACAATAAAAATAAAATTATCAATTTAATAACTGGAGACGTATCCGCCTCATATGTTCCGCCTTATACACAACGCCAAAAAAATAGGAATGGTTAAATACACAATATTCTTCGACACATTAAATATATAAAATTGCATTTAGGATATTTAATGAACAGGATTTAATGATACGTATATAGATGTATTATATAAATCATAAAGCAATGGAAATAAATTGAAACATCAAACTTGCTGCGTGCTACAGGATATAAATATATATTATGTCGGCTATTGTACCGAATTGATATGTCTATCTAATATCTCTATATACTCGTCTATTCATATATAAACATATAATGGTGGATTGATTGATTTTAAGAGAATTGCCATTTGATACTTTAGTTTGGAATTTTCCTTTCATTCTTGTGTTTCATCTCATTTTCATTTTATACATACATGTGACTGAGATGAGGATGAAATTTTATATGCGATGGTGGAGCAAAATTTATGATATCCATGTTATTGATTATTAATACATTTTTTTTGTTTGTGTTACGAATAGATTATACATATATTATAAAACATTTTAATTTTTAATTATTTCGTGAAAATTACGGCACTAAAAAATGTATTCGTTTTAAATTAATAGACATAATATCATAAAATAGTAATAGGTTCCAAATTTAATTATTTTTTTTATTTTAATGTATATTCATTCCTTTGCTATATGACATAGCAGATTTTATTATATAGCATGGTAGCTTAAAAATTTGAGCTTTTTTAGTGGCCAAATTAAAGCCAGTGAATAAACTGAATATTAATAAATGTCTCCTTAATGACGACTATTTGATATTACTGGTGAATATTTTACAAACATTTCGTTCATTTCGTATGTAAAAAATAACAATCATTGATAATTGAAGTACAACACTTATAAAAAGAAATCATACAGACAAAAAGAAATTTCTAGATATAATAACACTGAGTACTGATTCAAGATGAACATTTTGCATGCGAACACTTAGTAATGTTATAATCATTTACCTCAGTGTATTGTTGTGATGTTTCACTGCAACGTTCAGATCTGAAAAAATACTGTGGACATAGATTGTTATAGTTTTATGCTGATTTTCTAAACTGCTCTGCAACATTATAATTTGCATAGTGAAGTTATTATAATAAAATCGAAACTCCGGAGTCAATTTGTTTATTATGGAGGATAAATATTGTTCACGGGTATTTATCAAAACCAAAAAATAATAAATTTACATATAAAAATGTCTATTCTATTGAGAACCTAACTGCTTGCTTCAAAATACTATTTGATTATTCTTATTTCAACTGGTAAAAGCATAATTTAAAATTAAGTATAATTTAGAATTGTCTTTGCTTAATGGTATAAATGATTTACACACACTAGAATTAGTGACATCTATCAGCGAAAAGCATAACTTTAAAAAGTTTTTCCGTTTGTCACTGTAATCAACTATATAATTTAATCAGTCTTAAAACTTTAAATACGATTAGATTTAATTTACAAATTTCTATGTTAATCTAAGGTCGTAGCAAAGTACACATGCGTTGTGCTTATGATAGATGATTGATATCAAATTGATTTAGACATCAAAACCAGCGTCAATGACGTAAAACTAAGACATTTGTCTTAGGTTATAGTACCTACAACTTTTTATTAATGAAGATTGTGCATATAAAAACTATCAGCAAATGATTAGCAACACTGTATGTACTTTCTTAGATAATAGTTTGACTATTAATCAGAATCCACTTAGAATCCACTCAGAATCCATCAATAAATTATTTAAACTCATCCTCACGAAGATACATTATTTTGATGATGCTAACGATACAATTACTGTTTGGGTAGGACCTATATTAAATATAGGTACTAAGTCTACTGAGAACGATGTTATTTATTTTTATGTTTATATTCAATTTTAGGAGCGTAGGATGTCTATAAGACTGGGTCATCTTTTATTCTGTTTGGGGCTACAGCCATGATTTACCATGTTGTGCCTCGTTAAATCGCTTGGTGATTTCCTTAGCATTTATTTCTTCTGTGCAGTTCAATGTTAGTTATTTTATAGTTAGTTAGGCCAGAAGCATTTCAGTATTCGTCTAAGGCACATGTATCGATGTTTCACACCCAATAGTACTGATTTCACACACGAGTTGAACATTCGTATCTTGGTCTTGCGTATAGCAGAACAGAAGACTTCTAGACTTTATGCAACATATTGAATGAATATCTGTCAATTTATAAAAATTCATTGACATCTTCAAAATGTACATTAATGATCTGCATCTGTGTTTTTATATTTATATTGAGTCTCATCATCTTGGTTTTTCTGATGTTGATCTTGAGATCAATCACATTAACTAGAATTGATGGCTGTTGTATTTTCTGAATGTTTGAGTTTTTGTATGAGACCAGGCATATGTTATCTGCATAGTTCAGCAGTTCATTGAGTTTAATAGTTAATACTCATTGTATGCCATTAGGAGACGTGACATTCAATTTCCGTAAGAAAACGTATTCTTGCCTTGCTCCTCGAGGTATTACTATTGTTTGTTTGTTTGATTGTTTGTTTTTATCTCTACAATCTGTTTCGGGGCTCGAGGCACTCCCAACTCTTTCGCAGTTCGCTTATTTACGTCCTACCTTACGCCATTACAGCCAAATCGAGGACGTACGGCTATAGGTCCGATTTACGTAGAACCATATGCACATTGCATAGCTCCATGCCAGCCTATAGTACTGACATGGAAGATGGGTCGGTCCATGAATTCTGCACTCCAACAGGGGGTCATAGATGTGTTCATTCACATCACCGATCGTAATCGTGTGGTGAAAAATCCCTTTGCCATCCTGCCCCTATCGGGATTCGAACCCGATACCTCCCGCTCCAACTACCGCAGCTTTAACCACTGCACCATTTGATCGGTAAGATATTACTATTTTACACTATATTTGTCTTTATATTGAAGTTGGTTGCAGCCCGATATAACATTTGTTGTATGATTTCAATCAATTTCTTGGTGATGCCTATTTAACAAAGTCTCTACGATATTGCGTTCCTATTTATCGTATTAAATGCGCGTTCGAAATCAACAAAGATCAGTATAGTAGTGATTCCCATTGACGTGATTGTTCAGTGAGGATAGAGTTCTCAATGATTGAGTTAATTTTGGCTGTGTAGATTAAATGAAATATAGACTGAATTTCCTCCACTGTATATGAACTATTTACAACCATCATCATATTTATTTAGTTAAGACTGAGCATATATAAGAGTATTTGGTATATGGTTAAGATAAATATACATTTTTTGGCTCATCATTATTAAATAAGAACACGATAAAAATTAATTGAAAATCTAATTTATAATGAATGAGTTATAACTATAGTGAACAAGTCTTTAAGATGGTATAAGCATAAAGCTTGAAGTAACTTTCATTACATTTATTTTTTCTAATTTCCTCGTTTTTTTCTACTTAACATATACATTAAACCGAATATGCAGCACTGTATGTATACATACTGTGTAGCCTTATTCATATAATATTTTAGATACATACATATATGTATTTCTATCATCAACGTCATTATGATTACATACATTTTTGGGATAATTTAATTTTAAAAACGAAAAACAGAAAATTTCTTATCTCTCGAATACGGAAATTTAATAAAAGGATATTTATTATTAATAATATTTTAATGATAAATGCTGTAATAGTAATATATATGTACATATATACAGGGTATCCCATAATTCGTTAAGACTAAAAGAAACATAAATTTAGTTCCACTGAAATACCTTGTGCATAAAAGAAACTGGCATACGTCTTAATCGTATATATGGGTGAAGCTGTTACCATGCAAACCTCGCCATTCCAACATTTGTGGGAACGTAGTACATTAGAATCGTCACACTACGGTAAACAATCAATACAAAAATCTTTAATCAAAAATGAAAAAGTTTAAGATATTTAAAGTATTTTGTATTTTTGAATGTTGAATATAAAAATCCACATTATATTATAGGTCATGTAGATAGCCGTAGATTTCCGCTACAGTAACCAGAACTTCACGTGAGAGACATTTGGTTGGATCACTAAATTGTCGAGTAACATCTGTAAAAAAACTCAACACTTAAATACACATCCCTTGCTTAAATCTAAGGGTTTGGATAATATAATATTTAGTAGGATACGATGCCAAATTGGTCATTTGGTATGATGAAAACTAAAACCAAATTGATTTGTTTCACAGAGTCTAGAGTAATTAGTTCTTGAAATGAGTTACCGGATAGTGCCGTCTTGATCATCTGCCATTCAACACCTAAATATAAATCTATCTATCAACATCGATGTGGTTTTCGATACAAGCTGTATTGTTCCACAACTTGTGATTGAACACCTTGTCCAACCATGAGGAACTTGTATAGATTTCCAAGTGATCTTGGTTGGATCACTAAACTGTCGAGTTACATCCGTAACATATCAACTTTAAAATCCAGATCCAAGTGTAATCTGATAGAATCTATACTAAAGCATGATGTCAAATTAATGATTGATGACTTCAACGATAGAGCTGGGAGAATTTTGATCGACTTATATACAATATAAACTCGTAGAAACATGGATATACTGCAAACCAAAATTTACCATGTGTTGATTTCGAAAGGACGGGACCTGATTGTCCTAAACGTGAGCCCTGATTGTCCTAAACGTGATACAGGGTCGTTTTACTATTGACCAACGAATATAACCTAAACTCGAGTCGAAGAGTAAACTCGGTTTACAAACGCATGGAGAAATTAAGCAATTGCTTTGCTATATGAAGACTACTAACTAAATAGGCTTAATACTATAGACACATAACTGGTTTTGTAACTACAGTTTCAAATTCATCATGATTTCGTTGTATGTGTCACTGCTAACCACGGTTTATTATTGCCACGGCTATGGCATTTTAGTAATGACAGTGCTTAGTGATACAGTTAGTGAAAACCAAAAACTATAAATATTTTTATGAAAATAAAGGTTTTCAATAGAAAATAATTAATACAGATTTTGAAAAATTAATGAAAAATAAGACTAAAAATTAAAATAGCAAAATTTGGGTGGAGGGCGAAACAGAAATATTTTTAAACCACAAAGTTAACGTAAGAATTTTAATAAATTATGATAAACTGTCAAATGAATAGAAAACTGTAGTGTGTCATGTATACTAATTTCGAAAATCAAAGTTTCATAATCATGGTTACGAAACCAGATATTTTGGTATAAGACTATAAAAAATACAACAACTTAGTAATGATTATAATTAGCATGAGTTCTTGAAATGAGTTAAGACTTTGATAACCTGCCATTCGACACCTGGAAAAAGACCTATCTGTCAAGATCGAAATAGTACTCGATGTGTTAATGTTCCAAGATTGTGATTGAATACCTTGTGCAGCCATGAGGAACTTGAATGGAAACTCGTCAGGAGAAAACGTGAGTTTTTGGTGCAACATAGTTTGAAAGAAACTCATTTTTAACCTCGATTTGTACGTTCAATGAAGCCAATTTTGACATATTCAACTAAATTTAGAACCAAGAAAAATTATCAGCACAACGTGATCCAGTTAGTGTTTTGGATTGGTGTGATTGGACAACGCTTGCAATTTGAAGGCTTACACAACTCAATAGCAGTCTCGTACTATAAAATTGTATCTAACTAAAATCATGTTCTTTATGTCACATTACGTTTGGGACACCTTGTATATATATGTTATATATTTATATACAATGTATACATGTCGTTTATATATATATGTATACAGAAAAGCATATATTCAATTTTTATTTCACTCGATATCCTATATTTATATATTATTTAAGTCCTGTTGAATGACAATAACTCGAAACATATATGTATAAGCTAAGCACATAAAAATTATACACCAGTTAAATGTTATTTTGATGTCATAAAATCATAAAATAAATAAAAGTAAATCCATTTTCGGAGAACAACAATTTTATTGGGTGAAAATTATGATACATATTCAACGCATATATGCTCTCGTACTTATATATGTGTACAGTAAAATTTAAGCAATCAATAAACGTGTATATAATATACGTACATGTGGCCGACCAAAAATTAAATAAGTTATACGTTTCCCACACATGTCTACATAGCTTTATATATATATATATATATAAATATAAAACATATATATATATATATATATATAAATATAAAATATATATATATATATATATATATATATATATATATATATATATATATATATATATATATATATATATATATATATATATATATATATATATATATATATATATATATATATATAATTGAATTCAAGCATATCATATAAATATATAACAAACATTAAAATCTTTCTAAAAATTTGATCACAATAATTTAATAAAGCTCGTTAAATTTAAGCTCAAGAGCTTAATTTTTCCCATATTCATTCTCATCAAACAAATAAAAAAGGATCATAGAGATATCCTTCTATGCAATAAAAATCTACAGTTTTTTATTTATATATAATTTACCACATTTTAATTAAATATCCTTTAATGTTGTATGCTTCGTCGTCTTTATAAATAACGTCTTAGTACTAAGTACGAGTATATAACTTGGGCAAACGAATATACATATACATTTAATGTGTTTGTAAACCGTTGAAACCATACAATAAGGAGTGCTCCTCTTAAATAAAATGTTCATCGTAGATACATGTATTTATTTATTTCGTCTGCCCACTGGATTATCTATCAAAATAATAAAATAAAATAAGCACGCAGCTATATAGTAACAAGCGATGTTAATGTAACGCAGTAAAGAAAATTATTATATATAGGCGTCCGCCTCTTCATGAAAAAAATAATTAAAAATCATAAATAAAATAGCAAACAAAATAATTGCAATAAAAGATCAACAACATCACAAGTTCACACAACAAGCGTGACACGTGGTGTTGAAAGACCTGACGAAAAAACAGTACATATATCACGCGTCTATAGATTAATTATAGAGAGGTACATCCATTGAACTAGAAATGTGTCTATTCCATTTAACAACATCATGTATATACATATATAAAATGTTGAATACTAATTATAGTCCACAATCCCGTGTGCATTATTAATTTTGTTGTTAAAATATTTATTTTAATTAACTTTGCGGCCGCACTCAATTCCCGACGTAATTAACCAAGCCAAACATTGTATATGAAACCGAAACCAAACCAACCCAATATAATAAACTATTTTTAAACATTCACAAAAAAAAAAATAAAATGATGGTTGCTCAAGCAATGCGTAAGGGTTGACTAAAAATATCTTTCGTTTCTAAATACATTTTTTTTTGTTCTTGTTATTCTTTAAAATTCATCTCTTCTATATAGGTGTGTATATGGTACATAATACGTATACATATATATCGTACACCCTCAAAAGGACCATCAAACAGAAATAAATTTTCAATACAGAATGTTGTTTTCATTGTGCGAGGGTGGTTATTTCACCCGACACGATATAGCGCATATAACAAAGTATATTGAAATGCGCGAGGTTGAAAATTAAATATCATATAAAAATCGGTTGATATTGTCCATGGTTGGAAGAAAAACAATGTCGACGGTTGAGATTAAAACATAAGGGTGGGCAGGGTTACGATAGTTTAACAAATACTAAAAAGCAAAATCTAATTTAGGTTTGTTTTTATCTCTCTATATATATACCATCTGTGTTGTGCCGAAGTTCTACCGACTCAAGCACAGTTCTATTTTAATGTCCTACTTACAGTGAAGGCAAACCGCCCAGTGGCCCTATTCTGGTTTTCCCAGGGAATTGGGAATTGGGAAAAAAAATTTCCCAATTCCCAACTATAATAATTCCCAATATTTTATTCCCCAATTCCCAAAAGTGTATTCTGGCGTGCTGGGAATTATTTCCCCTCTGTGAAACAAATAGTTTTAAATGTTCGCCACTAGAGTACCTTTTTCATGTTTTTTTTCATGGTGCGCTGTGTTTTTATATTTGAATATGATTTTAAAAAAAATAGGTGTTTTTGCTTTTGAAAAACAATTTAAAATTTTCTAGGGTTGGAATTATTTTCTACATTCACTATTTATTATGATTATTAATATTTATGAATGAGCTAATTTTTTTTATATTTTTAGGGCAGATAACACCAAATTTAAAAATATTTGTGTTTTTGCTTATAAGAAATAATAAACAAAATTTAAATTTATACTATAGTCTATTTATACTCTAGTATTATGATTTATACTCTAGTATTATGAGTATTTTACCATAAGAAATATGAATTCCCAACAATTTTAATACGGAAAAATAAACGTCAAAACTGTTATAATTGGGAATTATTTTTTCCAAACGAAATATTTTTCCCAATAGCCAGAATACACTTTTGGAAAAAATAATTCCCAACTGTTATAAAAACGTCAAAAATTTCCAATTCCCAATTCCCTGGGAAAACCAGAATAGGGCCACAGGTGGCACAGTGGTTAAAGCTGCGGCAGTTGGAGCGGGAGGTACCGGGTTCGAATCCGATTCGAGGCAGGATGCAAAATGGGTTTTTCACCTTCGATCGTTTGGGCGGTGCGATCGGTGGTGAAAAATAAACATAATCTGGATCCTCTGTCGTGTTTAGAATCCTTGGGCCGACCCATCTTCCATGTCAGTACTATAGGACTGCCATGGAGCTATGCAATGCGCAGATGGCTCTACGTAAAGACTCGGACCTATAGCCGTATAGATTGGTATCACAACGGATCAAATTTGGTCTAAGTGTGCGATAGCAGCCACATCAACTTAACTTTTTTTTTTACAGTGAAGGCAACTCGAGCGCAATTGGTCGTGTAAATATACGATGTAATTTACATAAGATTATTTTTTATATTCTACATGCAAACATCGTTTTTTAACTGTGGCTACATCTCTTATCACATCTAATTTTTACTAAATCTCTGTTAAAGAATTCTTTTTACTATTTTGCGAATGCCAAAATGGCAAAATAATTTTTGTTTTAGATTAGAATTATTTACAGGTTAATTCCGTTACAAGTCACCTTAAATTGAAAATCCAATTAATAATGTTAATACTAGTACTCAAATCAAAGATTTTCACGTGAACCAGGGATATATTTTTTTGGATTATTTTGGTGTTTGGCATATCACAGAAATGAAAATCACAAATTATTCCAAATATAACAAAGTTTAATCACAGAACTTTATAACACATCTATTTCGTATACATCAGAAACGTAAATGTCAAAATTTCACGTGAAAAAGGTTTGTTTGTATCTCTACAATCTGTTTTGGGGCTCGTGGCACTTCCATCTGTTTCGCGGTTTGCTTATTTACGTCCTTACCTTACGCCATTACAGCCAAATCGAGGACGTACGGCTATATATGTCTGATTTACGTAGAACCATCTGCACATTGCATAGCTCCATGACAGCCTATAGTTATACTGACATGGAAGATGGGTTGGCCCATGAATTCTGCACTCCAACAGAGGGTCATAGACCTGGGCGGTGTGAAAAAAGTTGTTAGGCCATTATTTTTTCGTGACACTAATTTGTATAGTTTATGCGCGCCATCTTTGATGCATTGAGATAATTATAGTTTTTTCGCTGATTAACTGAGTACTGCTTAGCGAAAACAGAAATGAAATTTTTCATTTCGAAGTTCACTTTGGTAAACTCGTTTAGAGCTTTCACGCGAGATCAATCTGAGTACTAGCCTTTAATTGTTAATGACCAAACCGATAACCATTTACAAGTTGTTTCAAGATGTAATAAATAATTCAAATGAAGTAGAAAATATTAACATATCGTCTCACTAACAAAAAAGAATTGTAATGCGAAATACACTTTATGCATAATTTTCTGAAAAAATTTTACTGCATTCCTAAGTCTAACGGGGTTATAGACTACGCGCTCATACTGAGTTTACATATTCCTTGAGGCATATTCTTATAGACTGATCTATCGAGTTTTTTTGTAACGAAAAATGTCGGAAAATAGATGGCACTGCGAATATTGTTGTCTTTGATTTTTACATGCAATGGTTTTTTACATGTAAAAATATGAAATTGTTTATATACATATGTTACTGACATGGATGATGAGGCTCATGAAATCGATCTCTTCCCTGCATTATCGCCTGTATAATTGAATACTAGTGAACAAGTTTCGTACTTCCGACCAATATCAATAATTCAATAGCATATGCGGTGGTAAGTAATTCGAAACGTTTCTGTTGTCTCTGCATTGTTTCTGATCAATATATTTGCAATCGAATAAAAAGCTTTATCTCAGTTCGGAAACAAGCCACGTGCTTCTAATAAATAATTCAATTGTGAAATAACGCAGTCACAATGTTGTGTTAATGTTGAAAACAGGCTATCGAGAACTTTGCATTTAGCTCAGGTATTCGACAAAGAGATGCACCTAATCTCACGTTGGAGTATATTATGACAAATCAACCAACGTTTTGTATATGCAGATGATCTCTATGTGATTGGATTAAATGGCAACGAAGTAAAAGAAATACTTCATCCATTAGAACAGTGTTTAGCTTCCGTTGGTCTCAAAATCAACGAGTTCAAAACCAAATATCTGATCTATGGTTAGAGACCAAAATGCAATTAAATTCACTAGTTGTTTGACTGATGAGATTCAATTATCTTAGTTCTCTTCTGAAATCAAAATATCTTGCAAATGCGGATAACTTGAAATTGTACAGAGTGATGATGGCTTCAACCATTCGAGAGAAGAATTATGCATGTGTATATAGTATATGGCCCAGTAAGTTAATGACGAATTTCTGATATCGTGTATGAAATCAAAGAACAATGAGTACGGTGGTTCGATCACGTTCTGCGAACTGATCCGGACCAAAAGATACAGCGATCTTTAAAGGTCTAGAGTCACCTTTCGGTAGGTCGCTGTTGTTGATGTTAACTCCACAGCTATATTATTAATTTAAAATAAGCCAGACATTGCAAAAGCATTCGAAAAGCTATATAGGAAGTAGAAAATATTTTATGTTTTACTGTGTGCCACGTTCTTTTGAATCGTTTGATAAATCAAAATACATAATAGAAAACACATCGAGATGTAAAATAATATATATTCTGCATTCAAAGCGATGTTATTGTGTAGGCGAAATTATCAAGTAAACCCAATTTTCATAATTAATACCAAATATCATGACAACAATGTGGAAATTAAAATGTGTCGCACACGCAAAATAAGGAAAAATTATTGGAAATTGTCAACGTTTTGATCTACTTTGCTATATGTAGTCTATAATGAATGAATTTAAGTTCTTATTACTATCGGTATATATACGTTATTCATATACGTCACGAAAATATCGCCTACAACATGTAAATTAGAAGTCACAACACACACACACACACACATATATGTATATATACTCATTCCACACAAACATATCAGATGATAATATTTACAAGCTTAAAGCGATTTATGATGAGATAATATAAACGGGACGATATCCTTTTACTGCACATATGTACATAAATGTCGAATTGCATTTTTCGTTTTGCTCCTGGGTGAAAGCATTCTCTTTTGAACTTTGGTGGATTTTTTTGTATTCACCACTCATTATATACGGGTCTATATATACATACATACATATATAAATCCGCTAGCAACATATAATGAAAAACAAAAATATAGCCAGATTGTTACGTCATACTTGTAGAGTAATATAGGATATCTGTTATTTTAACAACATTTTGTTGCTGTATCAAGCGTGTATATGATGTTATTACATAATGAGTTAGAGATGACGTATACACATTTTTCGGTTTGTTTGTATCTCATTTAAATCGCTTATCTTCAGAAAAACAGTGGGAATTTTTCCTTTCGCTTTTTTTTTGTTTTTTATTCGGGGGTGTTTTATGGTATATATCTCATTTTTATGATTATGGAAAAGTTTGGTTGAAATATAATAAATAAATTACGCCAACGTACATTAGTCTCTCTGTATATGTATGTATTGTATATATACGTGTCTATATAGACTCAAAGTATATAAAGGATTTTAATTTGTTTGTTCGTTTGATTTTAATAAGAAATTTTCCTTTTATTTTATAACATTTAACTTAATTATCAACTCAATAATTTTCTCTTTTCTCGTGTCCTTATATTAACGTTTTTCTATTTTACAAATCAATTTCCTATATTATATGAATCTTCGGAAATATAACTTTTTTACAGGGAACTTTTCTATAATATGATTATTTTCATCAAGCAATCGATATATGCAAAAGAAAACTAAACAGTTTATTAGTACAGTAATACGAATCGGGATTAAATGCCAAGATGAGTGGAGAGTTAGATGATAAAATAAGAAGTTTTCAGTCGAAGTTCACCTTCAACTAAATAAGTTAATTTTTTTAACGGGTTTTACAGGCAATTTTTGGTCCATACCGTGCTATCAATTTAATTCCAATGGTTTTGATCACGAGCCAGCTCTTCATACTGTTGCAAGCAACTAGTATATGCCAGATCACTTTCTATGTCGTTGAGCCATTATAGCCGACAGTGTCCTCTGGCTCTTCCGTTTAACGTCGCTGTATCATTCGGTCCAGACCAGCACTCAAAACGTGATCGAGCCAACGTACTCGCTATCCTTTGATTTCATGCATGTGAATTCGTATTAAATTACTGAACTCGTGGTTGAAACGAATTCGGTATGTTCTATTAACGTCGCGTTTAGCGTAATATTTACACACGCATAATACTTCGCTCAACATGACAACGGCTCTGATCAACATTCAATTACAGCTTATTTAGATTTCAGACGTGGACGTAGAAGTTAAAAAATCTGATAGATAGCTGCAAGGAGAACTTGGACATCGTATCCGATATTATTATCGTGAATAATAATAATCTCTCTCCTTCAAAAGTGTGGTTATCAGTACTGAAATGAATTTCATATTGGTCTATAAGCCCTGAGACCAGAAAGGTTGGTTTTGGACTTACTGATTTTGAGACCAATTCTTTCCAAGATAATGTACGACAGTAACCTTCATGCTGTGCCAAAAAAGTGATCACCCTTCTTGAATATTGGACAAAAGGTGGCCACTTTCCATTCTACAGGCATAACTTTATTTCGCCATTCTAACCGAATTAGGTCAAAAAGACAGTTCGTCAAAGTTATAGCCATCATAATATAAAGAGGTCTGAGTTAATGCAATTAACGGTAGCATGTGGTGAACGATTTTTCTTTATTCTCTGCATGGCTATGGAGAATTCTTCGACGAACCTCAATAAACATCTGTGCGGTTGGTATTTGAGGATATTCAAATACAGCTTGTGATACATGTGAACCATTAAGCAGGGCAGAAAAAGGTTTCCATCATTGCCGATGGCAGTTGATCGAGAACTTAAGGTATATAGTATTGTTTTTTGTTCACTCAACTGATTTGTTTGTGTTGGTGGTTGGATGGTGATTTTATGGAGGTCATTTCTGTGGTTCACGCATTCTTAATTCTTGTAAAAGTCTTTGAAGTTGAAGAGCGGGTGGAGTTTGGACCCGCATTGTTTTCGGGAGTTGTGTCATGTGTGCATTTGTATATTTCTGGTGTATGTTCTGTTGGTCGTGTTCCTGTAGAAAGATTATCTGTAGAAAAGATAAAATGGACATAAGGATAGAAAGTATAAATAATCAAGATATAGCATCAGGCTTTGTAGATCGTCATATTATATGAAATGCTGTCGGGTCATCGCAAAATCTATATTGCTCCTCGTGTAATGGATTGGAAGATACGGATTCGAAATTCAAATTTACATAAAATACTCCAGTTTTAACTGTTGGTACAACTAAAACACATAATATGATGTAATTAGAAATGTCTTAACCTAATCAACTAGCAATGTTTAACAATCTTGGATCGTTATTATATAGACATATTTTGCTAACAAATTATAACAAACTGAGACTAACATTCCTTTTTCTTATAATCTTCAGTGTTGAGATGCTGGCATGGCATTGGTAATCGTTAACCTAGGCCAACCGTATAATGGTTGGCTTTCCCTATCATATCATATCATTGGTACTATCTTTTAAGAGACGATATGGATCAACCGATTAATACGTATTGTTTGTAAGTATATCAGTAGTACATATTCTAGATACTTATTATATTTTATCGTACCTTGGGTACAACTAAAAGCCAAAACTCATTTCAAAACCACAAACGCAACGAAATTTTGTTTAACTGAAAAAGTTTTCCACCATCATCGTATACGTACTCTCGTACATACATCCAACTTTAATTTTCCAATTTTATATTTAATTTATTTTTTTATAAAGCAAAATATTAGTTGTATAATAAAAGATGACAGTTTTTGTTATTAAAACTAAGAATTACTGTATATTGTTATAATAAGAAAATATATATTTATGATTTAATTACGAAATAAAATGAAGAAAAAAAAATGATTTTTGTTGTGCTATTATTTAGTGGAGACACATTTTACGAGTAAGTGGATACTTTTATGAGCTTTTACTATTTTTATTGCTTTCGTTATGGATTGATATTAAATAATAAAAGTTTCACAATGCTTCTCAATACAAGAATTAATAAAAATTACTAATATTTGTAACGTCTATGCAATTTCAAAAATATCTACTTGTTCATCAAAAGGTTTTTCTGCACCACTGATAATATTTTGTACAAATATTTCAACATTTTGTGTTACAAATATTAAGTAACTAAAGTTAGAACGAATGATACTTTTTGGGATAAACACAAAAATCGATATTTAGGTTATTTTCAAGCGATATGCCACTGGTGGGCGAATTCGAGATAAATAAACAAATTAGTATTCCTGGAAACTGATTCGGTATTATTAGTTAAATACAGCAAATTTGTGATTTTCGATCCTGTTCAAATGAATGTGAATTTTGTAAAGAGCTCAAAGAATGAAACACCAATTACATGTTAGTGACACTAACCCGGTAGGCTAAATTCGACGATGAGCAATATAAATTAATGATAAATGCGATTCAGCAACGAGCAATGAATTATGTTACAAAATTATCACAGACTTATTTTGACTATATATTGTTGATCTCAAATATCCTTAGTACAATTGAAATTCAATCACTCATTTGCATACTGAACGGTTGCCAACCAAACACATTTTTACAATAACACATTTTTACTGTCAATTTGTTCACGCCCTGAGAGAATAGTTTTGGCAACCGAAGCTAATAAAAACTCGGAGCCAAAATATGAAAATGTCACAAACAATAAATGCTGACGAATAATTCCATATGTAATACAGTTCGGATTTATTTATTATAATATATAAAATAAGAATAATTATTAGTTAAAACAGAAATAAAATATTTACAACTCACCTAGAATTAGACCGCTTCGATGAATCTTTTTTACCCGCTTGTAGATTAGGTAAGTCCTTTTGTCGTTTTTTAGTTTCGCGCCATATACGATAATATAGAAAACACATAACTGACACAGGCACATAAAAGGCTGCAATCGCTGTACCAAATGTAATATAATGATTCGTTTCAATAAATTGTATATAACATTGATATTCGGGTACAGTTCGTTTTCCTTCAATATATGGCCAACTGTAAATCCATGGCGGCCACAATAATAATGATATACCCCATGCAGCACCAATCATAATTGCCGCCCGTCCCGTTGTACGTTTAGCACGATATGTTAATGGTCTTGTTACACTAAAATATCTATCAAAACTTATTATAAGTAAATTTAATACAGATGCATTTGATGCTAAATAGTCCAGGGCCAGCCATGTATCACATACATATGGTCCTAGTGGCCAATATCCTAATATTGTTGATACCGTAAATAATGGCATTGATATTAAACCAATTGCAAAATCCGCAATTGCCAACGAAAATAAAAAATAGTTACTTATCGTTTGTAAATTTTTATCAATCTTAAATGATATCATCACCATAACGTTACCAGCTACAGTTAATATACTTAATATTGTTGCAATTATTGCTAATATAACCATTTGGGGTATTGAATAACGAAAACCCGGTGGCACCGTACCAGTATCGGTACAATTTGTAACGCACGTTCCATTTGATGTCGATGTATAAATTGTATCACCGATTCCGCCAACCGTACCATTTAATATATCATCGTCTTGCAACAAACCAACTATTTGGGTGACGGCCGCTGTAGCTGCGGTTGTTGTACGAAATGTAAAATCGCGTGATACTTTGTTGGTTAGGGCGCCAACAAGCGCCCGGGCTGTTGACGATTTGAAATAATATCCATCCATTATTATAATATTTGTTATTATTACTATTACACTTTATTATTACTACTGTCACTAATATTATTATTATATATATTAGTTTTATAATTATAATATTATTATATAAATTTAAATTTACTATTTTTAATTTAATAAAATTTTCTATTAATCCTGATAATCTGCAACGAAACGAAAAAAAAAATAGAAAAATAATTGGTTTATTAATTAAATTATCGAAAATTATATAATTTATTTAAAATTAAAAATTTGAAATCCACAAAAATAATAAAAATAATTATTTTTATCAATTTTATTATCAATAAAAACCAATATATCTATGAGCCAACATAAATTTCTTGCTACTTATATAATAGAGAGCAGATGCATGTATGCCAAAACCGATATGCATGCAAGCATGCACATACATTCATATCGATGAATATTGATATTGATGCAATTGGGTTTTCTAGAAAATGTATATATTTTATATTTATTATATCGATTTAATTATCACAACAGCTATGTATGTTGTTTTGGTTATGTATATACAAATTACTGATTAGCCATTGGGGTAATGAGATTTTAGACATACCTATTTGAATATTAATTGGGTTTTATATAGTTATAATCGAATGGAAATATTATTTTTCGAAACTTGATGTAGTGGGTATCATGGTATTCTATGTAAATAACATATATATAGATATATATACACTCCCACGAGAAAAGGGTAGCAAAACCGATAGAGCAGGCTCTTTGTGGAGGATAAATGATAAAAATAGAAATTTACGATGTTATTGTAACACGTAAATCACATCGAGAGATCCCCAACTGACGGCTCAGAACTTATACAAATAAATTAGACGACCAAAAAGGTTATTTTGAATCAGCTAGGCTCACAACAAAATGCATAGATAAAACAGGAAATGTTTGGGTTCAATGTAGAACTGCTAACAACAGTTGATACAATATGATAGTTATAACCTAAATCAATCAACCTGTTAATTCATTTGAATAACTATTGTGGAATCAAAATTTTATGATCCAGTCCAAGAATTCCTTAACTGACACATTTAATTCAATGAAACTTTTAATAACTGACTATTTCGTCCAGCAATTTAGTTAAATTGTCGCAATGTCTCTTCTCTTTTTTTTTTGTTTCTTGGTTAGAGTTTGTCTCTAAGCACTCAATACTCTTTCTCAATTCTCTATTAACGTCATAGACCTTATCTCGAATCCAAACAATTTGCGTAGTCAGTCTGAACATTGAATTGCTCCATCCTAGCCTATACAGTCGAGGATCGTAGATCCTACAACACGATCATAATGAAAAATCACATTTGTATCTAGTCCAAATCGAGATTTGCATCCGAAAACAATATTGGTTTTCATAAACTAATGAAAGTTTCCATTTCAGGATACATATACCAATGATAAATACCGGCATCGACATTACAATAATATATTGTAACGAATCTGCCTATATCAACGCAGCCAACTTCATGGAAGTCCATAATCGAGTGGTTATAGCAGGCGGCGTACGTAGTTGTAGTCAACATATAGATGGTGGTTCAAATCCAACCCCGACGACAATATAATATTTTTATGTTTATTTAGGAGAGTCAGAGATGTCATATCTTCAACGCCTCAAATGATATAGTGTAATAGTCGAATTATCTTGAGAAGTGTTAATCAGATGAGAAAAGAAATAACACTATGCAACGAATAAAAACCGTTGCAAATACTTCTACAGTGCGCATGGAAACATCTCGAATTGTACTACACCGAAATGTATGCACTAATAGTACATTAACTGTTGGAAGAAGAATGGAAAGAGTGAGAATTCGACTGATTTGTATAAAAGCAGTGCTAAATCGACGTATCGGAAAAGTTTAATTTTAACCAGTGAAGTGTTAAAGTGATCCAAATTGAAGTGAGGACAACGTCAAAGTCCCCACCAGAGACAAGCTTCTAAACTTGCTACGCACCGTGGGAGTCGTAATAATATGGTAAACTGCAACCTCATTTTGAATGTATGCTCATTTGTTGAGGATGTGCAGTTCATCGATCTCAAAAATATATGTAAATATGGGCTTATACACCAAATCTGTAAACTTGGAAAAAACTATGACGTATCGAAAACAAACAATCACCTACAAATATTGACTCGCTGGTAAGTCTAAGCACGAGTACTGATTTTCAATCCATTTTTAAATATTTTCCACGAAGAACTCCGACATGATTGGACTATCCAAATTTTTATTTTAAACAAACTTAATGTTTGGTTATGTTAAAAGATTGAATTTCACTACCTGACCAGAAAGTCAAACCGAATAATTCAAATGAATTATGTTTCTTTTCGATGACTTTATTTACCGGTTAATTAAAATGGTCCATCTATTGAAATATGTTGTTGTGAAAAATTATTTAAAACCAATTGTTAAACAATCCGCCAACTTGATAATTGATATCGGGGCAGATTGACCTGACAAACCCCAAAATAATATTGAGCTGATTTTTAAATCACCTAAGCCACCAAATATTTTAAATTCTTGCATTTTCATTTGGCATGCTAGAGTTTCACATATTTAATATATGGCAACTCTGTTTTGTTAAACAAAACCCATTTAACAGATGATATTTGTATACTTTTGCTCTGTCATTAGTTTACTTTGCCGTTTCATTATCAATAGACTCGCGCCAGAGAAGAAATTTTTAGGCAAAATAATGGTTCTGTTCGTCAAACTCATCGAGCATTACGTTCATTTTACGGTGGTCATACTTGTCCATCAGACTAGTTAATTCGGTTAACTTAAGATCGTTTTAGTACCACGTATTCTCAAAATCATAATACACATCCAGTAAGATGTCGAATAGTGCGTACCGAACTCGGGAAAGATGCTATGTACAGAGCAGTCAATACTGAGGAAGACCAAAATAAAACCTTCAACTTTATGAAAGATTTTCGATGTTTATGGAAGAAGAAATTAAATTCATCTAACCATCGCACACGTTGCCAATTTGGCCAATGGACTGAACCAAAAATTGATATTCATCTTGATTTTCGAAACAAAATTTTATTCAGAGGTGAAGCTAATTTTTGGTGATGATTTCTAACATTCTTTGTACCCCAATTTGCTGCCATAAATCTTGGTGATTAATGGTTCCAAAAGGACGGTACAATAAGACACAAAGTGCGCGAGATAAAATTAATTTATTCAAAGTAACATTTGATGAGAAGTTTCACCCAATGGTCCTGTTAATTGACCACCGAAATCGTATAATTTAACTAAATTAGATTATTTTCTTTAGAGTATGTTAAGTCACTTGTCTACGCCGATAAACCAGAGACGTCTGAACGAAAGAGCTATTAACGAGATACAATAGGCATGAGCCGCGGCTTATCTCTTTGTTTTATTTTAAATTAAAATTGTGAACCCCCCAAAAAATACCCTTTATGTCTCACTTTTTGTTTCTTCCTTTTTCATTTCCACCAACTAAAAGAGTAGAATTGGATGTCCAGTTGTCCACGTTCTAAGGATTTTCATGAAGTGCATTTAAATATACAATTGAAATTGTTTTTTATCCGATTTACTTCTGATGTTGCATAATATTATGACAACTTATCTCACCAATCACATTGCACGATAGCACACACTTAAAATATACCATCGT
Organism: Tipula lateralis; assembly: GCA_963932295.1. NCBI lineage: Eukaryota > Metazoa > Arthropoda > Insecta > Diptera > Tipulidae > Tipula > Tipula lateralis. Next base: position 30,622,873 of record OZ010737.1, read on the forward strand.
TCGCTATATAATTTACATAATTATTTTTTCAATTTTCATAATGGACATAGCAATATTATCACAATATCACTGTTAGATTGCCAACCCGCACATAAGTATGTGTGTATTTCTATAAAAAAACAAAGCACATAATACAACAAAAACACTAATTTCATTAAGACCATAATCATGATCAATAATTTATATCTCATAGACTGATTTTACATATTTTTCCAATTTTATATCCACTTTTTTTATCACAAAATCTACGAATAGACACGTGATAGTAATTTAATCTTTTATCCTTATATATATTATATATATATATATATTTATATATATATATATATATATATAAATATATATATATATATATATATATATATATATATATATATATATATATATATATATATATATATATATATATATATATATATATATATATATATATATATATACATACCAATACCTCGCTTTGCGACGTATCACATTGAATCGTAAAAAAATTTCAACTATGACTCCATATAATTGCTATAAATCAAAATAAATGCTTTCCACTGTCTAAAGCAAAATTGGAATTTAAAGCTTTAATTATTGTTAAAAATGCTTACAGCCATTCAATTTACATTGATCATTTATCAGGCAATTTAACATTTTTATTTATACCATCAAACACTACTTCAATTATTCAATCAAAGGGATTTAGAGATAATTTCAATGTTCAAAAGCTACTATCTGAGAAAAACGTTGAAACAATTACTAACCACTATCGATAATAAATAACAATTGCAGAATTTTGGAAATCATTAACCGTACTGGATGCAACCTGTATCACTTGTATGAATGCAGTGTGGTTTGTATAGAAATGATTAATCTGGCAGAAAAAAATGAATTTGAGGGAATGGACGATGCTGGTTGTGAAAGAGTTTATTGCAACACAAACTGAAGACATGACCAAGAATGATTTGATTGAATTAGATTTAATTTAAACTCTTGAACAAAAAATGCTTTTTTAATAAAATAACCGTTTGAACTTAGCATTTTTGTCACTTTCGTGGCAGAGAAAATTGCGTGCTTGCTATGTCATTCGGGGGTCTCGGGATTCGAGGGTTCCTGCGATGGTGCCAAACATCAATTACGATTTGGTGTTTTTAATCTGAAAGTGTATGTAGTTTGAACCGGAAGCCCTAGTGCCATTGAGTTCTTGAATAATTTCCGCCTCTCTTTATTTCTTTTACCATGTTTTGGAATGTATGCATCTTTAATATTTTAGCACTCTTCCATATAAAAAGTTATTTCGAATTGGGACGTTTTGCTTGCAACGTATTTTTTGAGAATAATTATCGCCGCAAAGCGAGTTATTGGTGTATATATAAATATATATATATATATATATATATATATATATATATATATATATATATATATATATATATATATATATATATATATATATATATATATATATATATATATATATATATACATATATATATATATATATATATATATATATATATATATATATATATATGTTGGGTATATTTTGTCTACCATAAAACTATCTACCATAGAACCATAATTTATAATTATTATTAATTTTAATTGAAAATTTCCATTATAGAATTAAATTTGATGTTGTTGTTTTAAGAGATTCCGTACGGAATTTCCATATTTTTTATTGTTGTTTATAACAAGGTTTATGCTTTCAAGCTCACATATTTCGAACATATTAATGTAATGATTTAATCTATTAACTCAATTTTAATTAGTTTCTTGAGTCATCTTGAATGGACGACATTATAATAATCTGTCGAAACCACTATACAAGCTATACAGATTTATTGACTATACTCGTATATATTTTATATCTATACAATTTACGATTTAATTTAATAGAAAACACACATGCATATACATACAAGTATAATTTATGTGCTTAAAATTCAGGACATTTAATAACTTATATATACGGTACAAATGTATATATAGGTACAAGAGTATATAAATAAAATACGAAATACTATTCTAGGACCTACAATGTACATAATATACTTCACATACTGTACATATATATACGGATATATTTTCAACCGATAAAAATCTAAACATATTTATTCCACACACTGTAATTTAATTTCTCATTCGGTACATACACACATTTTTTCCACATGAATAAATTTATGCGATTGTATTTTCCCATTTTTATATTTTTCTTCATCTTTGGTGTATACACAAAACATACATATTATATACATAGCTAGCACCCAAGTAATAGTACACATGCAGTACAGAATGTGGGTGGTGCGGCATGAGACCAAAGGTAGTATACTCGAGTATACGCATACATATACGTATATATCGGTGGAAATTTTTAGATTTTTCTTCATTTCTTTTATATATACACACACACACACACACATACACACACCAAATTGTTTTATTTATTTCACATTTTTAGTTGAGTTTTCCAATTCACTTAACATTATTTATTTTGTTTGGAAAAAATAAAAATAAAAATAAAATCAAAATAAATATAAAAATGTATATATAATTAGCTTTAGCTGTACACAGTTTACTCGATTAATCACATTAAATAAATAGGCGCTGTAAATAGTTTGTTGACAAATTTGAGCAGAATTCGGATTAAACAAAATTGTTAAAATGACGCCAGACGATAATAAATACAAGCGTTTCGTATATACACTGTACATATAATTTAGAATTATTTAGAATCGATTTAAGATAAGGTGCACTGTATACATCTTCTAAATTTAGATAAAATGTGCCAGTCTAACTAAATACATATACATACACAGCTACACACAGTGGCTACAGTCAGACATAATAGCAATAATCATTGAATGTGAAAATACTAAAGCAATATCTGTTGTTTCTAACCAAAATCGATATATTGATGATGACTAAATATATTCGATTGTTTGTAAGCTTCCAACACGTGTACCATTATAAAATTGTGTATAAATTATTTGTTGCTGTAAAAACCAAACTTTTTTTACATAATATTTGTACTGTTATACTTTTAAAGTCTTACTGTTAAGCTATTTACTAACGATATATTCAGTATAGATAAACTTTCACTGTAAGTTAAAGGTCGTGATAGATATCAGTTTCAGGTTTATTGGGACCACAATTTATCAATCCATTGATATACTAGATAATAAGTTAAGTCAATAGGACTGTTTTCTAGCACCTTAAATGTTCTGTGGCAAATATCATATAGTTTTCATTTTTATTTATAGTTCTATGCTATAGCTATGTCGTTTACAGGCCTGCAGCTTAACATCAAAAATGATGATATTTTTCCAAAACGAGCGGGTCAATGACCTCAATTTTAGCTGAAATGTTGTTTTTGAGTTGTTCGATTTTTTTGTGGATGATTAGCATATAAATTACCTTTCAAATAACCCCACAAAAATCCGGGCTTCTTAGTAACCAAAGAACATCAAAATTTGTTAATATGTTTGGCTTTACAACATGTTAACATGTTACAACAACGTTCCGCCCAAATAATAAGACAATATTTTTGTTCATTAAAACCCAATGATGCCATCAGTCCATAAATCCATTAGACAGTACCCCTTTAAGAATGAGGTTCTGCTTTGAAAATAAAATGAGCACTATCCGTCCCCTAAATTCGACAATTTTGCTTATTGATGTACTCATTAAGAAGGAAATAATCTTCATTTAGGCAAAATTAACCTTCAATGTGGTTTGTGAAATGTTAAGTTCTTTTGAACGATCTCTGGTTGATGTTATTGGTTCATTACGAACAGCTGCCACTGCATCAGGATTATGAACAGGATGTATACGCTGATACGTCCTACCACATTCCACTAAACCAGATTCTTCAAAACGTTCAATAATTATGCCACTTCTACATTCAGTTGTTTTGTGAACGACTATTTTTATAATAAATTTGAACAATCGAACTGCGTTGTTGTGTTGTTAGCAACTTCATGGTAATAAATAGCATATTTTTGACTTTTCATGTGTCAAAGAATATTTTAGAACAGATAACATTATGTACTAATTCATTGAATAACGTGGAGAAATGAATTATTTAATATTTTATGTTTTTAACTCTTAACAGTCTGAATAGGTTGATTCCAAAATTGGTAAATAATATATTTTACTATCTATATTTACTTATTGATGACGATGGCGGTAAATAGTTTTCGAATAGGAGTCTTATTTTATTTCAATCCGAGCGCACAATGCGTGGTCAAATAATTCCATGTTTTTTTACTCGACGTGAGTAACTTTACTCAGTACACCATGGTTTTTTATTAAAAACTAAGTAAACTCTATGCTTGCTCGGTTTATAAATTTTAACACTTAAATAAAAGTGAGTGAATTCAAAAACACTTTTATCGAGACAACTTGTTTTTACTGCACACCGGATAATTTGACAATGTACAACATTTGCTCAGTGTATATTGGGTAAGTCTACTCGCTCGGATCGAAACAAGAAAATTTCAAAAATAGCTTAAGTTGAATACATTTTTAGACATTTCCCAATACACTGATTCTACATAACCCTAAAACTCGTCACATGCGATTAATATTAGTTTGTTGAACGAAACAACTCAAACAACTGTAGCATAAAGCTATTTTGTGTTCTAAAATATTGTTTTTAAAATTTCAATTGGCTTTAATGAAATTTTTTTAAGTAGTGAGTAATAATGTAGCACAGTTTCCCGTACATTGCTGGTTTTTATATAAAATTTTTAAATATAAAAAAATATATGCATGTTTTTGTATAAGAAAGTTGTGTGTTGGTCATAGCAAAACACTCCTACGTATATACAAAAGCACAAAAAAATGATACATCCTAGTCATCTATCACATGAACATATGAGTTACAGTGACTTTTCCTATTAGTTTTACTTCCACACACGAACTCTTCCATTAAATATTCTTCTTATACATTCGTCTCTTTCATACTATATAGAAGATACGCTATTTACTTCCAACGAGTCGCTGGCATTTTCAATTTAACCTTTATACTGATAAATTAAATGTTGCGAATTTAAGGCCAATGTTTTATGTGTAGGCTTAGGCGTTGAACTTAAAAAAATGGTAATTTTTAAGAAAGTATTATGTAATCATAAATTTAAACTTATATATCTAAAAAAAAATTTCTTCTTTTGAAAAATTTAATTCTTCTTAACTTCCTCAAATTTTCTAAATACAGAAATATCTACAGCTATAAGGATTTACTAATATCGCAATGGAAACCCATAACTATTAGTTGTATATCGATTTTAAAGTTACATCGTATTTTCATAACGTTTATGGTGAAATATTTCCAATTAACATGATATTAGAAAACCACTTTGAAATCACAGTCCTATACAATAAGACTCGGCCTAAAAACATGTGAGGTCGTTGACAATAAACTTAAATTTTCTTTGGGGAGCAACTCTTGTTTTGTAATTACGTTTCTTTGCATGATATATTTTGTAAACTTCTTGAAATGTGAGTTTACATCTAATATAATTAACGCTCATATTTACTCCTTTATCGAAATTAGCACAACACCTTGTAATATGTTTAGAGAATTTTGAAACGGAATATTATCTGTCTATAGATGAATACTTACATATGTATAAATTTGAATATCATCTTTCTAATATTGAAATGTGAGGACACTATATATACCATATAAATTAATTCGACAGTTGGATAGTTCGATTTAATTATTTTAAAAGATGAGCTCACATTATCATTTATACCATAGCTTATTCATATCCAAAAATTTATGTCGATTTAGCAAATTTCGATATTAACCTCAGCTTCTGTTGACGATAAATTGTTCTGTAATAAAGAACCAATAAAAACAAACTACACACTTTGACTCAAAAACAATACCGAACAAAATAAATTTCGAGGGCAAAACATACATATGTATGTGTATGTATAAGAAGCCGAAAACACAAATTTCTTATTATTTGTTTGTTCTTAAATTAAATTTACCGTAACGTAGACATAAAGTCTCCGACTCGAATTCAAAATCAATATTAATTTCGATTTATTTATTTATTTAGTGTTTTGTCTTAGAAATGTATATTTGTAGATAATATAGATATATATACATATTCAAGTATGTACATATATATGTATATATTAAACCACTTTCCATGAGATAAGATACATAAGAAAATAATCTGAGATTCGAGTGGGTATATATGTTACCGTCTCTATCAAACGTTTTCACTTCACATTTTACATAGAATATAATAAAATTATCAAAACTGCAAAAACCGTCAACATCCATTATAAACTTTTGGCATTTACATTGTTATGCAAAATATAATAATGTACAACAAATCGAATTATAGTGCCAAAAAAAATGAAGAAAATTAGCTTAATGTTTTGATAAAACAATCATAAAATATTATGTAAATATATTAAATTAATGTTGCATATGGTTTTATGCAATAACCCTTTATGTACGAAACACAACATAGATACATATTAAAACCAAACCCATCTCATGTATTAAAGAGTTAACAAAACTAAATATTATTTCCCAAATATGTAGAGATTGTTATTTTATGCATACAAGAACATAATATGTATATGTATAGAAATACTATATACATAAGTACGAGTACATACATTTTATTAACATACAAAAAAATGAAAAAATTTATTTTTTGTGCCATTTTCACTATTGTTGTACATAGTTAAAAATAGTTTTTAACAAAATGACAACATATTTATGTGCTTTTATGGTTTTTATGTTTATGATAATACTAAATAAATAGTGTAATTAAAAATGTGAAATGAACTGAATATAATATCAATGCAACACATAACATTAAAAACAAAAAAAATTATATATGTACATTGAAGAAAACTATACAATTTTCAATGTGACTAGTTTGATAGTTTCCGAAGACTTAGTAATAAAACTTAAAATAGAAAGCACAATATGTATGTTATAAAGCTTTATCATATTTTTATTTACGATGTTGTTTCATTTTAAATAACAAAACAAATAAATAGAAAAACAGTTTTCCTGTCACAATATAGAAACATTTCTACCGAATCATTTCTCTATCCGGTTTCCCTTTAGTACTCGTACTTCCATTGATTAGATATTTCCGTTACATTGTGACAATATACAAGAATGCACATATATGAGAATATGAAATACCATAGAGAATAAGCTTCACTATAGAAAGCACACATATTATATATATATATATATATATATATATATATATATATATATATATATATATATATATATATATATATATATATATATATATATATATATAATATATATATATATAAATATATATATATATATATATATATATATATATATATATATATATATATATATATATATATATATATATATAATATATATTATATATATATATATATTATATTTATATATATATATATATATATATATATATATATATATATATATATATGCGTTTACTCGTTATACTGACAACAAAGAAGAATTACTTATGTAATAGCATTACGTTACAGAATTTCCATTACTACACATGTGGCCAATAACCATTTAATGTTTATATAAAGTACTGGCATTCACACATACAAAATAGCAGCAAAAACATATATCCTTTAAATATTCCTCTATATCAAATTACGTCCAGTACATAACTATCCTAATCCATTTAACATATCTAACCTCTAAAACTACATAAAACAAATAACAGAAAAGGAAAAACATCAACATCAGAGATTTTATCACAAATAAATTTCCACCTTCTTATAAGAAAAATAACAGAAACGAATTTAGAACAAAAACCATACCATAATCAAGACCCGAGAAAATAACATATATACACATCCATATACGGATATACATACATACATAGGACAAATCCAACAACCTTAACAATAAAAATTTCATCATTGAAAGTCAACGTTGTCAAACCACCAAACAAATATACCCAACGAATACAAAATTCTTGAAAATACTAAAATAAAACGATAAACGAAAGCATACATATATATAGACAAAAATATAAGAAACTATCAACGATCAACCAGCTATTAGGGAAAAATCAAGGAAAAACAATAAATAGTAGAAAAAAAATTTCAAAAAAACAACCAATATGACGCCTCAATAATGATGACCTTGAATTTTATATAAATATACAATACGTCTTTATAAACGTTAATTTTTCCTTTTTTTCCCCGTGTCTTGGCATTTTGTTATATGGTAATTTATTCATTTTTCTGTTAGATGAAAATATAAAGAAAGCTCTCATGAATGCTAGACTGCACGAAAGGAAATAATTTGCACTAAACATAAGCATGCGGTGAATAATTTTATAAAATAACCGGCAACTTGAAATTTATATGCATCCAAAAATAGTTTCGATTTAGTAGGCACGGAAATTGACATTTTGCATGTTGACTTGAAATCATGTGTTCTTTAGTCACGTGGCCTACGCCTATATCGTAGACATATTGTTCCGATTATAAAACTTTGTCGTGTCAAATTACTCGTTGTTGTTAAGAACGGTAAATTTGAATATTACAACCATGGTTTGGAGGGTTTCGAGCGACAACACAATCCAATTATCGTTTTTAAAAGTACGGTAAAATGTATTGTTTTTAGTACACAATTGAGTTTACCCAATACGCGGTTAAAATGTAGACCGACTTTTAGTCTGAAATTTTTATCGAAACTATATAATGAAGCAAAAACGAAATGTATTTTAGGAAGAATTATTTAGGCTATATTCGGAACATTTCAACGAATTTGTATTATATGAAAGATTATGCATGTTATAATTTGTTATAATGAACATTATAAATCTGTAACGGATACATAAAAATCGGACCAAAGTAAATGGGGCATATTTATAGTTATAATGATCATCACTGTTTTTTTTAAGGCAGAACCATATATGTCATGGAAAGAACTTCTGTTTTCTATTGAAATGTATATCGAATAACATTAAACTATTTTAATATTAACAAGTTATGTCCGTAAAAATTAGAAAAAATAGTTTGAAGTAAAAAACAAAGGTTTTGTTTCATTAAAAGATGTGATTTGTAATAACCTGAAATTTATTATTGTGAGGTAAATCAATTTTTGGCTTAATATTACTGGGTATCAATGGCAGATTCAAGTTGTTGCCATAAAGTTTCGTATAAACTGTAAAAATATTGGTCATAAACAGTCCCCATGGTTTTTGCCACGAGATGGTGTTGATACCTACATATATCACTAAATGATGTTGATATCTACATGCACGATGGCAACATCAATTGATGGTCTCAAATGTACATGTGCTTAAAAGGTAACATTTAAGCTTATGTTGTTTGTGAAGATTGTTTTATAATTTCATGCTAGTGCAAAAATTTATATTGATTTGAAAATGAGTGAAATATCTGAAGAAATACGCTATGCAATGCTTTTTTGCAGTAAAAAAGATAAAAACGCTACAAAAACATGTTAAAAAATTGGTGAAGTGTACGGTAAGAATACTTTGAGTGAACAAAGGTGAAGTGTACGGTAAGAATACTTTGAGAAGTGGTTTGCTCGATTTCGTTCCGGAAATTTAGATGTCAAAGATGCACATGGGTATGATTGGATCTGTCACTGAAAACGCAAACTGTCGGGAAATACCAGAGTCATTAAATATCAACCTCATGACAGTTTGGAATCATTTGAAAAGAACAGGATACAATAAGATGCTCGATGTTTGGACGGCACATGAATAAGCGCAAACCCAATTGAACCTAATTAACATCAGTGAAATGCTGCTGAAACACAACGACATTGAACCATTTTAAAGCAAATCATTACAGACGATGAAAAATGAGTAACATATGCGAATATCATACGTAAGTGCTCGTTTTCTACGCTGGTGACCCTCCAAAAATGATTGGAAGTTAATTATCGATTCGTTATTATACTGTGCTCAACTCGAGTGTTTGAATGAAGCAATCTAGAATGAGCGACCAGAATTAGCCAACAGAAAGGGGATTGTGTACCATCATGAAAATACGAAGAGACACTCATCTTTGATGACTTCACCAAAAAATCTAGTCGAAACATTTAATTAACACACTGAATAATCAATCTCATACACAGAACTATATACAAAGTACATTATTTTTCAAACCAGAAAAGTTCGACTTTTCAAAAATGTGTTTATAATTTATGCTGATTGTTTGAACTAATTATACTTTATGTGATCACCATTTGATCTTCAGAATTATATAAACATGTAACTGTTGTTTATATTTTTATCATTTGGTAATTGGGTGATGAACATTAAATATGTTTAACATTCAATTTTATTTCAAAATAAAGATTTTTATTGTCTTAACATTTTTATGACATTCTTAAATGTGTGTTTTTGGCACATATAATATTTCTAATTTTACCACATGTCAGACAATATTATTTTTCAAAATTTATAATTTGCAATTAACCTGAAAATCATAAATTTACTTTATGTAAACAATATATGCTGGGTTGTAATTTATTTGTGTCGATGATCTTATATATATACAACATATATATTATATACAACGACAACCAGAGTCATCGTTTAATCTCATTGACCATCAAAAAATAGTGAATGCTGCGATATACATTTTGATGTGGTTCTGTCATAAAAATTAATTTGGATATTTACAGCAATACGTTGTCGGTTATGTTGAAAAGGTCGATAAACTGTTAAGAATTTTTATAAAACACTATACCATGTACACGTTATTTAAAAATATCAATAAAATTTTCCATTTCCCACCATATCTTTCCTAAGCCATTGCGACTATCTTCATACGATATCTTTTTGTTATGAATTGCACAATCAACATCGTTTCATAACAATGGGAAAATACTCATATCGATGTATGTACTTTGTGTGTACTATACAATGATATGATATAGTTTTTCTCCGTACCATATTACATACTCGTATCTATACTTATGCTTTCAAGGATTTTTAATTATATCAATCAAATGAATTGTTGGAAAATCAATGAAAATGAATCAATGTTTTTTTTTATTTTCCACTCCACATTTCGTATCTTACTTTGTCTGTCGATATATCACTCCAACATAGTAAGAATATCGAATAGTTTGTTTTTGTTGGTGTGTAATGCGTTTTTATTACATATATTGAGACTCTGAAGAAAATGTTGATACACAAATAGGGTGTCAGTTATATTAGATAGTGCGTTTTGATTCAACAAATTAAGAAGGATATTGGGCCTCTTATACATGCGATTTGCGAATCATATTAAACGAGTTAAATAGTGAAATATGTATGGCTTCCATTTTATTTGTGTTGAAATATAACAAACTTGTGAAAAAGATTTACATAAAAGATAATTGATCATAAGATCACATATTATCCAAGATGATCCCACCAATATTTATCTTACTCACCTTGTATCATTACACATAAAGTGAGATGGACGGAACATTTACTATATACGAACAATAAAAATAGATGCAAACCGACTATTTTCATGATTGACGGAGACGAAAGGACATCGAAGTGTATTGTTATGTATCTTTATAAAACCAATCGTAAAATAATTCTCTCCTTCTTGAGATATATTATGATGTTACTAACCTGGTGATAAAAGAATAAAATTTTATCTCCACATTGAAATGGAACAATCAAATTCCCGATTGCCCATTTCGAGTGCGCGCACACGGCTATGTTTACAGTATCGTATTGTTCACATTTATACGGAGATAGTTTGTTTTTGTACACTGGTTGACTAAAAATATAATAAAGTAAAGATAAGATTAAACCGATTAAACTAAAAATAAATATTTATAAATAAAAATAAAAACGTTTTAAGCGATTAATAGTTGTGTTGAGTGGTGTTAAAAAATTATATTATACGAGTATATCAAAGGTTAAATAACACTTTGTTGTATTATTTAAGGATGTTTAAACCAAAAATTGAACACATTCACACCTTGATTTCGCAAATGGATGTCGACTTATTAGTTGCATGACACTATGATATTTACGCGTGTATTACGTATATATATAATTATCCATTATAGAGGTAATTAGCACTAAACTATACTCGTACTGTGTATATCGTTTCCAAATACGATTTTCCAATTTCAAAGAAAATAGATTTGAACACACAACTTTATTGTACAAAATACATAGCGAAGCACAAATACACAAAAAACTTAAAGTATATTATTGTCTTCAATTTGTCATAGCCCAGCCATAAATTATAACACAAAATTGTATGGAGTTTTATTGGTTTAATGATCATCGCTATATTAAACATATAGGATGGAAAGACATATGATTTGCTGGTTTTCTTGTTAATTCGCCAACTTTATGGTTATGCTAATTAATCTTGTGTAGTCTTTTGTTTTGCTACTGCCTCTTCTATCTATTTCGTGGTATGGTGATAATGTCGACATATAAACAATTCAACGAAATCACAAATATATGGCAGTTGCAGATTGTAAGAATTAAGTTGATTTTTTTAAGAATGGCAATGATTCTTAAGAAATGCTATTGAATTAAATTTGTGCTCTATAAGTAAAACGTTATATTAAGAAAACTATCCATATAACATGAATCATTGCTATAAGCTGGATTGGATTATTCAACTGTTCCAAGAAAATTAAAATTTTTATTATGGAATTTTAGCAACTTCTCTTTATCAAAATATTTTTATATTTAGTGTTTGTGTCATACAAATTTACGAGGAAAATAATTTCGTCTATAATTATGTCTGCAGTTTTGGGTTCAACAAATCTTTTTTGTTTCAACAAAATGTATATACATTTTTAAATTGAAAAGCTAAAAAGTACACTTAAACTGATTCTCCTAATCCCACATTGATTCCATTACATAATCAAAGATGTAGACATATTGTCAAAATCAAGGTTGAGAGCTAGCAGCAGGTTTATGATTTATTTATTTTCAGTCACATCTTGGTTTGGTGATATAATTTGGTGATAATGAAATGTCAATACAACGAGCCATGTTTTTTTCTGTAAATTAACAAATTGAAGAAGCACTCTGTTAATTGAACTCTCACTGCTAGAGTATTTATTTATGTAGTTTTAGAAAATCCCTTCATTTCTCAATCATACCAATTTGTTACACAAAAAAACACACTTATTCGATATACGTATTAGTCAGATTAAAGATTTTTCCGCGAGTTCCGTGTAACAAAATGATCAAAGCGTGTCTAGAAGAGTCATGCAAAATTAAACATTCAAGAAATTGATACAAAATAAATATATGTCTCAATCAATCAAAACGATTTTCCCGCATAAAATAAACCAACTGTTCAAAATGTTTTTGCAAACGTGTCACAAAAGGCATGACGAATCGCATATCGGATTCACATTTACTATATATTTTATTAGTAATTATTTATAAATGAAACATCGTTTTTCATGTCATACGATTCAAATATTTATATTATTATTTTGATTTTGTTTTTCGATCTTATAATTTTCCGACAACAACAAATTTTGATAAATTGTAAGAGAATATATATATATATATATATATATATATATATATATATATATATATATATATATATATATATATATATATATATATATATATATATATTTATGTTGTTGCGAAAATAACAAAATTCTTTTTCAATGAAAAATCAACATCACGATTTTTTAAAAGTCGCGCGGATGCCTATTAATAGCTTTGGCTCTAATAGTAGCACTGAACGTGGGAGTCTTGAACTGCGCGCAAAAATAAAAATACTATAAAGTCCACACGTTGACTTGTATAATGGGTTTTCTGCTATTTTAACACCAGATAATTTATAGGCGCTTGTCTGATTCCTTTTATACATTTTACTATATAAAATAGGGAGATAAAGTTTATGAATAACTCTCTTATTCAAACCCAAACATTGTATCACTTGTCAGATTTCTAAATCTGGGAATGATTGGCAATTAATTACCTATAATTATTTTATTTTGGTTATTGCTGTTCGGAAGTCTCAATACATATGTATCGTGACCCGGGCCTACACCAATCGTATTTTTGGTTTTATAAGTACAAAAAAAAATATTTAATTTTACAGCGGATAAGGTGGGATAATTATAAAGTCTTCGAAAGGGTTTTCAAATTAAGTATTTTTGTTTTGGAGATTCCGGTGATTTTGAATCAAATCAATATATCCACACATGTGGCATAAAAGAAATATATTTAACATAACATATACTGTAGTTTAATTATGTCACAAAATATATGTGTATATATATAAAAACATTTAGGCACACGTGAAGCACAAATGTCTTTGACAGTTTTATATGGTGGAAATGACAAATTAATGTTTATATGGAAGATCAATGCTTTAGTACATTAATTTATGATTTTACATATGTAATATATATACATAAAGAGAGACAGATATGAGATACATAAATTATATTATGTTTGTGGAGAATTAACAATGCCTTGGCAACATATTCTGTATACCACCACTAGCACTTATAGTATACATAGTAAATCACTTAAAACGTTTATATATTTTTATATTATAACTAACAAAAATAATAACAAACACTAACAAATGAGTGCAAAATTCAACAAATTATTTTGGAAAATAATTTATGCGAAAATGTAACAAGAATACACACCTAGCTCAAATATAATTAAAAATTGTTGTATTTTTTGTTATAATATTCACTTCACTCTCTATAATTATTTTCAGTTTATTTATAATAAAATGTAATTTGTTTAGTTTGTTTTTTTTATTTTGTTCTGTTACTATTTGATAAAGTGACACACACAATATACACAACACACCTTGAAAGATTAATGCCAATTTTAATACTAAAATAGTATTACATAAAATATAAATTTACTAGCAGAAAACAACAAAATACTAGTATATATTGTTTTAACTCTCTCTCCTCTAAAAACCATGACGATACTGTAGCCGACCACATCCGTTTTTGGAAGAACCATATATATAAAATATATTCTTTTGTGGTCTTGAAATGTTAACTACATGTATATATACTATACACACTACCTATAGTTTAATAAAAACGAAAAATTTATTACGCGCGACACCTATATTAGACACAGATATACATCCCAAATATAGAGACGTATCGAAAACCATAAGATATGGTGAAAATGAGACAAAAAATGACATCAAACATGGAAAAAGTACATTTTTGATAAAATTTCATCTAAAATTCCCAATACACATTGACGAGGTACGCGTATATTGGTGCACAAATTTTCAAACAAGGAAATCATTTTTGTCATTTTCTAGCGATGTAAAAACCATAGTGTAATCGTTCTATGTTCGAAAAATAGAAAAATGATAACATTTTTTCAACCGACCGAACATTTCAACGGTTACACGTATATACGCTATGTTATCTATTGCTATAGTAAAAGTTTGGCCAATTAGAATAAATTAGCTAGTGTGACGCAAAACTGTAGCGCAAAGTAAAGCTAGTGATAAGGACACCAACAAAGTATGAAACATTTTTGTGCGAATTATTTAGAAAGTCGATATATCATTCTCGACTGCATCTCCTTACTCTACTGATTGTGATCCTATCAACGCTTATATTTTTGAGCAAATAACTTATAAATAACTTATACAGCGCTGGAAAAAAAATATTTTATTTCAAATTGGAGTCTTTTTTTGCTAAGCTTACAAAACTTTTGAAAGCTTATTCGTTGTTTTAGATACATGTATGACGTAATTTTAAATAAAACATGTACCTGTAATTTAGGGTAAAAACCCCGAAAAATGCTAAAATATTCAAAATACGTTGATTGGATATCATTAATATAATATTTTTACAATATTAATATTAATATTTTATTATAGTGATACACCTCCGATTCATTGAATTTGATAAATTTTTCAAAGTTGCGGGAGGTGCGGATACCTAAATCGTCATCAACATACTTTTTATAACTTGAATCGATTCCAGGTACTTCCTTACTACTTCTAGCTCAACACAACGACACTTTTTTTAAATGAAGAGAAAAGAAAGAATCAAGTTTTAAACAAATTATTTATGTTTATCTAAAAGTCAATTTTTCTATCTACAATTCAAAATTAATAATTTACTTTACTTTACGGTATATAACTTTTGCGGTATGGTACGGAGCGTTGTCCTGTTGAAAAATAAATTTGGAAGTTTCGCCAAAAAGCTTTAGTACAGAAGACTTAAATTCGTTCTGTAGGACATACAGATGCTGAAACTAAAGAAGAACAATCGACTGGTTTCATCTCCAGAAAAGCATCCTCAGACCATAACTCCTTCATTTTTCAGTGAAAGTCTTGAAAGACATTCGTTTCTAAGCCTTACATTCGTTGAAAATCACATCATTTTACATCTCTGGAGTCCAAGAAACATCCACTAGCAATGTGAACTCAGGCTTCTGGACTGTGTTCACATTACTAGTCACATTACTGTTACTTTTAGACTAAGTGCTCTCAAATCAGCTTTAAACAAGTCTTTCTCACTAAGCTGGCCGAAATTTATTTTGCCGCTGCTCCCGTCTATGTCCGTCTTATGTTATGTGATGAAGTTTTAAAACGGTTCCGACGACACTGTTGCGGGAGGTGCGGATACCTAAATCGTCATCAACATACTTTTTATAACTTGAATCGATTCCAGGTACTTCCTTACTACTTCTAGCTCAACACAACGACACTTTTTTTAAATGAAGAGAAAAGAAAGAATCAAGTTTTAAACAAATTATTTATGTTTATCTAAAAGTCAATTTTTCTATCTACAATTCAAAATTAATAATTTACTTTACTTTACGGTATATAACTTTTGCGGTATGGTACGGAGCGTTGTCCTGTTGAAAAATAAATTTGGAAGTTTCGCCAAAAAGCTTTAGTACAGAAGACTTAAATTCGTTCTGTAGGACATACAGATGCTGAAACTAAAGAAGAACAATCGACTGGTTTCATCTCCAGAAAAGCATCCTCAGACCATAACTCCTTCATTTTTCAGTGAAAGTCTTGAAAGACATTCGTTTCTAAGCCTTACATTCGTTGAAAATCACATCATTTTACATCTCTGGAGTCCAAGAAACATCCACTAGCAATGTGAACTCAGGCTTCTGGACTGTGTTCACATTACTAGTCACATTACTGTTACTTTTAGACTAAGTGCTCTCAAATCAGCTTTAAACAAGTCTTTCTCACTAAGCTGGCCGAAATTTATTTTGCCGCTGCTCCCGTCTATGTCCGTCTTATGTTATGTGATGAAGTTTTAAAACGGTTCCGACGACACTGTAATATTATGAAACGAAACAATAAACCAATTTATGTCAAAAGTTTAGTAATTTTAGCAAAAGAAGACTCCAATTTGTAATAAAACAAGGTTGTCCAATTTTTTCCCCATCACTGTATACAATATCTAAGATATTTTAAGTTTACATCGGGGATGGTTTTGGGGAATGTTAATATTCCGAATCCAAATTTAATCTTATGTAATTATTAAACACATCATTTAAGATACGAGTAGAAAAATTACAAATATAATTTTAACTGGCTCCACTTGTCACAAAGTTCTTAGAACTATGTTATATAGAACTTTGTGTTTCGAAGAATTTTTAGATTCGAAGAGCATATCGTGGGTACAATATACTTAAACTATTCATTAAAGCATAGTCGACAGTTGTAGTTTAATGGTTAAGAGAGTTTCCCATCACGCCGTGGTCTCGAGTTCGATTCCCGCTGACCAAAAAATTATCATGAAACCGGATGACATAAAAACGCGTTTGTGTGTAAAATCATTCGTTGGGCCGACCACCTGCAATGTGCACCAATCGTTAAGAAACTGGTTCGTAAGGTCTTAAGTTGAACCGCGGTAAGGGCCGTTTAAGCCTGGTTTACATTCAACGACTTTTGCAGAAGCAGACAATTAAAACGGGATAGACTAATTCAAAGCCTCCTGCGTAATTGTAGGACAACAATAAAACTTAAAAATATTTGTTTCTCTTCGTGTTGTCTGTTATTTGTACACAGACAATTAAATTGCGCCTACTCGTTTTATTTGTCTGCTTCTGCGAAAATAAACCAGGCCTCTGAGCCATAGATTATTTATTTTATTTATTCATAAAGAAATTAAGAAATAGTCTTTCAAGATTAATAATATTCGTAGACTTAAGGAGAACAAGAAACAAAAAAATTCTCTCTGAAATGTAGCAAAGAGGTCAGGTATCAAAGGCTAACCTAACCAATCTTGGTGACTCTCTTACTCTCATCGCAAGTACATTTACTTTCATACATAAGTGTATATATGATTAAACCAGTAAGATACTCCCACTGTTTCGTTACGTTTGTATATAACCTCAAAAATTTGATAAAGTATTACATCAATGCTAAAGGAATGGGCTGAACACTTTCTTAATTTATTCAAATTATAAATTGTTAATCAATATTTTATAAAGGTTTCTATACCAAATAAAGGTTTCTAGACCAATAGTATTTCTTTTATAAGTACTTTGGGCCATCAATAACGATAGTACAACTATTTTAACTGAAACAAGAAAATTAAACAAGATTAGCTGATGAGCGAAGAGATAGTGGTGTTCGAGAAATAAAAATATCGACTAAGTCAACACAAAATCCACAATTAAGCTAAACAAGTTCAGTATAAGACGCAAAATAAACCTACTTAGACCTCACTAAGTTTTGATTTAACTATAAACATATGATGTGGTGTTCCTTCGATGTCACCGGTTGTAGATTAATGGTAATAGAGATTCTCATGAAGCCGCGGTCTCGAATTCAATTCTCGCCATTGACCAAAAAAAAAACGTGACCGAATGACACAAAAAGCGCTTATGTGTAAAAAAGCATTCATTGGGTTAACGATCTATAATCTGAACCATTAGGTATGAATGGTTCATAAGGTCTCGTAGGATATGATCTGCATGCATATTATATCATATAAAGCGTGGCCACGTGTCGATCCTATAGATTTGATAACTCACATCAAAACTCGGTTGTGGTTACGCAAAAACTGTTTTTTAACATATAATATATGTATTTGCAGTTATTTATAGATTTCATTAACATTGGCCAAATCATCAACACTCAAAATGGTGATAAGCCGATATCAAATATAAAATGTGGTAGATATAAGATAAAATATCGTTAGTGAAATATATTTAAAAATGATCTTGATAAGTGAAATGTGTGTTTAAAATCAACGTATATTGTTAATCGTTACGCATTTTTTTGTGTTTAATGATGCATATGTTGTATCGTATATAATATATCGACCGTCAATATGGTTTAAATAATTGGTTTATCATAAAACGCGAAAGCCCCGGTCATTGACCTAATTTAGTTTCTCAATCGAATCGAAGCATAAAAAATAAGATAAAAACTGTTAAGTTGGTTTTAATTAGATTCATTTATGTATAAAGTGGAACTGTTTATGTTGGTCAAATTAACCGAAAGTAAACAAAAAATACATACAGAAGTGTTGACAAACAACATGTAAACTATAATCCTCAAAAATGTTCAGAAAATATATTATTATGGCATTCATCACCAAACTAATTTCACCACCTTCATACAATAATTTATAATAATT
Organism: Tipula lateralis; assembly: GCA_963932295.1. Lineage (NCBI taxonomy): Eukaryota > Metazoa > Arthropoda > Insecta > Diptera > Tipulidae > Tipula > Tipula lateralis. The sequence continues at coordinate 30,642,470 of OZ010737.1, forward strand.
GGCACCGCAGTTCTATGAAAATTAACTCATGAGATTTATATTATAAAAAAATTAATAAACTTTGTTCAGGTTCAACGATTATTATCAACGATTAATTTTTTTCCCCCACTCATTCATGCACAATTGGCCCATTGTGACTCGTCTTCCCAAATGTATACTCTCAGTTTCGAAATCTGTTGGTCCTTCTAATGAATTCTGATATCTTCAAGGTCGTCAGTTGATCCTCAAATAGAAATTGTGATCCAAAGCAGTCTAGTCTATGGGAAGAGTATAAAGAACAGGAGCCCAAGAAGTACTCAACGGTTTCTACTTCTCTTCTCACACGCTTTACGCAGTTGACGATGTTCCGAATTTTCATTTTAAATATGTGATTGTTCAGCATGTTCGTTAAACTGCGTCTATCATAATTCAACAAGGACTGGGATCTTTACTGATCTATAGGTCCAAAGAAGATTCTGAATGACAATTATCGTATTCAAAACAAGTTTCGATGAAACAGTATTGGACCAATCGTTTTTAGAGCAGCCTGGCTGTCAAAAAGGATGCAGATACGAAAATCTCTTTGCAAAGAGTGTTTCTCTCAAAATTGCAGCAATTTCTGCTTGAAAGACAGTAGCGTACCTACCAGGAGAAAGAAATTATTTAACCTCAGGATTTTGTATGTATAACCCGGCACTTGCCAAATTATCATCAGTAAAGATCATCATATCGTCACTGAACGATATGGCTGCTGTAGTCCCATAGGTGATTTTCGGTAATAATTACACAAAATATTTTCTCGAAGACGTGGATCCAAACCGACAGCCATCTCAAGAGCTGTTGTAGGTATGCTGTACATATCTCCCACAACGATTACGTTAACTTTCCACTGTATTTTTTATTATTGTAACTCCGCGATCATATCGATTTTTATTGATTTAATATGCATACCCAATTGCGCCCGAGTACAAATACACTTTTTATCGTAAATTAATTTAGTAATATATTGATTTAATATTGCAATGTTTAATCAATAGCTATATGCACTTGACAGAAAACCAACATAAAATTTGCACATCATATAAATGTATATTCATTACACATCCTCAGGGATTTTGGAGGACAGGAGTGTTTAGATTTGATGCAGAACACGAGTCTGTATCTTCCATTATCGGAGGTACATTTTGGGATTATGGCTGAGAGCTGTTTACTCTAGAAGTTTGTGACGGGTCGGGCGGGGATTTGATTTTAGTGGCGGGGAGTTGGAACTATAAGAATGTTTCGAATGGTGTCGGCGGGATTCTAGCAGTTTTGCAGTGGTGGTTTGGAAGCATTCAATTTTGTAGAATGTCGGGAGGTTTTGATGTTTTGGCTGGATTTTTGGAGGATTTCGCCCGATTCTGGTGTGGGCTGGGGTTATGCAGGAGTGTCTTGGAGGAAGCGATTTTTGTAGGTGTTTGTAGCTGCGTGCTGGTGATTTGTTCATTGCCTCATGGTACTGCTGTGGTTAGAGGAGAGAGAGGTTTCGGGGCTGGATTTGATTGGGACAGGCATGAGGGTTGATCTAGTTGCGGTGGTGGTTGGAAGCCTCTGTTGGCATGTGGGGTTTTGGACGCGAGTGGGATTTGTTGGGAGCTGGAGGATTCGCCGGAATGTGGAGTGTTTAGATGGATTTCGGTTTGTTGGATGTCAGTTGAGATAGGTCTGCCCTTTTTATTTTGTGTAGGTTGGTGTCCAGTTGTTGAGGGTGCTTTGAATGAGTTTGTAGTTTGGATGCTTACAATTGGGTTCTCGTGTAAGAGTTTGTTTACAACTAATAGATGTGTGTTTGGTTGAATGTTGAGTCTGGATAGTGTTTGGTTTGATTGAATGGGGTTCGCTCCGGGGTATCGATTTCCTCCACTTTTGGGTGCTTCTGCTCCATACTTTCTGCATGTATGTGGCATCTCTGCCTGTATTATTGCCTGTGTGTCGTGCATACGTGCCTGTGGGTTATCCATGCGTTATTACAATTTATTAAGTTTCGCATTTAGCTTCGTACTTGGATCTAATGGTGCTTTTTGAAGTCAATATCAATTGTTCTTTTTTGATTTATGAACAGAGAAGGTCGCGGCGGATCTACTACATTTGTAGTAAAGTGACATCCCTGATCACGACCATTAATATAAAAAAAATAATAATAATTTATGGAAAGGGTTTGGTTTTAATTATTTATAGAAGTGTAAATATGATTATAGTTGGAAGGGGTTTACAAGGAAAGTTTAGTTTATTTTAAAAAGGATGTTGCTTAATTTTGGAATGTAAAACGTTTTCAGAGATTTATTTTGCTTTTCTGACAAACATATTCTAATATTATGGTATCATCAGCGTAATGGTTGACGGGTACTTAATCTAGCATACCATATTAATTTAATCTATTGTTACAGATTCACGAGCCGTAAGTTAACTAATTAAGAGTTTTGTATTTTTGTTTAAATATGATTGGTGAGCGGACTGGAGTTTAAATTAAGTTACAGATTCCTATCTAGTAAATTTATTTTAAGAATTTTGTGTAGATGGTTTAATTTTAATATGTTATAGCTAAGTTGCAGGTTATAGCTAACTTACTCAATTATTTATTTATATAAATAATTTACCCTATACACGAATTGACAGTTTATTAGGTCGTCATAATGTATTTATATGAAATGCTGTCGGGTCATAAAATAAATAAATAAATACTGCCCCTCTCGTTAGATGATGGTGGATCTGGAAAAATAGGAACGCAACTTTATATGCAGCATATGATGAGAAGACCACAGGATAATTAACCTAAATACTCCAGTTTCAACTGTTGAGGTAACACAAATACATATGATGAATTAGAAATGTCCTTCTTATTCTAATAAAAATAAGAACCAATGTTAATGTGAAAATGATATAGATTTTACTAACAAATTATATTATTTTACTAATTACGTAATAGGAAAAAGGTGCTTTTGAAGATTGTCGCCCTAGTCTATTTTGATTCTCTGATGAGCATGTTACAGACTTATGGTAAAATTATCGTAATGGATGGCTTAAACTAACATACCAAATTAATTAAATTGTTTCAGATACTTATGTTTTAATTAAGTAAGTTGTGCGGATGAGAGTTAAAATAAATAATAAAATTAATTAATTAAGTTATAGATTCCCGAGCGACTAGATTAGAATTGTGATTGTCTGCTAATTGTAGTTTAGTAACGAGTGTCATGTTGTCTGTAACCGGGTCGTTCTTTCCTAACTAACATACCTTCCTATCCTTACCTATCGTTTTATGTAAACCGCTGTAGCAATAGGCTCGGCGTTATCCAGAAATCTTGCCTAGCGCTTGGTCCTACAATCCTATCAATCAATCAATCGATCTGCTTATAAATATATATTCAAAACTTCGACCGCCACAAAACAGTTAATAAAATTGAATAGTCTTGAATTAAAGAATACGAGTAAATGTCCCGTTAAACTGTACAAGGACCAAATTGTTTTTCATTAGTTATGTAATTAATAGTATTTTATTAAGTTTAATATGATTAAGAGAGTTTGGCCTGACCACCTTCAATGTGAACCAATCGTTAAAACTGGTTCGTAAGGTAAAAGTAGTTTATGGTCAAAGATTATTATTATGTATAAAGACTTCGACCAAACCAAATACAAATACCTGTTACTTAAAGTGCAAATATTTATGATTAAGAAAAACAATAAGCAACTAAATAACAAAGCAACGAGTCTCTAATATTGAGGATAATTAAATAAACGAGACCGACTATGCTGTGGTTTAGAATATGGCAAATAGAGATTACTCTAATATCTGATATCTGAAATCACTTTTGTTATCATAACTTGCGCATACAAGTAGGAAAATAATCTTTGTAAAATACAATATAAAATAAAAGTGTGGTCAAGATTTCCAAGAAAAATCTTAAAGAAATCATGCCATGTGATTAATATCTTAATAGCATAAAATATATTAGAGATAAGAAGTTTATACAGATGTTATATTAGAAAACCCTTATGTTCCAATTACATTTACGATTGTATTAGAAATCTAATGAATTAAATAACCTTTATAGCTCAACCAACTCGTATCGTTGCTTTAGTTTAGCCTCGTGAGCTGTATGCTTAATGGAGCACAAAAGAATTGTAATTTAAATACTTCTTAGACAGGAAAATTAATTCATTAGTCATGTAAAAAAGCTGTTGTTTATAACTTATGGTGTAACTGCAAAATGTTAGTGAGGCCACAAAGTAATTGAATCAAATTTGTTCGTTAATATCTTAAAAGTATAATGAAAACCTTTTTGCAATACAGTGTTAGTGACATGTTTAAGTTCGTGAATTTCTTTCAATGCTTATTATAAGCAAACCAGCATAAAACGTTTGAATGATTGTCATAGTTGCATGTAAACGATATATATTTTTAAAAAACTATTAGTTAGTGAACAGTTTGAACCGATTCACATTAATCTCAAGAAGCCGAAGAAATAATAACATACTATTTTGAACTTACATGTATATTCAAAATAAGTGTAGTTATTTATTATTTATTAACTTACCATTGTAAACTTTAAATTTTGTACAGCTATACACAGAAATTCATTTACCTGAAAATAAACAAAAATATGAATTTTAATTTAAAACTATATGGTATAAAACGAAACGTAATTGTATTTTGATTTGCATCAAGTGATAATGCATATGTGTTATACAAAGTTGTTGCTGCTACATCTATTAAAGAACTGTTTAGAGAATTTAAACTGATATTTTTGAGTGATTATGTTTTTATATTTGTCCAAAAACCCTCATACAAATATTGTTCGTGAGCTTCAGCATTAACACGTGTTAATAAAATATTTGTGTGTCGAACCATTATCCATAAAAGAAATTATAAATCCCAAAACACTAAGGAGAAACTTATACAAATATAATAACATTACCAGAAATTGTTTGGCAAAAAGAAATAGGTGGATACAAACAAATCGACGTGATCGAAAAATCGAAAAATTTCAACGTGATAAAAATTAGCTTCCCTTAAAGTATTTTAAATTTTAAAAGGTATATACTGGTTATAACATCAATATAAAACGATTCCCTTTTAACTATGGCTTCCAAATGTTTTAAAGACCATAATGTTATTATGAACGTGAAAATTTTACACAAAATGAATATTTTGAAACAAGTCAGCATCTCCTCATTTCTGCAATTTGATACACACAGAATTAAATCCGATGGTACGTTAGGATAACAATTTTAGAAATAAATGTATAAGTTTCAAACATTGATGTCTAAATTTATCGAATCCTCGATAAAACAACCAACGCCAAATTATTTTAAATGTAACAAATGTATTTGTAACGCATCAATTAATCAAGCTTTATACTTTATTATGTTCAACAACTCAACAGTTAATATACCTCATTTCAATTTCTCAAAACGACATAAAAAATAAATACCTTCCACTTTAAATATTGCATTCATCATATACAACAACTAAAATGAGCAACACTTCAGCAACACACTCATCCATTCGTAAATTTCAAATTAACAATTATTGCATTTTCATAATCATAAAATCTTGTGTTTTTATAATTTATAACTACAAATGAAGATAAATAAATAATACTATAAAATATGGTATACTGGTACATATAAGAAATACTAGGGAGACATAATTTTCTTGACCTACTTACTATTATCACTATTATTTTTCTTTGTTATCATATTATCATTCAGTAAACAACTTTGTATATATAACACCAGACCTACTCAATTCTTATTTTATTTAAGATTAATTAAAAACTTCTTCTTATTTATTTTCCAATTATTATTTCATTGGAATGAATAGATTTTTCTATTTAATATTAAGATTTATGTATAACAACTTATGTATAAATATATACTCGGTGTGAAGGAATGATACATGTATTAAGCATTCCATAGAGTATAGAAATATAGATGGCGTTGTTTGAAACGTTATAAATAATAAATTATGTATTCATGCATATCATATTTTTCCAATAAAATATAATTATGTAAATGTGTTTGTTGCATTACTATTCCATAAAATATTACTATCATGATTTTTGATAGGTTTTGAATAATTAACTTTTAAAAATAAAATAGAAATGGTAATATTCGATTTGGCGTAAATAATTTATATGTACACAAAATAGACCAAACTACTCTTTCCTTTTTTACTCACGAAAGAGTTTACTAAATTATTACTAAAACCATCTCTATCAAAACATATAAATAGCGTGGAACAAAAACTGTAAAATACATATAACTTCATTGACATTAGAAAAACCGCTATCGGGCAAGAGTGCCATGGAAAATATAAATCTCTAACATTCAGATGTTGTGAATATTTTAATAGACGATTTTGATTATCTGTCAAAAAATGATTCTAACAATTCAAGGAACGAAGTTTCTTTAAATTCATTTTCAATCATTGTTGGAATAAGAATTTTTGAATTATACTTAATAGTTTCAATGTTTAGCACCAGTGTAACATTTATTCATTTTTTTTGTTGTCAAGTAGGCTTTTGATTATTTATTTATTTTTCGATTTTGTGGGAAATGATTGAATTAAATTAATATTTAATTTTTATGATTTGATTTTAATATATGATATGTAAATATGAAATATATTATTTTTCCATTTTTCCATAAAACTTTTGGTATATTTTGAAATTGTAATTTTTATTTCTGTGATAGGTTGTTGTGATATAATGTCAAACACCAAAATTCTCCAAAAAATCATTTTTATTTCACGTGAAAAAAAATATATTTTTGGGGACCGCGGTAAAATTGTATTCCGCTTTGATCTGAGTAATAGGATTAATTAATAAAGTTAGACTGCATAAAGTAATAAATCATCATTTTTATATTTATATTATAATACTTCCTTTATAAAAGTAAAAGGTTGAAGAGTCAACAAGGTGAAAGAAATACAGTATTCAGCTTCCGGTGCTCTCAAAATCAACGAGTCTTAAACCAAATATCTGATCTCTTGTTTAAGAGACCTAGGTTCAGTGATGGTAACCAAACATTAGGAGGGGTGATTAGGTTCGAAAATCTTGTATGTGTTGCCACAGGCCACTGTGATATCATCTACAAAACTGTACAAAGTGTTGATCAAACCCGTTGTCATGTATGGATGTAAGAATTAAAAATGGACAGATGAGTACGAAAGATGGCTTCTAACATTTGAGAGAAATATCATGTGTGGTATGTATGGCCCTAAGGTTGATAGCACATATTGAGTTATTTTCAATCACGACATCAGGAATTTTGGATTCGATGGCTTATGAGTATTGATTATGATCTTAATTAGATAAAACTAGAATTCATTCATTTCCATTATAGTTTTAAGCTGTTACCAACTGAAAAGTTATAAATTACATTTCTTGTGTGATGAATGAGCTTTAAGCTATAAGCTTTTTTATAAACATTTTTATAGCATTTGTTTCGAAAAATTTCTGTTGAAATTTGTTAAAATCATCATAGTACAATAAACTCTTATATAGGGTAACTTACAGGTTATTAATTATTTATAATATATATTAAATTGTTGAGGTTTTTTGATAAATGCAATTTTATGTTTAATATATAATTTTTTATTTATTTATTAATACTTTAACAAACACTTTTATTCTTATTTTTATGTTTATTAAAAACATAAAATTATTATGAGGAAATTTATGTTTACCACAAAATACGAGCGCATATATTATAATAATACGTACATAACTACATATAACACACAATATGGAAATGTTTAATACGTACTCGAATATGAAAATATTATTATTGTTATTATTAATATTTGTGTATATCCGTACATAAACTTGTGTCAGCTTGTATGAAGCTATAGACAACAATAGAAACATATTTAAATTGCAAATTTTCCGGTTTAACCGCATATCGGTTTAAGTGGAATAAGATTATTATGGATGAGAATATACATATAGTTATATCCCAATATGGAATTTATATATGGAATGTGTTAAGTTTGTCCCTAAATAACCATATCAGAAACTTTGGTTTCATTTAAGTTTTATCGTTTGTGTAGTAAAAACATTCAATAAATAACTGTCTATCACTACTCAAGCTTTTAAGATTAATGTAAAGCATCTAACAGCGTAATAAAAAAATTGAAACCAGATAATATCAATTGTGGATTATGGAGCTTTGCAAACAAACGAAAATGAGAGAAATTTTCAATTAAATCACCTTAATCATTATAATTGGACTACATTCAAAGAATTCCAACTAATTACAAGATGATATATATATATATATAGATATATATATATATATATATATATATATATATATATATATATATATATATATATATATATATATATATATATATATATATATATATATATTGTGGCTTCTGTACAATGTTTCAGAAAAGGTCCTCTTAAATATATATAACTACGATTTCACTTAAAGTGTAATCAACTATATCCTTACAGATAATTACAATAGTTAAAATTTTTTACACAAATTAAAAAATGAAAAACTCATTTAAGATATACATATACTTCAACAATCACTAAGAAGAAAAAGGTAGTGCGTTGACTGAAACTATCAATTTAAAATACTCTTGATTGTAATCAGCTCTTTAACGTATAGAAAAATTTCGATTCCCAAAACTAAACGGTTTGCAGAATCGTCTTCCACATGGTTAATATATGTGTTTCAAGAATTTCAAGCTTGCAAAACCGAATAATTATATACACCTACAGTATAATATTGAAACCTACACGTCACGTTACACTTATCAACACAATATACGAGTAAAGGTATATATGTACTCGTATATTATATATATATATATATATATATATATATATATATATATATACACACCTAAATACTTTGTAAACTAATTTTAGCTCCTAAACAAATTCATAATTACAAAACTTTCAAAAATTCTAAAATTTATACGAACACCATTTTCATATACTTATATCCCGATCCCATAACAGAGCGATATTCTGGTTGTATTATATACGATACCTTCTAAAAAATCCATTATTCATATAAAAATTTCTATTAAAAAATTTAAATATTTTTTTTTTGTTTAGAAAAAATATTTTATTAGAACATTTTTTTTTATAATACACAATAAAAAATTAGGAATTTTAAAAATCTGTTCAATTGTTGTTGTGATGTTTAAATAAATTTTTAATTTAAAAAATATGTTCATGGTTTTATAAAACATTACTAAAGAGTGAATGGAAATTTGGAAAATCAACTTTATACTCTCTAATTATTTTCCCGATATAAAATGGATATTGAATATTGATTGTTGTTATTTTTATATCGATGTTATTTTTTATTTTATTCTGATTTTAAGTGATATAGATACAGACAAAGTTGAACTTATTAATTAGTTTTCATAAGACTTTATACAACTTTTACTATAGTCTGGTTCATATGGTCGGATTTAATCCTAGGATTTAAATCCTACCTTAAAATTTTAGCCTTTGAAGTGTGTCCACATATCAATTTGTACACAAAATATCGTATATTTTGGGTGCAATTTCAATTGTCAAATTTTTATTTTATTACTGTAAATAATATTGTAAATTATATGTAAATAATATGTTGTTTGTTGTAAATAATATTGAACAATAGACACAGTAGTATATTAATTACCATGAATAACTACCTTAAATTTCACATAGAACCAAATAACTTATAATACTTTAAGGGAAATAGTGTCAATTTTCATAGTAAATGCCAACGACAGCATAAGTTAGCGTTAAATATAAGTTTCGGAGAAGATTTCTAGATGGTATACCAATACGTTTTAACGAGAACAAAAGATGACACACAAAGTAATTTTTTAATGAAATGACATTATTTAAAAAATAAACAAATTTTGTTTTATTTATTTATTATTATTTATAAATATAAGCTCATTTACTTCAAAAATCTCCAATTTCGATTATAAAACTAAATATTTTTTTTACAATTTTAGTTTCATTAGTAATTTGTTGAATATAAAAAACTGCCGTTAAAAAATGTAAACATTTCGTTCAACTACTACTAGTGCCATCTTTTAATCTCCGGAATTATATCATTTTGGTACATAATATCGACGCGATTTCCCTTATAGTTCTATGCAAAGTTATTTGCATAGAACAAACAGGTAGATCTTTTTTCATTCAAAGAACATATAGAAATATATAAAATATATTTTAAATTAATATCACAAATATCTAAATATTACGTATTCGAACTACAGCAAACGTTTACATGAGAAAAAATAAATTTTTGATACGAAACAAAAAAAATCAAAATTCACCAAAAGCACATTATGAGCATAAAATTTGCTAAAATATCTGAGATTTGGTAATTCGAGTATTTACCAACTCTCAGAAAAAATGTATATTTTAACTCAAATTTAATCTTTTTAACTCAAAGGTGTAATATATAAAATATTTTTCAACTCAACTATCATTTTGTGTAATTTTATTGAAGTTTGAGCCATGATTTTAAATCCTACCATGAAATCCGACTGTACCGCGTATAAGCGCGTTTCCGCTTATCCTGCGATTAAATCCGACTGTATGAACCAGACTTTAGACAAACAACATGAATAACCTTACCGAAAAAGAATAAAGATTTGTTTTGGCTCCACGAGTATTTTCATCGTGGAAAACATCCACCACTGGCTAAAAATAAGTGTAGTTCTATTCTCTAGCGTATCAAAAAGTTAACTTAAAATCAAAACAGGTTCAAAATAGTTAAGTACAATTTTTACAAACCATATAGATAAATTTTATTTTTAATTATATTTTGTAATTTTTGACTCGAGCTAGAATCGATTTGCACAAATGTGGACACAATTTATAATTTACAATAATTCGTAAAACTACTTTTAAACTATGTATATGAGTTTTAAGAAACTTAGTGAAACCCTGCTTGAATAGTTCTTACGTCTAATACACAGTACGGCTATCAAAATACGTCTGGCCTAATCATTATCAATTCAGATTGGGAAAGTATTCATCAAGTTCATTATTCAGCAATCGACAGTAAAACATTAAGAAAGATGTCAAACACAAAATTAGGTTACATACAAAGTTGGTGATAAAATCTCGTTGCTTAAAGTTTGTAACTTATAAGTGGGTGTTAATTCAGATGGTTAACTATTCTCACATTTACACAAATATTGTTGATAGTAATTAAAATCTAATCTAAGCGGTGGTCTAATTTGTGAATCGGGTATTCTAGCATACTTATTTTGATTTGACAACATAATTTATATTTCACGAAATGGAAAGTATCAGAAATGTATTATAATACAAACTCGGGCAACTATCCAAAATTACGATTTTAAAAATTATAATTTATTTTATTTTTACTACCACATAATCACAAAATATGATTAGAATTTGGCTAATTTCCAAAACATTAATATCATACAGTGGTTTTAATCAACATCATAGTAAACAACTCGAATCTCAGATCATACCTTGATTTCTTTAATAAAGATACACAATCGAGTATATACCAAGGTCCACTTATTACATGTACTGTTTATAAATAAATACGTATGTATATAAAAAGAAAAGAAAATGTAGAAAGCAATTAACACTTTTGATATAATATTGAGAAATTAAAATAGAAAACCAACGGTTAGATTTTCAGGAAAAGCCAATTAATTATCTAGATTAGATTATGTCATTTATAAATATACACGAGTATATACATATAATATAACATATTATCATATATAGGATATTACCGTATAAAAAAATGTTAATTTAAAGGTGTGTATATAAAATATCCATCTGCATTTACATAATTATCACACATACCCAAAAAATGATCATAATAATAACACATAGCACTCACTACACATCAAATTGAATCGAAACGATGTTCAACATCGCCGCATAATATAAACACAAATTAAATGTTTGAATGGCCAACACAAATTCCCAATCACGAAACTATATACGATATACGAAATTTTTTATATCATATGATATTATTATATTCACATTATCAATTGACAACAATTAAAAATTATTTCAAACGTATGTATATATAGTTATGTTTAATAGTTGTGTATGTCATTTCACGTTTTACATTATATATAAATATATATACTTTGCACCCCACATGGGTGTATCACACACCGCAGTACAGTAATCAAAAAATTATTTCTTGACACATTTTAATTTTTAACATCTCCGCTGAGATTAACTTAAATAATTTCACGTTAATTTGTTGTTGTTGTTGTGTGTGTGAGTACAAATGATAATATTCCTTGTGATAACAGACAATAAAAACAAAAATATTAACTCAAGAACATTAATTTAATTAAAACAGAAAACATTTATAAAATAAAAAACTATTCCACTAAAGCGATCGTACCGATTCGAAAACAAAATGAAAAACCAAAACACATTTTCCTCAAAATCGCAACACAAGCGAAAATGAAAGTGTATGTGATTACGTCACCGTTTAAGAGTTTTATTAGTAGTATAAAAAAAATTATAAAAACAAAAATAATAATTGGACGATAAAAACAAAACTCGGGTATTCTTGAAATACATAAATATAATTCGGATTTTCTTTTTTTTTATTAATTTTGGCGAATTTATGAGCAGCATTATGAGCAATTAAAAATTTATTTATAATTCGCTTTTAATTTTTTCTTTTTCTTTTTTTTCGATTATCAATCTTTGTACTCTGTGTTTTCTTTTTTTTTATCATTGATGAGTTAAATACACATGGCCATGAAATATCGTATTTTTTCCATGGAAATCATATATCCGAAGGTCGATTATTTTTTCCGAAACCAACTTCAAAATGTCATCATGAAATGTGATTTATTAGTTTGGTAGATAAGTCAGAAGTGTCTTATTTATTACATGGTGGAAGAATTATTAATGGATCCGCGTGTGTGTATATATAGTTTAGAACTTCATTGGTGTTCTGTTGATAAATTTAACGATTTTTAACAAAAATTAAACATTTTCTTCAGATTCAATTATAATTTAATTTAAATTTAACATGTATAAGGTTTCAATTTTTTGATTTATAGCGTTCTCGATTGTTTTTTTACCCCTCTTCGAAAGAGTGCACTGAAATGAGGTGCCAAATGTATGCATTATACACTTAAATGTCGTCAACATATTTGTCACTATCAATCGCCGATCCAAGAATCCTTTTATAAATTTATATTTCAAACTACTTCGTTTAGTACATTCTGCGATTTAAGCATCCGAAATTCCAAAATCGAATTGATTTCAAAGTAAGTTAGCTTTGAAATCAATTTGATTTTGGAATTCGATGTATCAAAAACCCGAGATAATGTGAAGTTGTCAAATTTCACGAGATTTATTCGTGAAATATAGAGCCACAATCCATTTTGAAACAAAACTAAAATAATAATATGTGAGAAAACATTTAGAAATATAATAGATCTACAAGATCTAATATTGTAATGCGCACATGGGAATGAAACAATACCTTATACTGTGACGTTTGGTTTTGGTGGGTTGGACATAAGATCGACCGCCATTAGCGAAATTACATTTCAAATGAATGAGACTCCCTGCTAAATTACCTGCTTCTTTTATCCCGGTTCTAAACCCATCCTAGATTCAAACCCTAGCTTTAATTAAAATAATTTTCTTCGTTGTTAAAATAAAAAAAAAGTATCGAACACCGAGGTTACCACCTCAACAAATGGTGTGTATGAGTTAACAGAGTGCTGTTATATGTGTATAAATATGTTTAAATAAATAAACTTGCATGTTAATGGTACATGCATTTTTGTACTTGTTTAGAGAACTAGGATTAACGGTCGTCATAAACATAAGAACGAATTACAAGAAAAAAGGGAAATGAATTCAATTTATTAAAGAAAGAGGGAAAAAGTTGCGTATAGTGAGTAGAATTAGCAGTGGGTCGAGTCAGGCGCAGCATATATGAACGACTGGTGCAACGGAGCACCTCGTGTAACAGAAAGAGAAAAAATCAAGGAGGTCAAATATTTTAACAGTGAGCCGATCCCTTCTTGGGGTCCTTCGTTGCGTCGCATTCTCGGCTCAAAATTTGATTGGAACACATCCTTGAGATCTTGGTTGTTTCCTTGAGATTGTGTTCATAACTCCGTCAGGGTTACCAGCTCCACGAGCTATTGCCCGGGAAAATATGTGCCGGTAGACTGGCGCCTAATTTGTGTAGTTTATTTTTTTCAATTTTCTTTACCGAAAACACCATATCATTTGAGGCATGTTGCAATACTGTACGCACAAAACCATTGACATTTGGAAAGTTTGGCAAGTGAATGATTCGTAGTACGAGTATGTGAATTAGGAACTCGTATATGTGAATATGAATCATGTGAAACAAAATTAAAAGAATGCAATTTTGTTGTAGTCCGATTCTAATTTAAATCCACTGTATTATAGACAAGAAATTTTCTGTTTAATGAGCATAAATCATGATGAATTTTGGTTTATCTTCAATTGTGCCAATGGAGTCAAGTGCTATTAAAACCCAAAATAGTGTTAAAGTATGTTTAATTTAGGTTCGGATCATGTGGTTAAGATCTAAATATCTATTTCGCTAATTTTTTTCGATGGTTTTTCATTTATATGCAGTGCAACGTGACTTCAAAATTAAATACGTTAAAAGAAAATTTATTTAATACTGAAAATTGTGACATATGTTATAAATCTAAACCTAACCTATAACCTAACGTTAGCTTGGCTATGACATTAGTTTTGACTTCACTTTAACGCTGCATATATGGATTCTCGATCTTAATATTCTACTCGTAACAGCCAATATAGTGGTGCATAAATTTCAGTGTAGTAGTGTCTGTCTGTAACTGGTTTCGATTCACTACGCGCTGTATTATTCTCAAGGTGTCAATTCGCTCGTATACTCGCGTATACTGGTATCTCTCTCGTCATCTCGTTACTATTTCTCAAACTGAAATCGACTATCATTAACACTTGACGGGTCGGGGAAATAACAATATCTACGTTTACTGCATACATGAATAGGAATATTCATTACAATATATTTCGTGGTGTAAACTATTAGTCAAATTATGAGAGTTCAGAATAGAAGTGCAAGCGTAGTATTAGGTGCAACAAACTCTACCCCAATACGCACCATATATTCTGAGATGGGTGATCAATCTACCTCTTCATTTTAAGTGAAAGTGGGATCACAATGAAAGAAACTATACGAATAACGATTAGAAAGAATAATTTTAGAATGAAATGAAAAAAGAATTACAAGAAGGTGTGAACCGACTAACAGGTAGTGTAACATCTGAAATCATTGATGTTATTTTGAACATCGGAAACTCCAGTTCGAAGCCCTATCCTAACAATCTTACTTTGTGTATGAAATCGATAGATTATTTCAAGGAAATTAATGAAATTATGATTAACGGATATTAGAGAGAGTGAAAAGTCAATATATATATGTAGATTATGAAATAATCATCTATACAGATGAGAGCGTAAATTATCATAGTGTTGAAACAACGAATGTTTGAAAATTAGGTTGGCTACGAATTAAAGGTATTATGTTGGCTACGAATGAGAACAATAGGAAAGTAATTATATCTACCGACTGGGAGTGGAGCATTTTAATGATAAATAATGTGGAAGATGAAACGTCAACGTGTATTTGGATAAAACTTTGGATAAATGGATTCGATATTTTAATGTTAATGTAACCATTCGATCGATTCACATATAAAAATATCGAAGGTGGATATGAGAGACATTCTTCGTTTGCACTTTCAGAAGTATGTGTAGAATAAAGGGATCTATGAGTATGACAGTTTGAGCATAGTAAAACGAATGAAGTACAGTGAGTGTTGCAGTATTCCCCGAAACATCTTTTTATAAGTAGCTTCAATGGAGTACCATAGAATGTTAACGATATTCTGAGTGTTTGTTTAAACGACAATTGATTGAAAGTAGTGAATGTGACAAGTGCGGTGTAACTGAAGATATTGACCACAACCTGGTATAAACTGTACTAAATACAGCAGGAAAAGAGCAGATTACGATATCCTTAGATACGTCACAAATCTTACTTATTGTATGAAAGTACAGGTGGGTATACAAAGAAATGTATGAATTTATAACATTCAATCGAGTGGAAGTATGAATGTTGTTTTAGGATAATAATATTTTAATGACGCGAAACGTATTGCAGAACTCAATGCCACCTGGGACTCATGGTTCAATCGACATTCATATACATACTTATACATACCACATTATACATACACAATAAAAAACATCCAATCGTGATTTTTGGTCACCCAAAGGAATGTAACCCGAGACCTCCGAATTACAGAGCAAGTACGTTACTTCGAGGGTGAGAAAAAGAAAGAAAGTTAATTATTGCCAGTTCAATAGTTGTATAGATGTAAGGAATATCAATAAATTGGAAAAACCAGCCTATATTTTATTTTCAAATATTAATAATTAACTACTATAAATCTAATCGTAAAAGGAAGTTAAGTCAACTAGAAAAGTCAATATCCCATTTTTTCATATTTTCAAAATCTATTTGTTGTCATTATTTATATACTCACATATTTCCATAGCTGGGTATACAGTTGAATTAAAATTTTTTTTGCTTCTTGCTAGATTTTGATTTGGTGACATATTTTATGTTAAAATAAATATTTGCTAAGAAAATTAAGCGATGAATATTTGTTGATGATGGTGTTAGTGCTGTTGCCCTATCTTTAATACGCCAGTTACATAATAAATAGAATGGTATAGTGGTAGAATGGTATACTATGTAGATAGTAAATATACTCAGTAGGAGGTTATTGTAATTTGTGCACTATAAATCACTTGTGGATGGAATTAAAAATGAAGAGATTTGTTTTTTGATGTTTTGTTGATTTTGTTACTTGTATTTTAATTAGAAATTATGGATTGTCATTTAATATGATGTTTATTAAATACAAACAACTTAATTATGTATATATATATATATATATATATATATATATATATATATATATATATATATATATATATATATATATATATATATATATATATATATATATATATATATATATATATATATATATATATATATATATATATTGTGTTGTTCATATAAGGAAAGATGTGACTGGTAATGGATTTGTCTGTTTTCTTTTTATCGGATTTGTGGTTTCGCCTTTCTATCGTCTTAAATATAAATATTCTAAAGATATTGAGATGGCAAATTTTCCTAATATTTTGCCACAGATACTGTAAGAGAAGAATGATATTTTATATGTGTGTAACTTTGTACATATAATTCAACTAAATTTATGTCAATTTATTCAATGAATTGAAATTCATGGAAAATGAAAAAATATATATTTAAAGTTACAAAAAGAAAATAAGAACTTTACATATCAATAATATACGATAAGATATGGAATAATTTCGAGGGAATGATTTTTGCTTAAGATGCTTTTATATTCCATTTCAAGTTCATTTATTAGCTAAATAATTCTTGTAATATTGTGTATATGCTTTTATTCGACTGTATATCGTTGGCCTTGAAATTAGGCTGTGTATAAGTATACATATATAGGATTACTGAAAAACTAATCTGTTGGGAGTCGTGTTCTTATATATGTTCTTATCGATGAAGATCTGTCATTGGCATTGACATTGTTATAAAAAAAACAGTACTATATAATATCGCAAAAAGGCAGTATTATAATGATTCGAAATAACGATGATGGTGATGATGATAAACAAATATGATGAGAAAATGGCAAAAAAAAACAGCTGAGATTTTTATCCACAAATCATGTAAGTCTTATACATATAAATATATATTATATATACAAAAAAGGGATTTCTAACGCACAAATTTGAAAGACGTTAACAATTATTTAGAAAGCAAACGATTGATTGTTAATTAATTATTAATGTGCGGTCTTCAATGAATTATCACGATATTCAACGGTCCTTCAAACAACAAAACAATATGCTTCGCTCTAATTTCAACACAAACTATATCATATTACACAGTATCATCCATTTAGCTGAAAAAAAACAGCAGCATCGAAAAAAGAATGGAAAAACGGAAAACGATGATGGCAAAATAGGAAGAGTAAATGTTTTATTTTATTGAAATTAAATATAAAAACAAACTGGAAAATGGGAAAAAAACAAAAAAGGAAACTAAAAAGGAAGTTAAAAAGTTGAGTAGGATGAAATTGAAATGTATATTTATATAGTCGGTCTACATTTTTGTGTGTTTTGAGAGTATACAGTAGTAGCGACCAGTGTTATATAGTGGCGGGATATGCTTTATAACGATGGTTGAACGAATGTGTCTCTGTGTGTATGTAAAATGATACATAAAACATACTTTTATGTTTATTTTTTGGTGGTTCAACTTAATTTTCATTTTTTTTTTTATTTTGATTGTGGTTTATGTATTTTCGGTGGTTTCGGCCATTTCTTGTTGTTTTGTTCAACAAAAAGGGAAAACTGAAAATCGTCGGGAGAATTAATTGTAAATTATATTGCAATTAATATTGTATATAATATATTATTGATAATGTAAGTTAAATTTACGAATTCATATGTAAAAATTAAAACAGTTTACTGATTTAGTTGATCATATATACAGTTAATGCGGTTGGGGTTGAGAAAAGCCGGATGGTCGCATTCAATTTGGATTATATATGTATTTTCTTGACATTACTTAGGGTTCATCATACAATATGTGCTGGACTAATAATAATTGATATAATCGAATCTTATATATATACATACGTTGAAGGCAACCAAATAAACCATTTTCCGAAAATTTGCAGACGAACGCAATAAACAAAAAATTAGAAAGAAATTTTTGCTTATTCATGCTGAGCAATGTATATCAATTCAGTAATAATAATTTCTGTTATCACATTTTTTTCATTTATTGCATCTGAACGATTAAGCGATTATCTAAAGCTTGGTAAAATATTGAATACAAATATAACAACAAACCGATATACTGTATTATAGTGACACACATAAGTTATAATGCTAGACAGTCCTCTAGTCAGACCACAATTGATCGTTTTGTGACAGCTTCGTATCAAATGAGTAATTTTCAATATAGTGACAGTATTGATGAAAACTGCAGTACATCTCCATTTGCTGAAAACTGCATAGCCATCGTACCAATACCCTATATATAAACACATTGAACCATATCTATCAAATTAAATAATAAATGCAATTGAAATTTTAATTTAATTTTATCTCGTACTACACTAGTGTAAATAGTATTTTATTTTTAGAAGAGAAAACCGAAAATTGGATTTTTTTAGCAACAGCAACAGCGCCATCAAAAAAACAAGTAGAATTATTGATTTAGCAATAAAATAAAATTTAGAAGCATTTTAATTTTGTTTTATGGCTAAACATGTGTATTTGGGGCAAATTGATATGAAATAAAAAATGAACATTTTTTATTGGTGTACAGAAAAGGTTTATTTATATAGGGTAAATGATATAATTGCTTTCCAGTCGACAAACTGCTATATTGAACCGCTTATAGTAGTTGGGTTCTTGTCTTTGCTTGGTTTAATACTCTGGCTATTCACCACAAGATAGTTAGAAACAGTTATGCACAATTTCCCCACTAAAATAAAAATATTTTTTTTGTAGCAGCAATTGTTTTGATTAACAGAAAAGTATTGATAAAAATATAATATAGCAATATTATATTTATACGCAATATAATATAGGTTTTGTTAAACTCATATCATCCATTTTTAATTTTACCAATCGACCATAGTAAAGCCAAATTCCGAACTACTAGCGTGTACTATCGATTTGCCGACTGTAAAGCGATTACTTATTTCTTTCACAATATAAGCGTCTACTTATAATGTGAAATTAGTCATAAATATACAAGTTTCAAAAGGACAAGGTTCTAGGTAGTTTATTTGAAATATATATCTAAGCAGAATAAATCGATTAAGGGGATTATATGATCTAAATAATAAAACGATAAAGGGATTGAAGGATGAGTTCCTAGCACTAATAAGAGAAGGCGACACTAAAATTAAATCATCGCCATTTTTCGTAAGTGTCTTATAACTATGCACAGCTGATTTTATGTTTAGTTCAAACAATACACATAACCAATAAATTTTTTGTGCATTACTTATCCGTTTCAACGAGATTTTAAGTTTCAACGAGAATCCGTTTCAACGAGCAGACCCTAATAAATATAAATTCCGAAGAAATGTTGGGAATTTATATTTCAGAAATATAAATTCCCAACATTTCTTTTTTTAGGATTCGAGTTGATTAAAAATGGTGAAAGCGCAAGTTGATAATATCAAAAATCATTTATATTAAATGTTTTTTGATATATCAATATCAAATATATAAGATTAAATATAATAAATACACCTAAAATCAAGTGTCTGACAAATTTGGAAACATAAAATGATGACGGTAAAACATAGCTCTATGAATTCTGAATTTATTAATAAATATTTAAAAAAAACTTAATCCAGCACTCAGCTATTTGATAAATGGTAACCCTAATGACACTTAGTTTAAAATTATTTATCCTTTTTATATTTCCTAATGATTGACATTAGGAAAATGATCATTTAGCTATTTTATAATATCACAAACATCTGTAAACCAGATGGTATTCAGCAAAAGTTTAAGCCACTATACAAATATTCAAAGAATGTCATATTGCATATAAAACGTTTGCTCCGCCTCGACAGACTATTTCCAAGTGCTTCCAAAGATTCCAACGGGAAATTTTTCTGTAGAGGATGAGCCCCGAGAAGGTCAACCAAAATCTTCTGTTGATGACGTTACTGTGACTCTGGTGAAATCAAAAGTTAAAGAAGATCCACGATTGACGAAAGTAATTATTGCTGAGCAATTGGCCTTGAGTGCCTTTATCGCGATTATTAAATAATTATCTAGAATACACGAATTTTAAATGAGGCCCAAAAAGAAGCTGGAGTAAATTTTGCTAAATTTTTCCTAAATAAATTTGAAAATGGTCTGTCTAGCAGCTTTAGTAAATTTGTTACTGGTGACAAATCTTGGTTCTATAAGTACGATTCGGAAACCTGAAAGCAGTCCATGGTATGGAATCCATGGTGCTGAATGGTAGTTGACAGAAGTACTTTTTTATATAATTTATACTCTTCTTACTAACAAGCGCAATGTTTTCTGAACGAGAATGCACTACTCGAAAGACTGTTCACCAAAAGTTATCAAAAATTTGTTGGAAAACCAGAATAAAAAGTATTTTATTGTTAATGGGATAACCGTTACCAATGATAAATCGTTTTAATGCACTTTTTCGACAAAGAGGTACAGACAGCCTCATAAAGCAGCGAAGTTAAACAATAATATCTGTTTAAAAAGTTCAGCTTTCAACAACCACAAGAATACATTTATAATTCAACAACACAGAAACTGAAAAACAACATTCGCTTAGAAATTCGAGAGAAATGTGTGCATTCTAAAATATACTATAAGAAAAGTTTACGAAACCAAAATTACCGTCATTGGGATTAAATTCCCCACATACCATATATATTTTAAAAAGAAAGTTATTAAAAAGTACATTCGTTCGTAGATTAACTGCTATGTCATGCATAATTCGTTGCACCGATTAAACAATTCCTGAGTGTAAGTAAGCAACTCCCACACACCATCGTTATCGTATATACGGTACCATTCAATGACGTCAACAGTACCGCACACACAAATTTCTAAAACAATTGTAAAAGTGACCATCAGAGATCTTATCATCTTCCCATCATAACCATTCGGTTTATATACACTTTGTTGTAGTTTCAACTTGATAAAATTTAATACAAAAACACACACATATATATACTTATATATGTATATACCTAATTTCATCCTGTAGATATACATATATAAGAAACAAGCATAACGGCAAAAGAAAACCCACATTTTCCATAAATTATTATTATAATACTTTTGTATGCTTGCTGCTTGTTCGTCTTTGTATTTTTAAGTTCATTGCGTTGGTGGTAAGAAGAAGTTGACTTCTTATATACATATATTCAAAACAAATACGAAAAGCATATAACCGTTAATATTTGTAAATGTCACCGATGCAACACAAACAAAACATAAATAATTATCTCCTTTAAACTAAACTAAAAACAAATTCGAAAAAAAATTTAAACAATAGAATATAATATATAATATCTTAAAAGAAAAAATTATTTACCTTATCATATATCCATTTTTATCCTTAATTGTTGTTGTTTTTGATGTTGATTGTAATCTAAAATTCTCCATTTTATTATATTATAAAACATTTTCTAGATTTGTTCAACTGTGATGCATACACAAAATTTGTCTTCTTCTTTGTGGTTTTTCGTTTTATCGGTCTTCACTTTATATACTATGCTTTTTCTTTATTGCCACTATTAAAAACAAATTTCGTGTATGTGTGTGTTTACTTATTTAAGTTATTTTACTATTGTTATCTCGAATCTCTGGCTTTGAAGATTATCCATATACATATCCATCCGTACATACAAATATTTCTGCAAAAAACAAAATAAAGAAAAAATAAAATTTAGATAATGTAAACAAAAGCTTTCTTGGATTTCAGTTATGTGTATATGTGTGAGTGTGTATAGAAACTTAATTTCAATGAAATAAAAAAAGTATAAATCATATGGATAAGAACTGGTAGTGATATGATGAGCATAAAAAAAACTCATTTTAATGTTTTATATTTTACATCAGCATTCGCCTCATCATGCTATTTGTTGCACACATTTGTTCTGTTCTTAAAGTTTAGAAATGTTTAAGCTTTGGATTATAATTGTGGCAACACTTAATCCAAAATATTAGATTAATATGAAATGTGATTAGAAATATGTATCGAAACCAATTTTCTACATACTTTTACCTTTAACAGATAAGAAACCAGTTTTGTTTAAAATCAAAAATGTTTAAACTTTTGAAATATTTAAATATTTAAGTATCAAACTGAGTTTGATTTATTTCAAGATGCATAGTTTAAAGATAAATGTAAATCCGATATTCAATGTTCTAGATTTTAATTGAACCATAACTCGATGAGGATCAGATACTAACCCATCCTGTTTAACAATTACATTCTCTTAAATTGTGATAAAGAAATAATTTAAAGCTTTACGTGTATAGTCAAAATTTATATTCATTGTCTCGATTTAAATTTGTTGTTGTTTATAACACTTAACTACCGAGATGACGATATTTTTGCATATAGTGTTCCAATTTAAATTAACTTTTAAAATGGCTGCCATTTGTATTTTTTTATTAAAATGGTTTTCGACTATTGAAGACCTTCAAGTATAAACATTGCAGGTAGTTAATATGGATGGAGAAGTGAACAACGCATCTTCAAGTTTGGTGCTTGAAAATTTTTCATAAGTTGTAACTGGTTCAATTAAAGATCAAAAAAATAAAATTTACAATCGTAGTAGTCGTTCCCAAGAAAATGTTGCTGCTGTCAGTGATATGAAACTGGACACGCTGTTACAAGAGAAAAAAGTTAATCTTTCATTCAAAGTAGCTGTATTTAATATTAAATTAATTTTTTTGATTTAAAAAAGTTGTATTCTTTATTTTATAAATTTTATTTTTGATTTTGCGCATAAATTTTATTTTTGAAAGGCTCAAATGCTTAATACTAAAAATTATTTTTTTAAATGAAAAGTTTCTACCTTTAATTTAAATTCTATAATTGTTAAAATTTAAATCATATAATATTTAAAATTAAATACGTGTCTTTAAAAAAAAGTCTTTGAACCAAAGAAATAAATATTATTTTTAATGGTATTACTTTTCCTATAAACAACTTAATTTTTTATTTGGTATTATGCATTTAATTAATTGTTTAAGGGCAAAAAACCTTTAAATCAAAATCAATTTATTTTACTCGAACTTTATCCGTTTTTATGTGAAATTCGCTAACAGAAAGTATTTAAATTACTTTTTCCTGTAACTTGTAACAAACAATTTCAAATATTTGAATATTTGAAGTAAATTACGAGGAGCACCAGATCAATATATTTTTGATATATATCATGACATATTTAAGGGTGCGAATGATTTGGATACTTGCTAAATAGTATATTATGATACTTTTACATAAAATTATAAATTTATTATTAATTTATTTTGTTTTCTTTCCATACTGCATTTGGTTTAAAATATAATGCTTTTAGTTTAAAAATTTAGAATTGTTAAAGTAAAGGCTAGAAATTTTTACCTTTACTGCCCAAAACTTTTTACAACTTAAAGTCAAAGATTGAAATAAAAGTAATAAATGCTTTCGGCCAAAAGACTGTTTTATCATAAATATAAATATGAAACAACCAAAAGTTTTAACTCTATAACTATACAAGATTTTAGTTCAAAGCTAAAATTAATATTTAAACCAAAGATTTAATATATTTTACAATAAAATAAAAAAGGTTTTGCGCAAAATCTATAGGCGAAAATTCTTTGATGCACAGAATAACTTTGTTAGCTTTAAGTAATTTTTCTCAGTGACTATGAATGGTGCTCGTTATCGAACGGATGATTACAAACTTTTTGTTTGACGAATTGGAGCATATTGATGTGCAGCATATGTGGTTTCAACAGGACAGTAAAAAACTATCGCTTGAAAGAGTAATATATTGAATGAATAATTTGTCGAAGTGGAACTGCTCAAAGGCAACCAAGATCATGTGATCTAGCCATTTAACATCTGAAAGAAAACATAATCGAGCAAATTATTTAAATTAAAACACAAATATGTAAATATGTGTTGGAAAATTTTACTAAAAAATGGAAGGCCTTATTTGCCATTATTAACTGTCATGTGTTTACTTTAATATTCAATAAAGATATCTGCTTATACCGAAAAAATTATGTTAAAAAGTTAATTCACATTTGAACGCCCTTTACCATTTTTTTCTTCGACCTACGAATAAAACAAAATTGAAATGGCTTTTTCTAACGCAATTACTTTTCTAAGTATGAAAACATAGTTTATATGTTGTTTAAAATTTTTGACACAGTACAAAGAAATCTATCCTCCCACTCTTCCTACTATTCTAACTATCATCAAAGTTTTTTACTTAATATGCTCGAGTTGTATTACTACAGTAACACTTACCTCAATTGGGAAGCTCATATCAACTTAAAGTACTAATCAACTTGGAAATGATTAAATTGTTTACTTAAACTGAATTGAAAGTCTTTTTAAAATGAAAATAAAAGTTAAATAATAGTTAAGTAGGCAACGTTTTGTATCTGGCAGTATATAGGTTAGAGGCTGTTTCTGATACCGATACTTAACTAAGTAGATAAGTGAAATCAATTTGCAGATTTGTTTACTGATTTAAGATTATTCAATTTTTTGTTATAGTTGTTTGTTGTGTTATAATTATTATATTTATGAAATGTTATTTTTCCAGAATATTAGGTGCTAAGAAAGCCAACAAAGACCAATATTATGTCAACTGTAATTATTATTTAATCAATTAGTTATGAGTATTTCACCCTGGTGTTCAATACTTTTAAGAAGTCTATTGTTTATTGAGTTGTAAAGCGAACCCAAATAGCTAAGGAAAAATTCGAATATTATGGCGCCAATTAATTTGGCCTTGTTCTCGAACTACCTCCTTCTGAAACTTTCCGTGATACCCATCCGCAAACGTTTATATTTAAGTCACATCAATAGCACTACATTTTGCTCCTGAATCCACACTTTGATTTTCCTGAGAGTATGAATAGGTATACATTGCCCTGTTGGAAAATTCCACTTTATTGGAAGCAATTTACTGTCATTTTTACTGACTGAAAATTTAAATCAATTTGTCCTAATAATGCACTGTTTCCTACACCATTACACCACCCGCTTTGCTGTGTCTTTTGTTAAAAATAATTTCTTCTTTTCTTAGATCATGAATATCAAAAAAGACAACTTTATGGCTATTTCTGTCCTATTTAACATGTTGCTTTGCAAAGAAAAGGCCCTGGTCCATTTGTGCTTCATTTCAACATTCTCCTTAAATATGGAGCTCGCTCTGTTATACAATGGACGGTTGCTCTGCTGACCATAACATCGGCTTAAATCTATTTATTAGCCAAAAGAGTAGAATTTGAAACTTTCTAGGAAATGACACGTCCAGCTTGATCGGTGATAGCCATGCTCACACGGCTTTTAATATTTTATCCATAGCTTTATATGATTATTGATGTAATTCTGCACAACGGTTTAACTTTTACCAGTTTGTACAATAATTCAGCTAATGCTTTGACCGTCTTCATTAAAAGCCTGAATTTTAGCGACTTTTCTATATTCTTTCGCCCCGTGTGTGGGAGCATTCATGTTTCTTAAATTTGACAAACGAAACATGATACCCATAGAATACCACCACAGTATCCAGAGCTTGTCGTAGGAGGTGACTAAATCTGGTTGGATCGCATACGTAAAAAATCAAAATTGTTAAAAATGTCAACAAAAACCAAAAATCGGATACCGCCAAAATTACAATGACCCCTCGCTTAAGTACCCGGAAACGAGAATGAGGATCAGGTCTAGAATGAGGCCTTATCACATATATGAAGTAGTATCGGGTGGAACACGTAGCGCTCCAAGAAACTCGATGGCCTAAAAGTGGAGACCATGTGTCCCAGGGCTAAACGTTGATACAAAGTGGAAATGACCTCGGAAATCTTGGAGTTGGATTTCTCATTAGGCCACAGGTAAAACAGGCTGTCTTGGACTTCCAAGCAGTCGAAAATCGAATGTGTAAGCTTCACTTGCACATGAAATTAGCCAACCTGTCAATTGTTTGTGTACATGCGCTGACTGAGGAAGCCAACCCCAAGATAAAGACTCATTTTATAATAATTTGGATAATCTGATGGGCTCTATACACAGTAAAAAATAAATTGAATTTTCAATAGAAATTTTGGTAACTTTGTAGCGTAAATTTAAAAATTGTCTTTAATAAAGCAAGATAATAGTATTTTTACACATATTCTTATGTAAAATCTATTATTCTTGTATTTTTCAACAGGTCTTTAAAATTGGAAGATATTTATAGTAAAATTACAAACCGTTTCTATTATTATTCCTGGTTTTTTTAAATTTGAGAGAAATGAATGTAACCAAGAACTTTTGCCTGTAAAATTTTCTGAATTCCGTAAATTTACAAACCAAAACCACAATAAATTGATTTTATTCGTCGCGATATACTTTGCTAGTCTATTACAACGTTATTATATATAAAGTATTATTATCTAAGTCATCGTCTGATTTGTCGGATATCTCAAGGGCCTAGAATAATAATCGTGGTCGGAGAGAAATGTCTGAATCACCGTTTTGTAGGTTTGGCTGGGCATTGTGGAAGCTCTATGCCTATCATATGCACATTAGTATTTTCTTGCAAAATCTTTTTTTAGGGTTTGATTTACTACAATTACGCAATAGTTAAGGTATAATTGTACGTTTTGTTGTGTACAAATTTTAGAAGTTTATAAAATTACAGGGGTTTAATGCTAAATTACATTCTTTTACCCATAAATCTGCAAACTTCCTGCAAAATTATAAGTTTTATTATTTAAATATTACATGATTTTGCTAGCAAATTTATGACTTTTAGTATTTAATTTTAATTATTATTTTTTATTTGTATGTGAATGTAATTTTACGTGATAAAGCTTGGCAATTTTGCCCACAAGTAAATTCACGTAATATTCAACCGAAATTTTTTACTGTGTACCTGAGCACGATGTCAGATTGGTGATTGATGACTTTAATGCTAGAGCTGGGAGAAATCAGACCGACTTATGTAATAACATAGGTCCGTACTCCCGGCACGAAACTGCGTAAATGGGGAAAGAATGATGTACTTTGCGATCGTTCATGATCTCAAAGTGGCGAGTACATTGTTTCCTCATAAAAATATCCACTTAGAAACATGGACACATCCGGATAAGCTGAAACTGTACAGAGTGTTGATCAGACCCGTTGTCCTTGTCATGTATGGATGTGAGAGTTGGACCTTGACGGATGAGTACGAAAGATGTCTTCTAACATTCGAGAGAAGAATCATGCGTGTGATATATGGCCCAAAACGCGACGTTGATGGCACAAACTGAGTTCGCCAGCGAGTACGCTGGCTCGGTCACGTTCTGCGTGCGGATCCGAACAGAATCATACAGCGATCTTTAAAGGGAGAACTGCCTTTCGGTAGGCGAAGAGATCGCTGTCGGTGACGATGGCTCCACGGCGTAGAGAGCGATCTAGCATCTTCTGGTTGCTTGCAAGAATATGAAGTGCTACCTCGTCATCGAAACTGATGGAGTCAGATTGTTGACACGGTACGGGCCAATAATGGCCTGTGAAAACCGTATATATATAAAAACCGTATATATATATATATATATATATTTCTATATTCTAGAACTTCCCTTTAGGCGTAATTTCACACACGTCAAGAATTAATCATAAACTGGCATCCACGCTCTTTCATTTGCATTCTTAGCATTAGAAATGAAACACTTCAGTTGTTCTTAAACAAGTGAGACGAAGAATATATATATATATATATATATATATATATATATATATATATATATATATATATATATATATATATATATATATATATATATATATATATATATATATATATTTATATATATATATATATATATATATATATATATATATATATATATATATATATATATATATATATATATATATATATACTGTGTTATATTTCTTTAAACTGACAAGTCTCGCATGTTCCCAGCGCAATTATCGTACACACGCTCATTGAAATTATTTCGTACATAATTTTCTCAAGTACCTACATAAAGTGTATTTCTTGTTGCCATATTGAGTTATTTTCCCCGTATAACACACATATACTTGAGATAACATCCATTTTACTTAAGTTTTTTTTCTTCGTTCATCTTTATTTTTTACGATCCTTTTATCATAATCAAAACACCTGTGATTATGTTACAAACACAAGAAGAAGCGGCGAATAAAGAAGTAAAATTGTGAAGACGAAAAATTGATCTTTTTTTTACTTTTTGAAGTTTTCTTTCGTGTTGATTTTTCATTCACGAGATATTTTGTTTTTATTTTTATTCACACTTTAATTTTTCTACCCGTTAAATCTTAAATGAAAGTAAGAAGGATATATAAATATATAATATGTATATTACAAAAGAGAGGGATAGAGAGTATGGGAACGAAATACGAAAATGAACAGTAAGAAAAATAAACAAAATAAATGAAAGACAAAGGGAAATGGAAATTTTTGAATTTTCTCAAATAAAAATTCTTTTGAAATATCTTTTGTCTCTAAAAAAAAAGTTTTCGTATTTTCTAATAAACGAACCAACCGAAGTGGGAGAAACGAGAAGCAGTCGTATTTTTATATTTAAGAAATAGAAAGGAAAATCTAAAATAAAAAAGCAAAACTTTTTGCATAAGAATTTTCTTCACATTTTATTATTAATTTTTTGTGATATGGAATTTTTATTTTTCTACTTGTAAAAAAAGTTGTCAAAGTTTGTTTTATTTGTGAAGAAAAATTATAAACACACACAAGCTTTCAAATAGCTTTTTCCTCCTTTCCACTTTTACTATTTTGTTTTTGTTGCATTATTTTCATTTTTACTGTATACATATTCCAAACCAACTCCTATCTTAGTTTTATATTATTTTATGACAAACTAAGATCAAATAAACATAAAACTAAATAAATTCAATAAACATGGTATAAAATATCAAAGCTAAGCGAATTGACACCTTTAGTTTAAATTTTGTGTAGATTCTTCGTATGTTCAACAAAAAAAACATTTAAATTAAACGAACCAAGTATATAAGCTCTTTTCTCAACAAATTGATTGTCCTTTCCAATTAAATAGTTAGAACATAATTATCTTAACAAAATACATCCCAGCAATAGTTGAATCCTGGGTTCTAATCCCGATAAAACAGAATCTATATCCCCATTTTAAGTATTTATACTGAATTCACTAAGTGTGGTTTAATTCATGCAACAAAATTGTTACAACCTTATGTCGAGAATAATCAAACCTAGTCTATCTTAAAGGCTGTCCTGGCGCAATTCAGTGGTCAGTTGGTCTTAGTAAATCAAAGCCATAGGATACATTCTTGATTTTACTACAAAGTGCCTTGGCTCTAACAGATTGTAAAACTAAAATCAAACAAACATACACTTAAGAGACATTGTTTTTATTTAGAACTCTACTGCCTTTTTTACCAATCAACCATGTTTGCATTGATTGACAGCTTCAAACTATAAAATCCATATACAGTTTTTTCTAGTTTTGTATATGTCAAAATATGACATTATCAGTAGAATAAGGATAACACAAAGAGATACATTTTAAATATGCTCAATTGCACAAATAACAGGATTTTACGTATATATATATAATATATATATATATATATATATATATATATATATATATATATATATATATATATATATATATATATATATATATATATATATATATATATATATATATATATATATATTTATATATATATATATATATATATATATATATATATATATATATATATATATATATATATATATATATATATATATATGAACACATCTTTACGTCTTCGCCCTCATATCATATATGTATACATAATATAAAAGCTTACTTTAACCAAAACAACATTTAATTCACATTTAGGATTCCCTCTGTCGTCTCGCAGTGGGTGTAATTTTATATATGTTATATTTTTTTTTTTGATTTTATATAATATATTTGTGGGTGAAATTTAAAGATTTCTCATTAAGTTGGAATACTTATGTAGACGTTTGTATGAATATATTTTGTAAAGAAAGGTCATACGTGTCGGAATTAGGAAAATCATAATAATAAAATTTTATTTTTGTTTTTATGCCTAATTTTATTAGTAACATAATGTCGTGCCACATATTATATACATAAGTAACAATCTGTAACATTTTAATTAATTTTATTGTTGCAGGAGTCATTTGCATATACAAGTATTATATACATAATATACTAAAATTAAATAATAACGATTCTGGTTCTGGCACGATTTTGAATGTTTTTGAAAAATAATTGACATTTAATAAATGTATATATCCAATTCATCTGACAATAAAATAATTTTGAATTATGTTAAATAATTTTGAGCAAAGATAATAATTGAAACGTATTTTCTTATTCTAACTAAAGTTCAAATCAATATCTCATCTTTTGGTGTTGACCCTTATACTTGATGATCTTTAAATTATGTTATCATACTTGCATGGTGAATGCCATTAAGTAGGATTTGGTTTAAAAATCAACTCTCACATTACTGAGAATTTAATCAAATCGGTAAACAACTGGGCGAATAATTTCGAATTAACTTTTTGTTAAGCAAAACATACAAAATAAAATTGATTCATAAAAAAATGTTTTGGATTAAATCGGTCGAAATTGTTACGTTGTTTGGCCCAATGTGTCCACCGACCCGACAAAATCAATTTCATGTAGATGTTCCAAAAAATGACAACCTATTTTTTTTCATTGCTTATTGTTTTCAAATATCATCGATGGTATATCGTTTATTTGTTTCAAAATTCGCGTAACCCGTTTGCATGTCAACCTTTAAAAGTATACTGATATAAAAAAAAGAATGAACCCATAAATTCTTCATACAATCAAAGGAAACATATATGTAATATCGTACCGTACCGAAGCAGAGTATGCTTTAAAAACTATAACTCTTTTAAAGCCAGTTAAGTAAGGGTATTTTAAAAGTCACGCCTAGATGTCACACCTTGGATGGCATTATGTGCGTTATAAATAATTTCTAAATTCAACCGTTTTTTATGTCATCTTTGACTAGTAAAATTTATGTTGATAAACCAACAACAATTGCATATAGCTGAAAAAAAATATTCAGACTGAAATTTATGAACTAAATGTGTGATGTGTGAGCGGGTTCCAAGAATGGTTGGCATTTGTTTTGAGACTCTACGGAAAAATATGATTATATCAAATAATTTTCAAACTATCTCCGAACTGCAGAAACCAACATATGAAAAAACAACAATTCAATAGCCGAAGTTGATACTCCGAGCCATAGCTTTGCCATTGTTATACTTTATAAAATAATACAAACATATTTAAATAATATGAAAACTGTTCTATATTTGTCAGATCCATCTAAAATAGGTTTAGCATTGAGGCGCCATTATTTTTCCAGGACCAGGTAACGGAAGGATAAAATGGTTTGAATCTTAGATAATGGTTATATTCTTTAATTTAATAGAATTTTAAGTTAAAAACACTAACAATTTTTATTTTTGTATAATATTCCTTATAATGGCAATTTTTGTTAATTAATTTTGTAAGGTCAATTTCGATATATATCTTCATAAGTTTCACTTTATACTCTTCACTTTAATTTTTAGTCAACATTTAGTTAAAACTTTTAACAATAATACTTGGCCACATTAATTATTTCAAAAAATTTTGTACTTTCCAAAACATTTAAAACTATATTTGTTAGAACTATATATAAAAAATATTGTGTTCATTTATTTTGACAATCGATTAGGTATTTGTTGCAAGAAAGAGATAGAAAATCTCGCCAGGCTACTAATTTGAATAAG
This sequence comes from Tipula lateralis, assembly GCA_963932295.1. Classification (NCBI taxonomy): domain Eukaryota; kingdom Metazoa; phylum Arthropoda; class Insecta; order Diptera; family Tipulidae; genus Tipula; species Tipula lateralis. Next base: position 30,675,228 of record OZ010737.1, read on the forward strand.
TTAGCCTAGTTGTTGCCATATATAGTGTTTTAATTTTTGAATCAAGTTTGTCGTATAATTTAAAACAAAATTATATGTTACATTCATAGTTGGGCGTGTTAATTACACAATGTAAAAAACGTATAATTTACATAAGGTTTTTTTTACATTCTATATGTAAATAAATCCTTTTTATGTAATTGACGGGCCATTTCTTATCAACTTTAATTGTAGCTATTTGTTAAAAAATACTCATACTATTTTATCAATAGAATTTGTGAAATAATTAACTACGTACAATTTTTTTCGACTATTTACTTAATTTCAAAATGTGAAAATAATTTTTGTTTTAGATTGGAGTTATTAATCACTGGAATGACATAGAATTTTTTGATGTATTTAACATCTAAGCAGTAAGCATGTATTTTTGATGTCGTTTGAATGAGGTACTGCTTACAAACGCCTATGTACATACGACACGTTTATAAGGTTGTTGGATGGTATGAAGTCGTTTGTGAACTAGTTGGTGAATTTAATAAATCGAATTTAATAAAAGTGTTTTTATTAAATTCGATTTATTAAATTCACCATAAAACGATAAAAACGAATTAATTATATATAATGCTAAGATAAAAAAAAATCATTATCAAAAAAAAGTTTTTTTGACATTCAGTAGGCAAAACGCCATATTAGTTGACAGTTTTTTTGACAAAGTTTATAGACTGATCTACCGGATTTTCTTGTAACATGATTTACACTTTTAAATTCATTGAATTTTGATTGTCGGAAATTTTTTGAAATAGATGGCACTGCGAATAATGTTGTTTGCATCTTTTACTTGCAATTTACGTTTTATGTTCATAATTAACGCTGTTTTTTACATAATTTACACAAAATGTATAAAACGTTTTTTACATGTAAAATTCCAACTTTAACATTTGTGTCAAAATAATTTTAACTTTGAATCGCCTACTTTAATGCCAAACGAATTGCGGCGTATATAATAGCGGATAGAACAAATTATTAAATAATTTGAAATTTAAAACAATAAACAATACCCAAAAATGCTTTTTTAATTCTTTTATAACTTATTTCTTCAAACGATCTAGATTTCATTCAGTTTAAGGTTAAGTACTAGTATCTGCGAGTTTACTATCCGACAAATGAAAAAATATTCGAATTTTATTATTCGCTAAATAAAAAATTTTATTGATTTAAATTTACAATAGACAAAAAATTATTTTTAGAAATTTCCATATATTTTTAGATAAATCACAATTTTTCATATCAATTTTTCCAATTCATTAAACCGTTAAAATACTATGAAGAGTAAATGAAAAATGTAAAATAATTAAGAAATAAAACAAATAAAGGATGATTTTCTTATTATTAATAATGTTAAAAATGTATTATATTGAAAATCAATATTCATTATTAAATATTTCTTTCAATAAATTTTTATTGTTTTTTTATTATTAGTATTATTATTGCTTGATGAGAGTCCTTTATAATTTCTTATAAATTTTAATTTGAAAAAAAAAAATAATAATCATAATAATGAAGAAAGGATTTTTTTATTTGTATAAATGAACAATAATAAAAGAATTGAAATAAAGTAATAGGATTCGATTTGCAATATTTTTATAAGATGGAAATTTTAAAATACATGTGGATAGTAACTAACTGTTATACTGTGAAAAAAAAAAAAATAATAATCTATGGCTTAGAGGCCGAAAACGGCCCTTACCGCGTCTCAACTGAGACCTTACGAACCAGTGTTAACGAATGGTGCACATTGTAGGTGGTCAGCCCAACGAATGTTTTACACACAAACGTGTTTTTATGTCATGCGGTTGCATGTTAATTTGGTCAACGGCGGGAATCGAACTCGAGACCGCGGCGTGATGAGAAACTCTCTTAACCATTAAGCTACATCCGGCGACAATATACGTTATACTGTGTAAATATACGTTATACTGTGAAATTATGTTGGAGAAATAAAAATACACTCAAAAGTTCAAATTAACTACAATGCTTAAAACGCTTTTTGTCTTTTTGAATTCAACAACCAAATTAGCTTGTTTGAAATTTTTAAAGTTCTTTCACCGTAAGTCAACCGAAATTAAAAAATTTAACTTTAGTAAAATTAAGTTGTCCCAAAGAAATAGAAAACAAATTGTTGATCCTCTTCAATTTATACCTTAAATTACATACATAAAATATTTTTAGGGTGTAAAAAGATAGAAAAAAAAATTATTTAATAAATATTTAAAATAACTTTAAACAGCGAGATGTACGTTATGCGTAATGGGATTTATTGCGTGAACTCCATCATGGTGGAACCTGACTCTTTGAAATCAGTTCCATCCTCGCGGAAATATGAGATTCGACTTAATATGTGTACGGTACAATCCGTTTATATGGCGCGAGTCGTTTTGCAACAGTTATTGTGAATTGCAGATGAATTTTCAAACAACATATTCGTGAAGAATAATGAACTAAGATTACTCAATTAATAGTATGATTCCGATAAAGGTTTATTTGAAATGCAAAAATATGAATTAGTGAACTCCATTAGTATTGCCGATGAAGTGCCGATCAAACTTCAACAATTTTAGCAAGCAATTGGACAAAAAACTACCAGTTACTGGAAATTTTTTGTCCAATTGCTTGTTCATCTATAACCAACGATATTTAACAACCGTAACTGCATATTAAATATAAAAATGTTCGTATGATGAATAATGGTTTTAAGTTTTCAACGAAAAAGCGGTAGAGAAGTGGATTAGTACAAATTTACTTCTCATGGTGTGCCAAACTATGCAAGTAAATTTTTTAGTGAAAATGGAATTAAGGGTTAAAATCACTGGTTTATAGGTAATAAATGAAACGTCAAAATTTAGTATTATTTTTTCTATATTTAAATATATAGCATATATAACTTTTTATTATTTATATTATATTTATTATTTATTTATCTATGGTTTTATTTATTTTAAATTACCTAAAAGGTTTGCATTCTGAAGAAAAATGTATATGTCAAATAAATAAAAAAATAACAACAACAACCAATGACCTTTTTCTCAATCCATTTACCCTACTTTTTAGAACAGTATTTGAATTTACTAAAAAATTCACTAAAAATTTCCCTTGAGTATGGCACGCACCCTGAGAATCCGAACGAATGAATGAATGAACGAAGAAATTGAAGTATGAACTCAGCTTAAAGCATCATTGTGTATGAACAAAATGGACCCTCTGTTTATACAAACAAATATATATATATATATATATATATATATATATATATATATATATATATATATATATATATATCAAAATATATATATATCAAAATATATAGGATAGTATATTATATTATAATATTAGAAAGACATTCATCCTAATTCAGTATAGTTGCTAAAAACAATCCAAAGCATTGGCATATTATCTACAAATGAATTGTTTTAGACGGCTAAAATCGTCTAATATTATTCAAAATAGTCAAACAAATTTAAGGATACCATAATCCAAACGCGAAGATTAAAGGACAATAACACCCAATTCTCGATGATAACGAACGATAACGTACCCCAGAAAATTTAAACGATAAAAAAATGAAAAACGGGAGACACATAAATGACAAAAAAAAATTGTTTAATCTCTCTTTTCCAATATTTTCACCAGCCGTATCCTTTATGCATACATATTTATATACAGTGTATCCGCCATATACGAGCATGTACGTTACATAAACATACATATGTACATACGTAGGCGGAATACAATTTTCATTTTCTGAAAAAGTTCTTTTTTTCTTGATTTTGTTTTTTTTTATCTTCTAAACATTTTCTATTCATCTTCTATGTAATATATTCTTTTCTAGATTTAGAAAATGGAAATTTATGTTATTTTATTTTATGTACATGTATGTATATAACTGTTTCATTTTTAGAGGATTATGGATTGAAAGTGTTTTTTAAAGTTTTGTAATGGATTTTTGTTTATTTTTATTTTTATGTAACTTGCTTGTTTTATTGTAAATATTTCACTCGCTATACACCATTATTTTGAACTAGTATGTAACTCGCGCGCTTCGCTTTTCAACCCATTGCGATATTTTACAGTTGAAAAGATTAGATAAGATTGTGATGTGATTAGAATTAAATGAAAAAGAAAATATGTACTATATACGAATATATAATGAATATATTTATTTAAGACATAACCGAGATATATAGGTACATATCTAAATTTAGGAGCGTAGGAACAAAGAAAGAACACTAAACGAAGACGAAGAAGTCGTACAAGCATAAACATATAGTGAAAAATAAATGTTAAAGCTAAATATGATGACAGTAGATTTATAGCATCAAATTTATGACAATTAAGGTAATGAGGTCAGAAATGAGATGTACTTAGTTTAATTTCACATACATTACAATGTAGCCTATACATAAACAAGTACATACATTATTTTTTGCGTGCAGTATATATGTGAGGGGTATACGTGATAGGAAAGTGTCATTGCCATGGGAATATTGTTTTGTTTTTTGCTTTTTACACCTATGTGATTAATATTCTTATTTTATTTATACTGGATTAAACGAGATTCTTTTCGGGTCGAGAGAAAAAATGCCTTAATAGGATTATCCTAGATCTAGGTGTTTAAATATAACGATGTTTGGTATGACTATATGAAAAGTCGGACGAATTTATTGATATATATTTCGTAAGACACACATACACACATTGTGATTGAAATGGTTATCATCAGGATGGGCATAGTAAACCATACGAGTAGGCTTAGTCATTGGATCCTCAAATCTCTTTCTATCCAGTTTTATTTAATGGTTTTGCCAAACATGTTGCTAAAAGTTCTAGAAGAAATCTACAACCATCCTCAATGATTTACTTAAAAGAGGGACAAAGCACACAACATGCGAAGTCAACAGTGATAACATGTAATGAAGATTGATTTAACATTTTGCTGAAAATTAGGTGAAATATGAAATTGGGTTGAAGTTTTATACCATTCGTGTTATGCAGCTTAATAAGAGCTTCTACGTTAACTAACTTTGGTTGTCTTTCTTATCTAACATATCATAATATGTCGAAAGGCTACGTTTGATTAATTTAGAAAATACTGGTGTCTCGCCTCAGAATACAAGTTTGTTTTTATACAAAAAAAAACTATTTGTATAAAGACCTCAAATACTCTATTACCATTATGACATATACTTTTCGGAATATGCTTTAATGGTATACCAATTCATTAAACTTCATCTATTGAAAACAATAGTGGGTTCGGAACATTTCAGAAGTGTCTTTAGTTTACAAAGTAAAAGACAAATACATCACTTTGCTGCATATGTGAGATCTCATGAACGTTGTGTTCGGGCAGAAGACTTCAGCCTTAAAAATATTTCCATTTCTGTTTCACATACGCCAGTAATGAGCTGATGATATTTGAGAGTCACATACTTGTCCATTATGTCAAAGTTTGTTGATTAAATTAATGATTGTGTTATGGAGTTTCGAAACGAATGGGTTGACCCACTAATTTTATTCCGTGTAATAAAATTTACTCAAATAACTGAACCTGTTTGTTTTTCATAGTTTAAAAATTTTAAACAATACTTTGTTCTTCGAAATTTCTTAAACTATTAAGCATTTTTTGTGCCCCTGTCCTTCGTATACTCTTCCCAAAGACTGCACTGCTTTGGATCACGATTACTATTTGATGATCAATTAAAGAGAGTATCGGATATTTTGACCTTTTGTCCTTCATACAAAGAACAAACAAATTTCGCGCTACTGATATTGTACATATGGGGGACATGTCATAATGGGCCAATCGAGCTTAGTGACGAAGGCAAAAGCAGCTCGACCAAATCCCTAAATCTTCAAATTCCCTAAATCTATCATTGTCAAACTTGCATCAAGACCTTATGTTTGTGCTATAAGTGTATTGTGTAAAATACAGATCAATACGACTTATAGTTCAGATTTTAGTATTTCGATTTCAGTGATTGAATGAGGTGGTTGGATGATGTCTCATCTCTACATGAACTATGTTAATATCGTTAATATATGACATATCAATAGAAAACATGGAACAAGACCTTATGTTTGAGGAATAACTATGCAGATTTTATAGTATTTCGAGTTCAGTTATTGATACATATAGATGAAGAATATCAGACCTTCCTAAACAAAGATTTTTCGATTGTAAAATTATAAGTTATTCTTATTGAATATAAAAAAAAAATAAGACAAATTTTCATCTTAAAAATTTAAATTTCTCAAATAAAAAGTTAAATTTTACTCCTTCCATTTTATTACAATATTTATGTACATTATACATAATATTATAAGAAATAAATTAAAAATTACAAAACTTTTTTAATTTCAACAAAAATTTGTAATAAAAAATATGTAAACTAATTTGTATATATTTACATATTTATTGTCAAATATTTTTTAATGAGCTTTTTTTAGCAGCTCTATTTTTTAATGTATATCCTTATGCCAAAGTTGAAATATGAACAGACCAACATTAACAATATGAACACATATACATCATAGTCGTTAAATTGGTGGCGATGTGGTTTTTATGCTATTTTATATGCATAACATGGGTTACCCAATAAAACGAAAACCGAATTAATTAACCTTTTCAATGTGTAACAATACACTGTTAATAACATCTCTTTATATGTTGAACATATTCGTAAAGAGAAATTAAATATGTACATCGAAAACCCAATTTAAGAAGTAAATACAAGTGTGAACAAAAACCATAATAACCGTGTGAATAATTTGCGGTTTGAATAATCATCATGTTCACATATATGTAGTTCAACGGGTACAACTAGGATATACAACTAGGGTTTACTTTGTAAATAATATGACATTATTCATGATCGGTTATTTTTGTGCTTCGTGACACATTTCGTACCAAACCTTCTCTTAATCAGACGAGGATTTGAGGTAAATCCTTTAATTAATCCAAAATTGAACATCTCTTATTGCTACACATTTTGATACATATAAAATATCATTATACATAATTACGTAATATTTGTATCAACATGGTTAAGACATATTATATAAGATATTGGATTATTGCATAATTTTTAAGGAAAAGATTATTTTTTATTCTATTGATTGTATAAGAACATAATCTTAAAATTGAACAACAGAAGATAGTGTAACAAGTGCTTAAAAAACTTTGTATGATTTGTATACACAATACAAAATGTTTTCTTTATACCTATGTTTCAAGCTTCGCAGCAAAGTTGATAACACAAATGTAAATTTTACATTGATAAAAGTTTAACTTAAATACAGATTGGATTTAAAATTTATTGTTATTAACAGATCATTTTAAAGTTGCAAAACGATATAATAAATATAATATTTATATAAGAAAGTTTTCATATACGAAATTCTTATTCAAAATATAGTGGGTAGTTGAAGAGACTAACCAATTGTTTTTTAATTAATCTTTTTATTATATTCCATACAAGCAATAATATGTTGAACATTGAATTCCTCTATAAAAATGTATATTAACCAAAGACGGCAACTACAGTCATTCAATAAGTCCGTAGAACGATAGCGTTACTAGAGTGTTTTTCATATGATTTTTATTTAGTACATATACCTTCAAACGATATGTGTATAAATTTGACAGCAATCTGACAATTAGTGAGTTATAGCATTTTGTGTGAAGCAACTTTTGTTTTTGAAAACAAAAAGGAAAAAAGTGAATTTAAATTTTTTTGATGAAAAAAATACAGTGGAAACCAAACAAAGTCGTGATAAACATTATCCGAACTCTGCTTTATCGTGACAAATGGTAGAAAAGTAGATTGCTGAATTTAAATGTGGCCGTACCAGCACAAATGATAAAGAGCGCGGTGGACGTCCAAATGAGGATGTTATTCCAGAAAATATCAAAAAAATCCACATCAACAACGACTATTACTGTGCACTTTTGGATCGATTAAAGGCTGAAATCGTAAAAAAACTTTGGCTTCGATTTGCTTACCCACCCACCATATTCTCCAGATATATAGCCCCAGAGACTTTTTCCTGTTTTCAGATCCCAAGAGAATGCTTGCTGGAAAGAAATGTAAGTCCAATGATAATGTAATCGCTAAAACTGAGGCCTATTTTGACGAGAAAATATATCGTACTCTAAATGTGGTTTCGAAAAGTTGGAAAATCGCTATACTCGTTCTATCCCCCTCAAAGGCCACTATGCTGAATAATAAAATCGAGTATTATAAAAACTTTTTTTTTGTTACTTATGCTACGGACTTATTGAATGATCTGTTATAAAAAAGTTTAAAATCGATTTGTTCCTTTTGTGTGTTTATGTGTGAATACGAGTATAGCAAAATAGCTTAGTAGAGTAGGTTATCTTAGTTAAAATTAATGTTCGACACAGTGTGACAGTACCTCAAGCTAATTTTCAGTTTGATTAAATTTGTCACTTAATGCTTAAATTACATTAGGTTATAATATATCTTACAACAGTATATTGACTATAGACTCTCCTCAAACATACGAAGAAAGCGTTCTAAACTTTAAAATAATATTATAAATAGCATTATTATTAAAAAGAGTATTGTACATTTACAGAGTGTCATTTCAATACATAAAAGTTATACATTAATCTACAGTTTTTTCAATGATCTGTATAAAACCTCCTAGTGTACTATTTCAATAAAAATATTTATAATTGGATATGATACCAAAATACCAAACTAGGTCTTGCAACTCAAATTCTCTTTCACTTTCGACATTAGAATGAAATTAAGATTTAGGGTAATCATTAATAACCAACCTCACCTCCCAAGATTCGGATACTCAAGTAGCTTTGTTCAACTTTAATGACTCTGGAGCAGACATCGTTCGTGCAAATGATGTTATTAAAAACCATTTACTTTGCCGGCCAACTATATGTGGAGAAATGGAAATTTGTACATACGGGAATAAAATTATCATTTGCCCGCGCGTATCGATCGTAAAATGATTAAATACAAGTTGCTCAATTAAACAAGGATCATTGTGATTTTTTGTTTTGTGTTGGTCATTATAACAGAAAAAACAAAAACCAATTGGCTTGACATTTTTAAACCAGAGATGGATTTCAAAATGTCTTACTTTTAGATCTTACTTTGTTCAACGAAAGGTGATTCATTAGCCTAAATTTTGTTATATCATCATTATTTATTATTGACCACCCATAATGTGCATCATAAATAATATAATACGTAATAATATAATACGCAACAACAAACTATTCGCTATATTAAGACATGTATGTAGACCAGCGCAATAATCTAGCATAGAATATCACATAAACTTGTGATACAGAGATACCTAGAAAAGTTTTACAATATTATACTATGATTTTGATTATATGAATGAAATTATTTGTTTCCCATTTCATTAAAATTGTCGTTTTATCTATGGAGCTTACTGTATTAATAATTCAATATAATCCACTTAATGTGTTCAACGTATCAGAAAAGAAGCTTACTTTTCTACGGTATATTGATTGTCCATTTCAGGCGGTAACGTTTCTATGTATATAGTTGGTATTACCACATACTATCATTTAAGTAGTGGTTTATTAAATACCCCTTTGGCTAAGGAATGTCTAGTACTTTTGTAATCGTATATGGTATATAGATTATATATATTTTACAAAAATGAGTAAAGTTTATAGCTGCAAATCGGCATATACTTAAACTGATTGTAAAAGCCCAATTTATAAAATTCAATAATTAATTGAGAAATGGGGTCTCCAACGAATTAAAATAAATCAAAAATTTAAAAAAAAATCAAAAAGAACTACATATTTATCATTATCCATATCAAACCTTAAATATAACGAAATCTTATCGTAAAGTTCGTAATTGAAGGACACAAATATAATCAACTTTATGTACAGCAATTAATAAGCAACTGGGTTTCAAACAATAAATCACAGTGATAAGTTACCATTTTCTCTTACATTCCTTTCGTATCAAAAGCAAAACATAACCTAGATATCAGATAGAAGAGGATATATTTAACTATATAAACAAAGCAACATAACGAGACGAGTGTAATCTGATTATATAATGAAAAACATTTTATTATTTAATTGTTATTATTATTAACAATACAATAATAGTAGTGTATAATGTTTATCATTAATATCAATAAATAACTGCCACTTTATGTACACCCGTGTATAACATGATTGTAACACATTATCATAATGGGTATCGTATCATAAAAAGCTCCGCCATTATCAATCAAAAAAGTTGAACATAAAAACTCAATATGTATACTAAAGTATATATTATGAAATATGTATACATATAAAAACAAATAATTTCTCTTTCTAAAACTGTTTCCAACCGTGTTCATACAAATTACACCAATTTACATCAAAGGTCAATATCAATTAAAATTAATTCCAATAAATAGTACTGTTTAGGGAGCGAAGAAACAGCATTTATAAACTCGTATATATATATATATATATATATATATATATATATATATATATATATATATATATATATATATATATATATATATATATATATATATATATATATATGTATATAAAAAACACCAACAATAAATACGAGAAAAATATGTACATGAGGAGAGGAGAACAAAACATCTTGCATACCCAGCACGAAAAGCACAAAAACACAAAATCATGGAGCTAAATCTTATAATTCTCAATAAGAGTTCCCCACGCACACATATAAAACAGAAAAAAAAACAAATTTTATTCTTTTGTATACTAAACGACCATTGACACTTAAATCGTTTGACCCACTAACAAAAACAAAAACTGAACCATACACTAAAAATCAGCCCACACAATCACATATAATATCACATAATATATAACAATTTATATTAAATCCCATGCCCTTATCCCTCACATCTTATTATTATGGATACATCAACAAAAAAAAACTTTTTATCTATATCGATTCGATTTATATCTCAAATAAAATAAAACACAAATTTCCCTCATTTTCGCATCATGACATATTTTTATGACATATTTTTTTTATTTTTAAATTTGAACAATTTGTATTTATAAATTGTAATAGATAACCAACAAATTAATTTATTAGAAAGATAACATGTATGAATGATTCATACAGTTTGAAGAAAAATCAATATGGCGATAAATTTGCATAACCTACAAAAAATTATATTTTCTTTTATGTGTCTGAGATAGCAAAAATAAACAATTGGCTAAATTATTATACATTTTGAATAAGTAGAAATTTTATATTTTATAATATTTATAAAATAGACAAAATATTAATAAAATAATTTAAATAATAATAGCGATGTAATCTGCAAAACAGAATCTGATTGGGGAGCAAACAACCTCCACACAACGAGAGCTTTTTTTGTTGTTTTGTTATTTTCTTGCAAAAAAAAACGTAAAATCTCTTGTCTTTCGTCGGCGACCTTTCTCTCCAAAAATATATATTACATACATGTAAAACTCGAAGACGTACACAAACTAATACTAAACCGATTAAATGGTATCGAACGTATTATAATTTCAATCTTAATAGATTGTAATTCACCGTAAACCTAGTTACCATTTGTAATGGGCATTGTAAATAAAAACTACAATATATTTTCTACAATTTGTACTTCGTTTGTATTATTATTATTAATGTTTTTATAGGTGAAAAAAAATTGAGAGTAAAATCTTTGCTATTTTTATGTATGTGTGGGAGTATTAAAAATGGCAAAACTAGATAAATTGTAAATTTGGGTGAAATTTTTTGTTTCGACATTTTTCTACACATTCAAACGCGACGTACAACAAAAAATAAATGTGTTTGCATGTATATGTATCAGTCCTAGGAATTTTGTTTTCCTTTTTTTTAGTTTTCTCTTGTCGGATAAGAAAAATGTGTGTAATAATAACAACAACAATAATATTTAAAAAAAAAAGTTATGACCTGAGTGTGAAAAGAGAATATTTTGGAGAAATTATATTGTACTATATTATAATATTATATTGTATGTATATGGTTTGAGTATTCGCTTAGAAAAAAAAAACACAGTTTATTTATGAATAAATAATTTATAATATTTACTTTTTAACTAGAATTCAATAAAATAAACCACCAATTTATTTCATTGCAATAAAATCCAATGTCGTGTTGTTTATTTTATATTTATTATGTATTTTGATTAATTTTTGTTACTAAATATATATTTGGTTAATTTTAAATTATTATTTTTGTTAAAAAAAAATACACACAAAATATTTGTTAATTATTTATTTATATTTTTTTCTTAATTTGTTTAATACACACACATACACTTATATAAAAAAATTATTATTTGTAGACTAAAAAACTGGGTATTCGATTTTATTTCTCCAAAAATTAATCCAATAATTTAATTTTTTTGCTTTGATTTTAATCAACACAATACATAACGTTCACTTGATTAGTTAAAAAAAATTAGATACACTTATATAAAATAATTAAAAATAAAAATTATAAAAAAAATTAAATAAAATAAATAAAAATTTTAGTTTTTTTTTAACTTTATGTATTTTATTTTTTTTGTGAGTTTAAAAATTAAACAAAATTCCTCCCGTGTTAGCGATAAAAATTCTCGTCCGGGACTGATATGATTATGTGTAAGTAAGCAGCGCTAGGAAAAGTTTTTTGTTTTGTTTTTCTCGTTTTTATTATATTTTTTTTTGTTTGTCCTTTTTCGATTGTAATTTGTGTTACATTTGGGAGAAACCAAAGTGGAAAATATATGTGTGGAAAATGGAAAAACAAGAAAATTCCTCTTTAGCTAGAAAATGATACAACTTTTTTGGTTTGGTTTTTTTCTATACTTTTATTTTTGTGAGCTTTCGTCGTTCTGTGATCGGGATGCTGTTTGTTTGCCATTTCTCTGTACAATGTATGTACAAAGAGAAAAATCGGGGGCGCGTCACGCAAGCGTATTTTAATTGCATTGATCGTTTTTTTTGTGTATGAAAATACATGTACATTCACATAATCACAATCCTATAGTCTGTTTTAAACAAGAAAACGAATTATTTTCGTGTCTTAAACGTTATTTTCTTAAACGTTTGATAGATGGATGTGAATGAAGATGCATCGCATATGCATGATTTTCTTTATATAAGAACTCAATGAACTATAAGATTACTCTAGTTATTATTCTAATGACTATACGTTGTCACCTAACTCTATCTTAACACCATACTGTGCGTGTTTTCTCCTAATAAAAATCAAACAAATGAACTATATACATATAAACTTTGATTTTATTTGTTCTTTGTTTTTATCATTGTCGCCGATTTATCATCCGTGTACAATAAACATTGTCGTCAAATCAAAATGTTTAATTTAATTTAATTTCCAAACCAATTGAAATCAATGCTTTTAATTGTTTTCATCGAAATAAATATCAAAAAAATCACACAGCATGACCAAAAAAGAAAAATACATTCAGCAGGGTCGACGGTAAATAGTGCAAAGACGGAAATTGAAAAAAAGCTCTCACATTAAAATGAGAGACAGTACATTTATATATTAAAGATATAAAAAATAGGAACTAAATTGAAGGTAATTTTCTTCAGTGTGTGTAGAAATAAAAATTTCTCCTCTTTTTAGGGCACACAATCTTAATATAAATCGAAAAAGCTTTCAATGCTATTATTTCTTGCCTTAATTGTTACTCTCTCTCTCTCCTCTCGAACATGTATTTATCTTCATTTTGGTTCCTCGCTGTTGTTTTATTTTATTTTGTGCGCTTCAGAAGAAAATTATATTCTTTACAAAAAGAGGAAAATAGGAAAACATATATAAATTTACTATTTTATTATATATATATATATATATATATATATATATATATATATATATATATATATATATATATATATATATATATATATATATATATATATATATATATATATATATATATATATATATATATATATATATATCATTTCATTTCTTATGTAGCATGTATAGTAGGTTAAAATGTAGGTTATTCACAGGCAGTTAATCGCACAATTAATCGGTTTGCTGGTGATTAAGGTGTATGTATATAACAGCGAATAAAATTTCGAAAAATTTTCTGGTAGAATGGTTTATGGATTTCTGAGATAAGTATATATAGATATATGTATTTGTATATGATGATATTCGATATGTCTATATAGATATTTTTTATATAATCTTATAGTGGGCTATAAAGTTTAGTAAAACAATTATTATCATTGGATTATTGAAAATAGAAAAATAAACCCAATAATTGAATATTTGAGATCATAATGTCATTGAACTAGAACATTTCTAAGTGGTTAGGAGTATACTCCAAAAGGAGAAATAATAATTCCGAAAATGAAACCACATTTGTATAATTGTCTCATATCACAAGAAAGAAGTTTAATCATCCTTCAAGCTCTACCTAAACTTCATATTAAAAATTGATATAGAATATCGTTATCTTTGGGAAAATGAGAAATGACATTTCTATGATCAACCTGAAAATATCATGACTAAACAATATAGTTTTGGACCTTATGAACATATTATAGGACAACTGCGGCGCCAAGAGTAATGTAGAGTCTTGCATATAGAGATTTACAATTTTGCCTTTCATATAATATAGATATAGTAAAATAACAATGGCGTCCAGTTACGGATTCATTATACGTCATCCATGAGTTTTGAAAACAAAATATAATTCCAATTCCAAAATTCCTTACCCAGTGACCACAACTGAATATAGACAGAACAAAAGTATTTTATAGTGACGAAATCTTGTATAAATAATATTTGTATAAAACCATAAGGCGGTAATATTTGTACAACCGTTGGAAAATACAACTTCCTTTAGTACTTTATTTGCTATTGAGTTTCCTTTTTTTAATTATATCGTTCCTATACATGATAACGTTCCCTTTCAAAGCTAATGATTTATTAGCTTACGAGAGAATAGTATGAATTAATTGTTAATCATGACCAAATAATATAGTTTTAAATGACATTTTTAAAAACATTATATATAGTGTAGGTGAAGAGAGCTGTATATCATGTATATCATCTTATCATGTAGAGACATTTTTACCTCCAGTAACTATTATATGTCGACTGTAAGATAGAATCTTGTTGATTACAGAGCTTGTGTAATCGAATAATCGGCCGCAATTTTTATAAGCTTATGAAACTCTGGTATAGTTACCACCTTCCATACAAACAGTATCAATTTTTGCAGATTATTTTTTAAAACCTAATAAAATATATTTTCAAACTATGTACACCGTAATACTAGATATAGGTTTATCTATCGTTATATGTACATAAAGAAGAGAAATTTATCTGAATAAGAAAGAAAATTGTGCATTAGTCAATTTGAAATCAGATGGAAAACTATAATAAAATTAAATAAAATTTTCAAGTGCATTACAAATACGAGTAAGTATAAAAATATATGTATCCGAGTCTATATGTACAATGCATAAAATAACAACTTTTTTTTTTGTTTTGTATGCTCATATTTAGTTTAGCTTTGAATTCGATTGGGACGTACCAAGCTTTTCTTCGTTGCATTGAAACGAGAGTAGAATTTTATTTTAAATTTAATTTGTCGATAGATTGAAATTCAATTTGAAAACAATAATATAGTATTCGATAAAAACCAAAGTAAAATGTATTAGAAAACATCGAACGAAATGTTTTAAAAATTCTAAATTGTATGGGACTTAAGTGGAACACTACACTGGGAATTAATGTAATAAAATAAGGTAGTATGTTTAATATTAAAGTAGAAAATTCTAAGATTGGCAGTTAATTAGGTTAAAGGATATGTTCGCATTGTAATTTCGCATATAGACCAGAAATTCTTGCGGTAATTACTATTTAAATTTTTTGTCTAGAACCATCCTGAATAAAAATTTCCGACCAACATTGCCACAGTAGTGTATAATCCTTAAGTGGTTATATTTTCAAAATCATTCAAAGACTTTATTCAAGCGATTTTTCAAAACAGTTAACTGTAAAGAAAGTCGCAGATCAGTGCAAGAAGACAGATGCTTTATACAACGTTCAGGAATATTGTTGATAGAAAATAGTCCGATAAGATCACTAACTAGTCAGATACCCATGGTTAATACACATGTAGCAAAGATTAACAAAATTTATGGGAAACAAGTGAGATTGAGCAGAAATAAATCATATACGTAAAGCATCTACTGGTACAAACGTATCCATATGAGTAAATATGAACTATCGACACGTTCAATAGTGGAATTTACTACTCGAAATGGTGATTGAAACTGAAATTTTATAAAATTCGTTTTACTAGAATTTCAAATAATCTGTGACATGAACATATAACAATCGTTCGATTAATAAAAGTGGTGTCAGGCAGTGTCGTCAGCAAATAATTTGATTTTTCTAAAATAAGCGGTATAGTTGAGCAATATCATTTTTATATCTAAAACATAATAACGATTCATGGACATCACAAAGTACAACTTTTTACACTATATACGAATTACCACATAATGTCTTCTATCACTATAAAAATATATCAGCCAACAATTTTTGCCAGTCACGAAAATCATAAAAATTTAGTTTTCGAAGAAAATAAGAGCAATCAATATACAATCGAAAGCATATAAAATGCAATAAAAGCATATATAAAACAATTAATGCGAGTAAGAGTGAAAACTCAATGAAGTGTGCGATAGATAGGAAATAATTCTTGTTTTCTTTCTTCATAATCGTCACAATTAAATGACTACTGGAGTGGAAAAGCCATCAACAATTTGGACTTAAAAATACATAATGATTATAATTTATAAAACAATGATAATTTAAACCACTAGTATGGTATATACTAACAATGATATAAGCACGGCCTGTTTGTATTGTTATGGTCATCTGTCCGAATATATGCCACATTGACAGTATTCAATTTAGTAATTCGGCATATTTATCTGTGTGTTAAACTATGATAAAAATTTGCACATTTTCTTATAACAGCTACACTTTTTTTTTTAACCAAAAAACCAACCAACAAAATTCCGGCTAACTTTATTGACTTAAGTGTATTTATTATAAACTATTGGCGCACCAACATTGATGAAGGAATTTTAAAAGGTTATACGTTTAAATACGGTTGAACATCTCGGTCAAATTATAGACATATATTTTCAATCGTTTAAGTTAAATTAACAATGTTTAAGTTAACACAGATTACTGATCTATCCCAAACCTATAATTAATGGCAACGATTTAGGGCGCACCTTTATAAATACATATATACGAATACGAAAAGGTAGAAAATTCTATATAAATTTATATATACATATGTACACACAAGAAAATGTTACAACCAAAACCACTTAAATACCAAAACACAAACCTATTATTTCTGTAATTGATGTATAGACGCCTTACCAGATTGTTAAAAAATTAATTTTTGTTTCTTTCATTTACTATATCTTACTATATAATATTCCAGAGTCTTACTACATATTATTATAACTTATAACTTTCCCTTCTGCCACCCTTTTGCAGTACTATATACTCGTATATTTACCATTGTCATATATGTACATATTAAATGAATATTATAGATTACATTATATACAAGTACAATATATAGATTGCTTTCGGTTTATTGATGATTTGTAATTTAATATTTTTGATAGTTTTGCTTTTGACCTAATAAATAATGAAATATGTGTACATAATATATATATTATATGTACATCGAGATGAGACATAAGATAGAAGATATGAACATCAGACACAAAACAAAAAGCACTCAACATTTTACTGTCTTTTGGAGTGTATAAATATAAAAGAGGGAAAATAGGTGACCTATTTTCAAATAGGGAAATTCAATTTTTTTTTATTCGTTTTGTTATTTATTTTTATTTGTTAAGTTTTTCATGTGCATGTATATTCGGTTCATACACAAAACACATACATCACGCAGATAAAAAATGTATATAAAATTTTATAACTATTTTATTGTGCTTTCAGTTCTCTTTACCATTTTATGATGCTAGTCTATAAAATAAAGGTTGTACTCCTAATAATAATTATATTTTCCATCGAGACGGTGGGTGGTTTGTGCAAAAGTCAAATACACCCAAATATTCACAGTTTTTTAAACACTACAATTTAATTTCTCTACAATCACTTTAATTATATTTTAGTGGCACGGTTTGAATTAAATACTCTCTACTAAAGTCATTTGTGTTTTTATGATGTAACTTAATGTAAGCAATTAACTAAGCGAGTTATGAATATGTTATGACTATTATGTGATCAGTCAACTGTTTTAAAAAAAACTGCTCATTGTTTGCTCAATATACGAGTACTGTACGAAATATAAATAGTTTAGTAAATTATGTCATATCATATTAGATCAGTGCCGGTACAAAATTATTTATCAATAATATTGAAAATACCAACTAAATATTAATTAATTAAAATGTATAACTTTGTTTTTAAAATCGACACGTTTTTTATGAACACTATTATCAGATCTGTTATTTAAGTTATAATGAAAATCCACTTCTGTCTATTAAACATCTGGTTGATATTTTACTATGTGGATAGTAATTAATTAGTCTAAAACATATTGTCATTTTATATACAAGTAATTTACAAAACGCAATTTTCGGCCATTAAATATGGTTGATCGAATTTTAATATTAAAAATTTTAATATTAAACTGAAATGTACACATCATCATAAAATAGTATAATGAAGCAACGTAATCTGTCAGCAACAGATTTCTGGATTGACGGTTAGGCTACATGAATTTGTAATTTTTTATTTTATTCATCAACAACAGGCATATAGTTTAACTTTGACCTTATATCGGCTTACGTGTATGTTGTACTATTTCAAATAACATATTGTATTGTCTTTTTTAAACAATATTTATAATTTTAAGAAATATTATTTATAAACTTTAAATTGTTTTTATTAATAATGAAAATTGCAACAACTGAATTTAAGAGTTTGGTTGTAAGTTTTCTTAAAATTTTTGCGAGTGCAATTACATTGTCAGGGATTGTCGCAATGGTCGCAGGTGGTGAATTAAAAATTTGAAAATTTTGGATATAAATTTTCATTTAAATTATGAAGAGATCTAAAATTAAGAGAAATCTCTATTATCTAGAATTTTCGACAACATATCATTAATAAAACACGATTGTTAATTTTTATTAGTTTGAAACAAGTTAATTTGTTACTTTGCTTCGTTAACTCTAATTGGAACTCTATTCATTCAAACAAAAATATAGACTGGTGAATATATATTATTATCTGATTATTATCTGATATCAATATATATTTATAATTCTTTTAGAAGACTATTAATAAAACTTACATTATAAATGAAAGTCATCTCCAAAATTTGTCAATTTACTAAGTTATTTTATATTCAGGTTGTAGTTCTTTTTGACGAACATATATATCAACAGCATGGTAAATGTTAAAGTTAAACGACAAAAGTAGAAATCAATGTATCAAATCAAACGGGCGTATAGCCAAGGGGTTTTAGGATTCAGGTTGTATCAAATCAAGGGGCGTAAAACATAATAAGAAAGTCAACTAAATGACAAAGCTTGATAAGTGAATCGGATCAAACGCGTATACCATGTAACGTAACCGTCCATTAACAACTTCAAGTACAGCGATTTGAGAAAAATATTCCTTTAAATATTTTGATCAAGTTAAAATTTACTTTGAACAAAACAAACACAGATTAAACAATCATTTTATTCTAGGTTAAGCTTATTTAAAGGATTGTCCTTAAGAAAAATTAAACATATGTAATTGAAAATTATAAACTGGCCACTTTGTTAGCAACAACTATTAAAACTATTGGAACGGTGATGTTAAATGGGATTGAAAAATGGTTCCAATATACGTACAAAATTCAAACTAAGTAAATTTAGTGACGGTTGGATGAAGCTTTCTAACGGAGGATAATATTCACTCGGTAAATTTTGTTTTTTCAATATATATAATGTAAATCTACATTTTACTAAGATGCAGAATTAAGTCTATTAGTATCAAAGTTGGGTCCAAGCTTTTTTAAATAATACAATTCGGAAACTCGAAATTTATCATCGAAACTTTATCTTTGTTGGTGGATTCTAATTTTTTAGTACTTCATTCAGAAATTGAAAACCATCTAGCGGTGATTAGTCCAACTATGATTAAACGAAAAACTCTGAAAACTACTCAATTCCATATTTTTAAAAAACATTTTAATTTCATTACATTTTCGAATATATATTTTAAAACATTATGTATAATTGGAAATTAATCATAAACAACCGAAAAATACTAATTTCCTTTATAAATAAAATAATACAAAAAATCGAAATTTCACCATTGAAACTTTAGCTGGAAAGAATTCGTAGTTACAAATAATAAAAATTAAAATAGAAAATAATTTAATTATTTTTTTTTTAAATTTTAATAATTATTATTATTATTACAGTTAAGTTATTACGTTATATTCTCATTTTAATTTATATTAGATTCAGACTAAAATTGAATCGAAATAAGTTTTGGGCGGGTGAGAGGCGAAGAAATTGCTGATTAAACTAAAAAGCTACCAAAACCAAATGTTTGTTTCATACTCGTCCAATAATAACGTTCCCAATTAGCTTTTGTTGTATCAGATTCGGATGTAGGGACACCGGTTTGAGTTAAATTGACATCGGTATGATCGTCTTTCTCATCGATTTCGATTGTAACAGTTGAAAAATGACCTGAGGGCCATTGTTTTAATCGCCATAACTGGACAATTTTCTTATTCGGAACTAATTCAAGAAATTTACCAGTTACATTACCACCAAAAAGAGAGAATCTAAATAATAAATTAGATATTATTATGTAGCCTCGTATATTAATTTAAAAACAAAAACTTACTCTCCACCCTTAACCGCATCCAATTTGACATAAGCTCTAGTAAATGCAGTAACCATTTCACTGCGAGTTAAAGCACTATAGAAATCTTGAGATTTACATTGAAACTTCTCGTTGCATTTAATAGTGGTGACATCGAGTTTCAATCCTAGCGTATCCTTAGATGTCAGTTCAGCTTTAGAACCGTTTTGTGGGCTCATATCAATTTTCTTATTGAATCCAGATGTAATAGTTTTAACAGCGTCTTTCTTAAGTTCCTATAAACGATACAAAATTGGTTCCAATGCATTACATAACAAATATTTAATACCTACCCCATCTTTTTTTGGTAAAATCATCCCTTTTGAGAATTCTTCCCGCAGTTCTTTTATATAAACTTCAACTTGTTTTCGTAGTTTATCCCGTCCAATATTATACATAAACGTTTTTATATTTTCAGAGTCACTATTTGACTCATTTATGGAAATTTCCACTTCAATATCGTCTATATCATTCTCTTCGGACAGATTTGGAATTACTGCTGTTCCCTTAGTAATATTCTTTGTATCACCGGCGAAATGGCCTTCCCATTTCAACGCAATATTCCATTCATAAAAGAAGATTAATTTACCTTTCCTATTATTTGCACAAGCTTCTCCATTCAATTTTTCTACTTCAGTGATCTGGCATTCCACTCCACTTTCAGATATTTCAAAATTATCAAACAAAGCCCGTAATTTATCTTTTGACCAAGGAGTCGCATTTTTCTCCGTCCAATGCCAATTATTAACGTTTGTAGCATCAGGTCGCTCTTCAACAATCCATCTCGGATCACCTTCTCCCCATTTGGCCATTTTTATTTAATTTTTTTAATTTACAGAGACTAAATAACTTTTAAAAAATTAATATTACTTATCTAAGATAAATCGATGATAGTTTATATAATTATCGAGAATTCTAGAATTTTATTCATTTAATTTATGGACAACACAATAGTTTTCGTTTTGTTGTAATTCTTTGCTAACAAAATATAAAAATGTGTGACTGACTGAGAAAATTGTAAATGTTTTATCTGTCAGAAATTAATCAAACAACTCTACAAAAATGGAAAGTTCCAGATGTGCGGAGAGATTTCAAATATTTAGAATTGTTCAATATAATTCTTTCGAGTTTGTATATGTTTACAGTAATTATAGAAAATAAATTTAATTTTTAATTTTCGTAATTTGTAAAATAACTAAAGAAATGAAATGAATAGTACTTTTTATAAACCGTATTGTTCAACTTACAAACCGAGGGAGTTCATCAATATTTTATTCACCACTTACAAATGGAGTAGAAAGTACCGAATTCGAATCACAATAAAAAAATATTTATTATGATTAGAAATTCAGGGTCGTTTACAAAAACAGACTAAGGTAGCACATATCGTATAACAATGGGAGTATTTCAAAAAGTTAAGGAGGATAAAAAATAAATAAAACATATCATATTATATTATGAAGATGTATAATTAATTTTATAATTAATTTAATTTAATTCAAAAAAATTATAAACAGTCACATAAAAATATATGTAATTACACGGATTTGTTCCATCCAAAAACTCTCGGGCCATAAGATTGGCATTAACTGTTGAGGTTAACAATAAATTACGCTTCTTATCTTTAATAAGGTTGCCTTGGAAAAATATGCGGTCGGCGTTTGCGCTGCTATAGAAAAACTTAAAATAGATCCTACAAAATTACGATGTTGTGGATACATTCTTTCGTTGGCAGCATTTTTCAAATCGAATAGACGTCCAAACTTCCATAGAAATCCAAACGTCTTCAAAGTGTTTTTAAAAAAAATTTGGAAACAACCGAATAAGAGGAGATAGACTAATTGTTTTTTGTTTGGGGTACAGCTACTAACACCTCATCTTCGAAATTAATTCGAGTGCTGATTTGCTTCCACAACTGTATGTAATAAGCACAACACGATTTTCTTACACGATTGGCAGTATCTTCTGAAACTGTTCCCGCTTTAATAGTTATTTCAGCTTTTGTGCTGATATAAATTTTATCAATGTCTAAAATATTATTTATATTTAAAAAATAAGTTTTATCCAGCACATTATCCAAAATCATCTCAGATTTGATAACATTGTAAAAATTTGATAACATTGTAAAACTCTTGTAGTGGGAAGCAAAACATGAAATCAAGGAGTTACAGATTGGAACTTGAGCCATGTCGGCATTCTGTTCTAAATGATATGATTGCATCAAAAATATTTAAGCGCAGTCCATTTATCAATGTGTACAATATTATTAGTAAGGATTTGTTGACAAAATATACATTTTGGTTTCCATTTCCGATTATTTTCTCCACAACATTAATTGAATTTCATTAAACTCTTATTATATTGTTTCGTAAAAAGTAAGAGTAGGTATGTAATAGTGAAATATATTTCTCTCACCTAAGTAAAACGAAAGAAATCCCAAAAACTGCATGAAACTGCAATTGCATGAAGGTTTATTCTTTCAGGGGAGCATAGATTTCATTTGCGGACCATAGTAGTACATCGGTGTTGAAAGTAGTACATTTACTCGTATATTAGTACTTTCGACAACACTGATTAGAATGTTTCATTAATCATGATCTAGTTTTAATGCTATGAACCGACTCACATCACTACTATAGGCTGACATAAAGCAATGCCATGTGCAAATGGTGTATATTGATTTTGCTTGACGTAAGGCCATTACAGAAAACCGCAAAAGTATAAATGAAGGCAAATTGAAGTTATATTAACTTCTAAAACAGTTATTCGATTAGCTGCGATTAAACATTCCACGCGGTAATAAATCTGGCTACTCAGACAAAACTAGAGTGCTTCATAGAACAACCATTACACCAGTCCATTCAGTCGTCTATTGTATTATATTGATGCAATTATACAATAGTTTGGCAGTGTGTAATTCCATTAAATACTTACAGAAAGCTGAAATGATCCATTTAAATTTAATCATAACAAATAACCGACCCTATACAAATTTGAAAAAATATCAAATTTTATGTTCACCTCATCGATCAAATTCACCTCCCAACTTAATTCACCTTCAAAAATTCTAGTTCAGTGTAAATTTTTTTTGTGACAGTCTTTTCCGTTTCCGTTACTACGAGAATCAGCCGTCATGAAAGCTAAAGGAGAGGTAAAAATATTAAAAAAATTAATAAATACAATATTTTAAATAAGTTTAACAATAAAAAAGTAAATTGTGAATATAATAGATTATGTGCAAAATAAATTTCGTTCAATATTATTAGTTTAATGTTATTTAAAAGAATACGAAGTTTTTGTGTCCATGTGTTATAATTGTCAAATTTCAATATGGTTGTTTGATAATTATAAAATACGTAATAATTCTGTATGATCGTAATTAATGTACAATTTAAATACGTATTTATACCAATTAAGTATCAAATATTAGCATTGTATAAGTTTTAATAACGCCACAAACTTTATTCATTAATAAATTTTTATAAACATAACCTCAAAATATGTGTTGATGTATACAAATTTTAAACTAATTCCTTTATTTTATTTTTATTTTAGTTGAGGGAATATGAAGTCATTGGGCGCAAGCTCCCATCAGAAAAGGAGCCCAGCACTCCTTTGTACAAAATGAGAATTTTTGCTCCAGACAATATTGTTGCAAAATCACGGTTCTGGTATTTCTTGAGACAATTGAAAAAGTTCAAGAAAACAACTGGTGAAATTGTTTCTGTTAAACGCATTAATGAAAAGACACCAATTAAAATTAAAAATTTTGGTATCTGGTTACGTTATGATTCTCGTTCTGGAACACATAATATGTACAGAGAATATCGTGATTTAACAGTTGGCGCCGCTGTAACACAATGTTATCGTGATATGGGTGCACGTCATCGTGCGCGAGCACATTCAATCCAAGTGAGATAATGATATTAAATAATAATTAAACAATTATATCTTATTCAAATTATAATTTACAGATTATCAAAGTAGAATCGGTTGCAGCAAGTAAATGCCGAAGACCTCATGTTAAACAGTTCCATGATTCTAAAATTAAATTCCCACTTGTTCAACGAGTACAAAAGAAAGGAAACCGAAAACTATTCTCGTACCGTAAACCACAAACATACTTCATGTAAATTTCGTGAAATTTTGATAATAAAAGTGAAGAACATCTTTCAATAAAAAATATAAAGGATACAAATGTTTTTTTGTTGCAAAAATATAGGTACAATTTATTTTTTAATAATTAACGACTTGGTAAAAAAAGTATAAAAATTTACTTATTAAAATATATTGCTATATATTTTAGATAGACAAAGAAATACACGTTGATTTTGAATACGGTCCATGCCTCGCACAAAACTAATCTCAATTTTTCCCAGCTACTTTGTGATTGGAGGTAATTTTCATTGTATATCGATTTGATGCAACAAACCGTCATCACACCCCAGGCCGTTCGACGATTCTGTGTTTGAAGTGTAGCTTCAATTCCACGAATTAAATCGTTTGTCTTTAGAACAAGCAGCATTTGTCTATCAACTTGATCCAATATATCAGCGATATGAGGTAGTACACTTTGTGTATTGTTTTGAAGTAGTTCTTTTTCTTCATGAGTTTGTTTCGTTCGCGAAACACCTGTCATAACACTTTCCCATGGTCGACCAGTTACCATACACGCAAATAAGCCATAGTAATCTCCTTTAATTCCTAATTGTGTGCAATGGTATCGCATCGCTTTACGATCAAAATTTAAAATGGCCAACCAAAGTTTTGAATAATCGTAACGAAATTGACTCGTTAAATTTGCGTACAATCCATGATCTAGTAGCACAATATTTACCTCACCATTGTCGTTTCTTACTAAAATATTTCCAGGATGTGGATCACTATGAACGAATCCTTGCAAGAATATCATGTTTGAGTATAACTGCCCTAATTTATTTGAGATTTCAAATCGGTCAATGTTATTTCGCTTAATGTATTCCAAATCGTTGACTTGTCCACCTTGACAAAATTCCATCACCAGGACGCGGGATGAAGAGTATTCCCAGTAAATTTTCGGCACTTTAAGCCACTTAAATCGTTCAAACATGGCCGCTACTTTTTCAGCATTATGCCCTTCTTGCAGAAAATCCAATTCGATGGGTAAATTTTTCTTTGATTCTTCTGCCAACCAATGCATTTTGAAATCAGAGAAAACAAATGCCATGATTTTACACAAGTATTCCATCGTTTTCATATCTACGATCGAATTCCCTTTAACGTAAGGATGTTGTACTTTAACGGCAACTTCTTGGCCATTTTTTAGTGTCGCTCGATGCACTTGAGCTAGAGATGCGGTGCCTAGGGGTTCTGGATCAAATGAATCGAACAATTCAGAAGGCTAGAAAGACAAAATAAAATATATATAATTAATTAATCAAGATTATTTAAATATAAATATGTCATGATCGTTACATTTACGATAGAATTAAACATTGACTTATTGAATATTCATTAAATTATTTTGATTGAAGACACAAATCCGGTTAAAACAAACTATTTCAACATTTCGCGCTAATTACCGTTAGTTTAAATATGTATCTTTTAAGACGCTTGTGTGCTATACCCGCACCTTTAAATATCTAATTTAGAATACATTTTTACATATTTTACTTTGTTGTTATTATAAAAGAAATTCGATTAAGAAGTTAATAAACTTGTATATATTAGAAAAATGATTAACATACCTCAACTTTTAAATCTTGCCGGATCACTTTATACAAATCTTCGATTGGATTTTTTGGCGCATCACTATGAAGTACTTTCAGCGTTTGAGTATATTCCTGTGGTAATAAATATTCTAAGGCACCAATATGTTGTCCCACTTTAATATAAACTCCTTTATTTATGCAGACGAGCTTTAGAAGTTTTTCGGCTGCAAGTTTGTGCACTTTGCTCTTCTCGGCCAAGTACTCTTTAGACGAACGATCCCATTCTTTAAAATACAGTTTAGTTTTATACGTGTATCCAATATCGAATACGGTTATTGCAGCTCGACTTAGTCGAATTATGCCTATAGAATTAATATTGTAATCATTGGCGTGCAAACTATAAACGGTCCCTAAAGATGCTGATCCTACAACAGCATATTTTAAAACTCTACGTAATGGCCACATGTTTAATAACTAACTAAACTTGGTAACGAGCTCAACCCAAATAAGTTTCACTAAAATGTAAAAAAAATAAATATTTGATTTAGTACCCAAGCAAAAGTCCATACCCAATGATGCAACAATCACATAATATTAAATACCAATATGTAACTTTTGTACCTTGTCTTCTGCGTTAAATTCTTATTGTTTTCGTAAATAATAAATACTTTATGATTTGTCACTTTAATTAAAAAATTGTCCTAAATTGCGTTTACACAAAAAACTTTCATTATCATGAAATCATATTTTCTCTAAAAATATATGTAAATTAATCAATTTATTTTATTATTCTTTAGAAATTTGAATACCGTTATAATTATATACAATTTAATTGAATTTTAAAATAATATTACAATTAAGATAAATAAATAATTATTGCGACAATGGACAATTATTAAATAATAAATATTTATCTATTAGAAAATAAATAAATAGACGTAATTTAAGTAAAATTTACAATTTCATAAAAAAATGAAACACTGACAAATTTGTTAATTTAACAAACATCACTCTAAGTCATTGACACACTAAAACTAAAATAAAAACTTATGTTTTGAAGAATTTTTGAAACGTCAAAACTTCAATTGAATTTGTTTGTAGCTATGACTTTTGGGAGATAGATGGTACGGGCGACTTAAAATTGCCATCTAGTATTAACTGTTAGAAATACTCAAAAGCTCATTTATTCGGAATACAAAATATGAAACTTAAAATTTACGTTATGTTACGGACACAAAACTAAGTATAATGCGAATTACGTTCTGTGATAATTCGTGACTGACTAGGTGAATTGATTTTTTAAAACTGTACCAACAAATGAAATAGGTCGTTATAGTCGACCATAGAACGATTTTTTTTACTGTTTTACAGAACGATTTTGATCTTTAGCGCGTTTACAATTTGCCTGGATAAGTTTCGATAACGAGTCACATTGTTGTAAACAACCAAAACACGTCAAATCATTCCCTATGGCCTGGAACCATCGTCACTATCAGTAACATAATATGAGTCTCTCCTTTAAAAATTCATCTGTATCTTTTGCTCCGGGTCAGGAAAGTAGCCAGAAAGTAACCAAACCATCATTCTCGGGCTTCTTTGATTTCTTATGCGATATTTTATCTTATGTTCCGGTTTGAACCATATATCAAATGTTATGTTTACAATTTGAAGTTGAGGAAAGAATTTAAGAACTAAAAATCTCTTTCTAATTGATTAAATTTCTGACGCCTGTCAGGATTCTCTTGCTTGGTCGTCAGCCTAATAATTTTTTTATTTTTGTTATTCAATATATAATTTGAGTTTCTTAGTTACATTTGCTTTCATTATTCTGCTGGCATAAAATATAGCTATAAAAATGCCATTAACAATTTCTTTAAAAAAACTTAAGGCTACATTTAAATTAGGATATTTATAGTAATTTATAAAAAAAATTTAACTACTAATATTTCTTTATTTATTTGTTTGTTAATATTTCTGTTGGTCCATTTTTCTGAACTCTGTGTTGAATCTTAATAAAGTATGTTGTGCTTTCTTCTATTGTCGAATAGTAGTTCCTACATTTGAATCGTACTACATAAGATTCGTAATAAAATACGATCACGTATGTTTTATTAATATCTAACCTCGTTCAATAGATGGTGCCTACGGTGCCAATAAGGTCGATCAATAAAAGCACGAAGATTTCTCCATCATTCACAATTCTAGTTTAGCAAATTACAAAACAAAAATCTTATTTTTCAGTTTTTTTATTGTTATTTTATGCAAAATAAAATTACATAATTTCATCATATTTTCATATAATTAATATATTTTATACAAAAGTAAACAAAAATCATCACTTTAGAAATTTAAAAAAAAAAAATAATTATAGTAAAAAAATTCATCTATAAAAATTTGTTAATAAAATTTAAAACTAAAAAAAAATTATTCGAGATAATTCGGTTTGTCATGATATCTGGGCTTAATTAATTAATAGTCGGGTACACTTCCAGTTATAATTAATTACGTGCGGATTCGGTTTATGGAGGAAGATTCTAACTAGTTTTTAATATATGAATCCACATAGATTAGTAGTGATTTTAATTTATAGTAATTAAACAATCTGTATTCCCGATTATATTAAATAAAATCTAACTTAACAAATTAAATTACTTTAAAATGGAGATTCTATAAAATTGTATGCAATAAATATGTATATCTAAAGCTTTTTTAATGTATTTTCAATTACATTTTATATTTGAATGATTATTTATTTTAACAGTCTTATTATCTAATTAAATAGTTTTATGTTTTTAATTTTAAATATGTATAAAAAAAATTTAATTAAATATCGAGTATTTTTACCTTTTACAAACTGACATCTATTGTAAAATAGACCAACAAAATAAAATAAATTGAAGGTACCCAAAAATGATTTTCATTTTGGTAGATTTTAAATTTATTATTATTTATATGTAGTATTTAATTATATATGTATTAATAAATAATACTTTTGGTTTAATATTTTAAAGTAAATAAAAAATATGTAGCAATAAGCCTAAACATAAATCTCAAATTTAAATTCCAATCACCAAATTCTTAATTTTGATTCAAACCAAGTTTTGATATGCAAATTTGCCGCCATCTTATTTAATTTTGTGCAATTTTTGGATTTTTAATTAATATATTATGGTTATTATTCATATTATTTCTATTCATTAAATTAAAATTATTTTTTATGAAATAAATAATCGTTTCAAATTTACGTCACACACTTGTCTCCGAATTTAGTTTTAGGATAAATTTATTACTTTTTGGATCGACCACCTCTTCGGAGATGTTGAAATGGGGAAGTTTGCAAATAGTGATTAGGAGCGAGACATCGTTTTGAATAAGTTGAAATGTACAGTTATTGAAAATTGGTCGGGATAGAAGTTCTTCGCAAATGAGAGCCCACGATTGATGAGCTCGTCGTTCTTTATCGTTCTGAAGAATTGGAGATTCAACTAGATAAGCTTCTAGAAAGGCGCGAGGAGAGAGATCATGCTTTAAACAGTGAGCCAAATGAGCTAATATCGATTCGACTGTATGTCTCGGTTGTTGTCTTGTAACACGTAAATATTTCTGTAGTGCACGAGCCATTGACGGAAAAATAGCCTGAGCAGCTTCTTGCGTATCAAGCGGAATTGCCGGTGATGGTTCGTTGTGAATTCGTTTTATGTGCGTAAAAGCCTCTTCAGCTGCAGTAATTAAACGGGCCCTTCGTTTCTTAACACGTCGTTCATATTCATGTTCTTCATAAAATCGTTCGTTGTGCGAAGAATCACGTCGCCGTGCATGTGCTGCAAGTACCGCACGTGACTGACTTTGGTTTTGTGATGGATTTACTCCGTCGACCTCGTAATATTTAAAGCTAGACAAAGCTTTTTTTTGCGACTTGGATACTGGAATTCGTTCCAAATAGGGATTGTAAATTGGAAATTCAGAATAGTATTTTTGGAGTACCCAAACAGCAGCTCTTTGTATACTCAGCTGGCCGATACTAAACGATCTACTCTCACCATCTGGTGACCTTACAATTTTTATATAGTAAATAGGTTGCAAATGTCTTACCTCGAGCAAAACTACTGCTATATAGTGAATTAAAATTAATGTATCAGCAAAATTTGTGGCATAAGCGACAAGTGATTTATAATCGGCAACTTCAGTGCCCTCAACAATGGCTTTGGTACCCTCAGTTACTTGGACAATATAAAATAACCAATAAGCAAAGGTTGAAACTAAAATTAACAGTAAAATTGTAGCGCGGAATAAAAATATGCGAGGAAGAGTTGCAATGGGCCTTCGTAAAAACAATGCCCATAGGCCTAGTGCCAATAATATCATTCGAGCGGTGAGTGAGACTAATATGCCTTTACACTCACCATTACACGACAGTAACTTATTCCTTTCGATTTGAGTTAATTCAGGATTTTCAAATGTGGACGTAAAGAATCCTAATTTTGGCATCATAACCATGGCTAGCGGACTAAAAAATGAACAAAAGCTTATAATTACCGAGATTGTAGTCTCTATATAACGTCTACAAGCAAATCCAAAATTTGTATCATTTTTTGGTCCCCAATTACTAACGTCCTCCATAGATACACTTTGTTCCGAAGTATTTCCTGTTATGGCCGTTGTATTTTCACCCCAATTTTCATCTTGAGGTAAAATTTGTACCTCAATTATTTCGCCATCTCCACTGCCGCCACGTCCATCGTCGCCCAAATTTACTGTTGTTTGGAATGGTGCCATATCAGGTCGTTTACTTTTACTTGAATGTGTGCTCCTGTGTGAATGACGTGATCGATGATCTCTATGATGATGTCCACTACCTCCGGTACTTCCTCCACCACCTCCGCCCCCTCCTCCACCAGTAGAACTATGGCCGCGTGAACGTCGTGATCTACCACTCTGTTCCGATTTTATTGATTCTGTTTCCATGATTTATTTTTTATTTTTATATTATTCATACTTTTGAATTTTATTTAAATTACGATGTTTGATTTAATTTAATTTTTGGCAAGTATAAAAACAAAACAATGCAAAAATATTGTAAAAAAAAATTATAATGAAGGCCTATGCCGTGTGAATGAACTTTTTACGCAAAATATGTTACAACACTGTTAAAACATCACATGTATACTATGTTATTTCATAAATACTTATTTAATTAATTAACATATTTTGCAACGAACTTCAAGATAAAAATTGCCAAATTCCAAAATCAATAATAATTGACAATCAACAGGACGCCAAGTCATACAATTTTTTTTCACTTCATTTTCACATTAATTCAAATCAAAATTAAAATGTACAAAATGAACTATAACACTTTTTTGTATAATAAAGCTTATTGCTTAATGTCTATTTAATTATGTACTATATTGACAATATGTACTACTTTTTAATAAACAATAGATATTATTTATTTATTTGATTGATCATTTCAGACAGGTTCAATCTATCTACTTGTCGGACATTTTAATTTTGTGTGGCTCTCAAACTTTAATATAGTTTATTTTTGTTGTACCAATTGGAGTGAAGTTTGGGCTAATTAGAATATGATTGATGCGATTATAAAGCACAACTAACTTGAACTTAATATAATTGTTATTCTAATTTATACCAACCTATTCATTAACTCAATTTATTTTTAATAAAATTAAATAAAATCATTCTCACATTTCACTTTGGTGAACAATTCGACAGGTTGAATTTTCATCCATTAGTGTAACAGCCTTACACTATTATAAAAAATTTTATACCGACCGTCAACAGAAGATAAAACATTTAAAATACCACTTCTATCGAGAAACTAACTTGATTCTATACCTTCCGCAGTTGTGACCACTCATTTTGTTTTTTCAGCGCTTTAGATGTTTCATTCGTTACAAGCAAATAAATTACTTCAAGTGTATGTCTTTACGAGTTACGCTCATCTTCTTTATTTGTAGGTTTAAGTTAAAACTTTTCAGGTTGAACCTTGATTCTTCTAGACAATAAAAGAAGTAAAATTGAATCGATTTAACTATACAAAAAGCACTAAAACCTGAATCAAGTAGGAAATCAGAACAAGAAATAATAGCGATTCTAACGTATTATGTTTGACAGAGGTCTTAACTAAATACTTTATTTTAATACATAGAATAATATTTAACTCGACTACAACTTGACTGTAGTAAAAACACTAAAAACGATGACTCGAAGTTAAACCAATTTCAACTATAATATAATTAAGCCGAAATAAACGTAATATTTGATATGTGTAAAAATTAAATAAAGTTGCATTTGACTGTCAACCAGATAGTTTTAAGTTGGATTCACAATAAATATTGATAGTGTGAGATAGACGCTAATATCAACAGTTTTTCATTTTGACAAATACAATTGGAATGAAGTGAACCCCAGTTAGACTATTTTTATCGCAAAAACCGAAATTGTTACACCTGGATTCTCTATTGTGAACTTTTTTTTCCGTAGCAGAGATTTTCTCAATTTTTCCTATTATTTTGTGAGAACTTTTGTTAGTCTTGTTCGAAAATTCAATAAATGCTGTTCTAGTTAGTTGTGGAATAGTTAGTTTTCTTTTTACTTAACATTAATAAAAAAATTTGTATAATTATATTCAATATTTTTCTTACGTTAAACTGTTTTTCTATTACTATTCATAGTAGTGTTCATTGAAAAATATAACGAAAATTTTTTTCTACTCAAGGAAAAGTTCATTTCTATCTTTTTACTGTTCTAGTTTATTGTAATTTACTAACTTTATATTTTCTATTTATTTATATTTTATTTCAAACTTAGAGTAAAATCCTTATTGTTAGTTTTGAATTATTTTGTATAAAAACAAAATATGAGTAAATTGCTGCAAGTGTCATCAGTTTTAACCAAAAATGTTCCGACAATTGTAAGTTCATTTACCATACATACAATATACCAACTACCAGTTTAGAAATAGTTTTTCTCGCTTTAATTTTCAAAATTATGTAACCAAATGAGAAAAAAACTATTTTTATATATGCAGAGTTGCAATGAAATTATTTGAATCAAATTAATTTATTTTCTTTATGCTGCTCCATTAGCTTCGGTCTGTCTCCGTAACATCAACAAGAAATTTACACTTCACACCTGGCCACAAAGCGACAAATCCATCAACAGATTCGTTTGGAAAAGAATACAAAGTTGTCGATCATAGTTATGATGCAATTGTTGTTGGAGCTGGTAAGTTGTATTTAAATAATTAAAAAAAAAACTATTTTCTTGTAATGTGACGCTCTAATTACATAATTATCTACGTACCATGATTATGTATCAACATCCTTTATCGTATATTTACCTATTGTCTGTAATTTATTTAGTGTTTTTAAATCGATTTCCACATTAGAAATAATATTATCTGTATTTTACTATAAAATAAAAATATTTTTTAATTCTACATTTTATAAAATAAAAATTGGTGTGTGTGTGTGTGTTATGTAAAAAACAACAAAAAAAATGTTAATGTCAAAAGAGAAAAAGTCCACACCACATTTTCGTCGTCGACCAAGAGACAGAATTGTTGTTGTATTCAACAATTCATAATATCGTGTAAAGAAAATATAGCATGAAAAATTATATTGATTAAAAATGTGCTAATTATATATATTTTAATTGAAAGTGAATTTTCTTATCAGTGAAAATATAATAAACATGCTGAAAATGTGTCCATCATACCATGTGATTGACATTGGGTAATGTTGTGTAATGTTCAGTTCCTACCGCGCCGCTCTGTTTTTGAAAGCTGTTTATTGAGATATAAAGGAAATCGTGAACATAGTTGCGCATAGTTTTGTATGGAAAATTCCCAACATGCTTAGAAAGGTAAAATATTATTTAGTATTTTGCGATTTGTTTTGATAAGCCTTTGACAATCATAATATTTATGTCGTGATAGTGATAAGGCGAATGTATGAAATGCAACATAATACGTAATTTTGGTGTTGCTATATTCGTGTTAGTTTGTGACTGTCGTGTCGATTTTATTATTTTATATAATCAAAATGAAAATATGTATTGAGAAAAAAAAAAACTTCAAATCAATGTCTGTTGTTAAGGTGAGAGGAAATCGAGTTTTGAGGGGAAACGAATCAATATATTTGATTCAATAAAGTTTAATTTGATTTGATTTTGAAATTCACTATAGTCTATGTTGATGTTATACAAAGCAGCTCTAAGTATGTAGTTTATTGTGTAAGTCACGGTTAATGTATCACATGATTTTATGTATATGAAGAGGTCTTAAAGCTATCGACTTGATTTTCTACTACTTTAATTAAATTTTATTTCCTATAGTCAAGATTTAGAGTTACTTGGCACATATTCAAAATTAATCATTTACAGTTTAAAAAGTGTCTCAATTAAGAACAGATCAATTCTATTTATCAAAATCCCAGAAACATATGTTTTCTAGTGATTGGCATACAGTGATTTTAATCGAATTTAAGAAAATTAACTTTTTTTGATTTTCCAATTTGCAAATCAAATCTTGGCACCCATTGTCTATATGTATACAATGAGACGTTGAAACACATCTGAATGATTTATTTCATTTTTTTGTTGATCTATAATTTACAAGTTAGTAAAAATAAACAAATTTTCACAAGTCCACAAGGTCGATTGATGTAACAACCAAAAATAACACTTCGAGTGTTATTTTCTGACAAATCTTAGGGTCATTGATATTTTCCCCTAAGACGACACAATATATAAGATTTATATTTACTTTGGCAAGATTTTTAAATAACATTTTTAATATAAGAATAGTTATTCTCGGTTATTCCATAAAATTATGGATTTTTCGTATGATTAATGCTAAAGCGAACTTTTCCATCGACAAATTTATTTTGTAAACAAATTACTTTACATAACACTTCGAACAGGCCACTGTCCCTGATTAGATAAAAGTTAATTAAATCGAAATTTAATTGTTTTTTTTTTGTATTGAAACAATTTTTAACTACCAATTTATTATTATGCATTAGTAAATATGACTTGTTTACTAAAAATTGTTTTTACAAAAATATAACGATAAAATATGATTAGAGTCGGTTGTATGATATATCTGATATCGCGATTGCAATAATTGTTTATACCTGTCGAAGTGGAAAATTTTCAATCAGTTTGTGTTTGAAAAATATCTTCTGTTTGGTCTAGAAATCAATTATATTACGATTAAATCCGCAATTTTATTTCCTCGATTTGTCGGTCTATTTGTTTATTTAAGAAACATCTCTGAAATAGTTTATTTATATATAGTCTACGATTGACGTTCAATTTATGATCAGCGATAAAAATTTGATTATAAATTTTCTTTTTAAGTTTTTTCTTTAAACTTAACTAACTTCTGGTTGTATCTATCCAAATAAACTTTTGTTTTTTTATTTATAGACAATATACAATTATATATAGATTTGGCACTGTGATTAACTTATTCATTAAAATGTTATTGTGATTGAAATATTTTACTTAAAGATAATAAAAGTGATTTAGTTGATTTTATTCATAGGATTAGATAATGTGAGATTAGCTGGGGCTTATGATTTATGAGGTGTGCACTTAGAAAATGTGATTTTATTTTTCTTATCTCTACTTAAGTATTAAATTTCTTATCTATAAAATTTACACAGTTTATTTAATGGTTGTGTGTTTTATACTCAGATTATGTGTAATGCACTGTTAATTTAATTTTTCGCGAAATAATCAAATATCATACGAAGTTTAATGCACTGTTTGAGAGATTATTGTTATTTAAATGTGTGCTTGGAACATTGATATCATTGTAATTCTGATTTATATTATTATAAATTGTCTAGGTCAGGTATAATAAATAATGCATATTTATAATAGACATGTGATTGTACGGTGATACAATAAATACTTACATATCAATCGTATATGGATGATATGTACAAACACACTAGAATATCAAGCAATGAATAATTCATTTTCAATCGATAAAATTCCTATATCCTACACAACCCATTTTCACTCATTGTTGAAAATGAAGCAACCATTTAGGTTTTAGTAAATTAAAAAGAAGAAATATTGGTAGGTTATATTGTAACTTACTTATTTATTACCAATACAACTAGTACATAAATTTATATTGCCATGCAACTTATGCAACCTTGAAATCAGTAGAATATTACTATAAAATTTACTTTCTCAAGTCATTATAGGCCATTCACGTAATTTGTATAACGTGCATTCGTGTATGCAAAATAAAATAATTATGTTATTTTAATATAATTAAATTTACTATATACGAAATAAATTTGTGCATGCACAATGAGTGTACAGAGGTTAGGTCAACGTCGTATAATTATGTTGATTTACTCAAAGACTAAACAAACTATTTTTACTAAATATCAACAAGAACTTTTTATTTCAATTGTTAATTGTAGAATCGTTTGTATGTAGAGAATGGTAAAATGAGGAGTTTATGTTATTAATGTCTATGTACCCCTTTATTGTGTATAAAGCGCCAAGTACAGAACCTGTAGGAACGTCTAAAGTTCCCGATAAATTTATCTGCAAACGACCAGATAAATAATAGGGTTGCTAATTTTTACGACTAGACTGCTTTTACTAATTTTCCTCTGCACGGGTAAGAATATAAAGGATAATAGGGCAAAATTAAAAAGTACAAATACTGACTAATCTAGATCAAACAATTCAGACTTAATTTTCTCAAATGAATGTTTGAAAATCTTAATGAATACTTCACAAATTTAAGTTCAAAGTGCAATTACTTTTTATTAAAAGTATTGTATTATTGTGCGATTTATGTACTGTGAAACATATTAATATGCTGTTAATCATGAATTATATAATAAAAGGCTAAATTTAATTATCTAACTATAAAAACTAACTCAAATTCGTAAAGTTCAACCGATACATACATATATATTACGAGGCTTGTTAAATTTATGATTGATTGATTGATAGAACTGTAGGGTTCCCGGATAACGCCTGGCCTATTCCTTCAGTCATTTACATAGGCGATAGGTAAAGATATAAGGTATGTTAGTAAGGAGAGAACGATCCGATTACAGACACCTGACAAATCATCACTAAACTACTGTTAACAGACAATCACAACACTAATCTACTAATACTAATATGTAATCGCCAATCCACAGTCTCCAGTCCGCAACACCAAATTGATCTGCTAAAATTAAAATTATAATATAAAATTCTAAAATAAATTCGCTCAGGAATCTGTAACTTAATTAATATGGTATAATAGATTAAGTACCAGCCAACCATGATGATGATGCCACCATAATCCTGAAATATGTTTATCAGAAAATGAAAATAGACATCTGAAAACTTATTATATTCCAAAATTATGCAAATTACATCTCAACACTGAAGGTTTTAAGGAAAACGAATGTTAGTAACAGAATATATTACGAGGCTCGTCAAATTTATGAAACGAATTTATAAATCAATATTAAATATCTATTCCAAATAGCCAATGTTTCGATTCCAACTGTAGGCTTAAATCTAATCAACCACCACAATAATAAAATAATTAAAAATTTTTTGTATTAATAAAATTCACATTTAGGATTTTATATGTTATATAAATAAAAAATTTTACATTGCAAAAAGTCTATTAATAAAACACAAAATTTACGACTGCGGTCATGTCATATTAAAAACAAATAACTTATAAATGCATTTAAACTACTATAATGTAGTTTTTCAACGCGACTACGAATATTTAGATTAGAAAATTATACCTAATGTTGAATCAAGTTAACGTTAAATTTGGTTTAAAAATTAAAAACTTCAAAATAACATCATGCTAGTGAAATTGGACTTTGAGGTGTTTTTGATCGCTTAAAATCGAAGAATTACAACGAATCATTTCTGTGACTGAAACTTCTCGGTGCTTCGCTCAAATAGATATAATTCAATTATGTGCTTGCATAGCATAAGCATATCTGTATGATTGTACTAAATATCTGATATCTGGTATTAGAGACTTTGACAAAGTGGGGGACAGATTATCAAGGTGAAATCAAAAAATCTTGCAAATGCATGGATAGAAGCGAAAATTGAACCTCGACGTTCGAGTATGAGAGATATCTTCTACAATCAAAAGAAACTTTGTTTTATTCAACGGATGGTGCAGTGATCTACTATAAAGGCTATCTTTCGTTTTGCAACGAAGTCGTTTCCTACACTGTACAGACAATGATCTTTTAGGTTTTTAAATTAAGAAATGTTTTTTTTTTGCGTTTTAACGATACCTTCAATAATGGCAAAAATTAGGTCAATTTATAGTTAGAACATATTATATTTTAAGATAAACTAAGCCACAATATTTCAAGTCATGCCAACCCACATGTTAGCATCACAATGACAAATGTATAAACGAAAAATATTTTATAAACAATTGTTTCTATAGAGTTAATAAAGAACATGTGGTACAGACGATTCGTTAGACATCACATTGAAATATTGGCAACCGAGTATTCCCCAATATGCTTTAAATATCTCATAGTGAATGCAAATACTTTAGGCTATTTTTAGTTTTTATATCAAAAAATTAAAGTATCTTTACCTCAATTGTACATACTTAAAAATCAAATTGAAACCGAATCAACAATAACAAAATATCGCAACTACATATTTTTAAGACATATTTATTTACTTAATGCAGCTAGCTGTATTGTATATTAACGGATATTTTTGTATATTCTTTCATTATTAACATTGTATGTACATTTAAAGGGAATGAACGCCGACATGTTTTGTGTAACGACGAAATCTGATAAGTTTGCGTAGCTTATAAGTTAATGACAGACATTTGATCGGTTGTTTTAATCTATTGTAAATGCATAACTAACTATTGCTTATTTATTGTCTTCATTAGATATGTTCATGTGAAAATGATCTTCTTTATTCCAACAAATTAGCATATATATACAATAGATGTATTTTACCCCAATCAAAATTCAATTAGTAATATAATACAAATTACTGTCTACTCCGAAATTTATATCTTGTTGTTTCCAATTCAAACGTTGTATTAAACACTGACGTCAGAATAATTTTCAATGTAGGTAAAATATAAAAAAATAACTTTGCAAAGTGTAAATTATGTTGTTATATATAAAAATAAATGTCTACGTTAGTATGAAATTGTTTATATTATGAAAATAACTCACGGTTAAGGAATCTAACTATCACCTACATGCTACCAAAAGTTGTGTCGATGTTTCCATTCAAATTCGATGGCTGAATTTAATGATGTTTTGTTGCTACTTGATGGTTTTCTCTAATGATAAAGCTAAGTAATTCCACAAATGTAAAATTGGATTTAGATCTGAACTTAAAAGCTTTATGTTTTGGGTCCTACATAAATAGTCGTTTCTCATTGGTTTCAATTGTCTTCCAAAATGCAAATCCAAATAT
The DNA here is from genome assembly GCA_963932295.1 of Tipula lateralis. NCBI lineage: Eukaryota > Metazoa > Arthropoda > Insecta > Diptera > Tipulidae > Tipula > Tipula lateralis. The sequence goes on from OZ010737.1 coordinate 30,715,423, forward strand.
GTTAAGAATCCTATTTTAATCCCAGTCGGATTAAAATCATGTTTACAATCTAGTTAACCTAAAAGATCAATATCAAAAGAGGAAACATTTACTGCCATATGACAACTTTCTGAACTTCTTAAAATTGATGAAAACGCAATGTTTAGATTATATATAGAGCCTACACCTTCAGAGTTAAACGGATTGAAGTTGTCTCTTTGCTTAATTCCGATTTGAGTACAATATTTGAGTGAGTAGTAAAAAATCGTTCTCGCGTAAAAGAAGTCGCAACGAATACCCTTTTGTGGTAAAAGGCTACGTTCTAGTGAGTTGTGACTCAATTCGTCTGCTTGATGTTCAGATTAGCATCAATTTAAAATGGAATGAACACATTATCGCATTGGCCAAATCAGCTTCACGTAAACTCGGGTTACTCAATAGATTCAGACGATTTTTTATATTGTATCAGGTTCTCCAGATATATAAAACCTTTATTAGACCTTGTATAGAAAGTTTGGGGTGGAGCATATGGCATTGATCTCCAGTTGCTGGATAGAGTTCAGTGGCGTGCCATCCGACTAATACGTTATTTCAGATTTACGAAAGATCTAGACAGGTTTTCCGTTTCCGTTTGGGTACAAAATACCCAGCTCGTTGGGTACAACAGCTCTGACAGTTACAAGGAGCTAGGACAGTCTAAAAGTCCGCCCTGCATCCAATTAAAGCTTAATTTAAAACAAGAAAAATCATATATGACAACTAAAATTACCGGTAATGCATAGAGGTACAATGTATATGGTTCAAAATAAACTCAACAATTAATTTGTTTTGAGCTCCAGATAAACTTTTGTCCGATTATTTGTATATATATAGTTCGTCTCGCCTAAGTATTTTACAAATGATAAGGTTTTATTATTTTACATAAATACAGTCAGACAGGCAACAAAACAATATTTTGTCTGTTAACAGTTTGAATGTCAGTGTATGTTTTATATTATATAAGTCTAGTAAATCATTTGGAATATAATAGAACGATATAATGTCACTACCAAACTTAGTGTTAAATACCTTTATTGTATTCGATTTTTTAAGTGTTTTATCTTGGTATAATGTGACCTGCTAAATAATAACTTTTTGAATAGATAATTTGGTTATTTTCCGCAGATAAAAACTAGTTAAACTACAACAAAGAACATACATACTAAAATAGGGTGAAATATGGTCAAATTTCCTAGTTTCAAAAATAACAGACAACTAAGTAAACCTTCTTACTAACTTTAACTAAATGGTAACGCCATGTAAGAGTTTTGTTAAAAACTACCTTCAAACTACTAACAGTAGTTAAAATGGAATTAGATTAATACAAGTAAAAGAAAACGTATCTAAGGTGTTTTGTAAATAGTAATAGATTGCTATTTAAGAGCATTTAGACGACCCCATTAGAGACCGACTAATTGTATAGTTTATCTAAATCCTTGTTAATTACAAAAATTTTACTAACAATAGAATGCTGAAATTACCATTTCTCATTGAGTGAAAATGAGAAACGAGGATTTATGTCATTAATATAAGGACCAAAGGTACCGAATCTTGAGGAACATGTGAAGTAACCGGAAGTAATTCCAACCAATAAAATAATAATTCATACCATCAGTTTTGAAAACCTAGATTTCGAACATTACGCCAAAAAGTTTTAGGAGGAAGAAAAGGATCTAACTTATTCTGGAAATCACTAGTCTTGGCTGCCCTAATCCATCTTACTGTACTATTTCGAGCTTGTTTGTAATCTATGACTGACTTTCTTCGAACCTTTTCTATGAGCGAAATTTATCTACTCGTAATCTAATTGTATTTGTATTAACTATCTAAAAACCAAATTAATATATGAATTGATAAAATAAATAATAGCAAAATTTTGTGTAAAAATTACAACAAATTGTATATTCATTTAGCCTGCTTCACAAGATGAATGGGATGTTCTTGCATCGAAATTAAATTAGATACGATAATTATTTATACATGGTGTTTTTTATAGAGATACACAAAATTAAATCAAAATAAAACAGAAAAATATATTTTTAATATCAATTTAACGAGCTTTATTGGATAGTAAATTTTAGGACAGTGTTTAAATATGATTTCGTCCATGTGGCCGCCACGACTGGTGCGTACAAGGCGTAATGTCGAACAAACTTTTCGTAGCATTTGCGGTCGTATTTCGCCAATAACTCTTCGAATGTTGATTTTCAGATGTTTAATTGTCTCTGGTTTATTGACGTAGACAAGTGACTTTACAAAACCACAAGAAAATAATACAATGGGATTAAATCACGTGCCAAATTAATTGGACCATTACGCGAAATTATTCTTTCATTAAAAGTTTCTTTGACTAAATCGATTGTAGCGCGTGCTGTGGTGGCTCCGTCCTGTTGGAACCACATGTCAGTAAAATTAATGCCAGCTAATCGAGGTACGAAAAAATTTCTATTCATATCCCTATACCGCTCACCATTGCCAGTAACATTCTGACCATCATTGTTTTTGAAGAAATATGGACCCATGTAATGGTGTTTCAACAAAAGTTTTGGATTATCCTTATTCGAAATGAGACAATTCTGCTTATTTACGTATCCATTCAACCAAAATAAACTGTGGCAGCCGGTATTGCCATTGATAGCTTATTTAGAACAAAAGGAGCAATATAGAACCGAAATAATTTAAACTAAAGATTTCGTCACAATTCTGAGTTATAATATTATAGTTATAATATAAGACTGTCTTTCATAGACCGTACTTTATAGACCGAAATCTTAACTTTATATAAACAGTAGTATTGTATAATAGTTTTCTATTCATCAAATCTAAATAAAAATAATTTATTACATTGCCATAAATTCTGATTGAATTTTGCCGAAGACTTAATTAAAATAATTAATTACTACAATAAATTTATTTACATTATGAAACTATATTTTGCGTTGCAATGTTTTTGTTGATATTTATAAAATAAATTGCACGCAAACATTTAACTTTTGATGTTTCTACAAATAAAGTCAAGACATAATATTTTGATCAATAATTATATCATAATGTCAACGTATTAATTATAATCATTGATAACTTATCAATATTTGTTATTAATACGAGTGGATATATATATATATATATATATATATATATATATATATATATATATATATATATATATATATCCAGCATAACATTTAAGTGTGACATATTGATAGACTGATTAGACCCCACGAGCAATAAACATTATTGCATGATTTAGTGAATCATTTGAAATTATATAGCAAGGCGTACTTTAAAAGCAGCAAATTTTCTTATCTACTGAACAATATAATTTACCAAGTACATAGTAAAATAAATTGTTCAAAGTCCATTCATTTCACTTAGCACATCTCGGTTTTTTTGCAAAATGAGAAGAACACCTCCGAACGAGTACCAATTTTTAAAATTTATTTTTTGAATTAACACGAAAATTTTAAAATAAATATTTGTTCACTTGTGCTGTCAAATATTTAATGAATATAATACACATAATACAAAGTAAAGTAATATAAAGTGTGAAGTCGTATAGTAGAAAAGTTATTAAATTTCTGGAATTAACCAAATCGTTATTAGCTTAACCATAATAATTACTTGTGACTGGCAAAAACTATTTGTTTGACTGATCGTGACGGAGTTTTTCGAAGGTACACCAAACGTGTAAATCATATATGTATAAATAAATTGAGGTGATTAAATGTTATATCGTAATTAACATTATCGATTGCTATCAATCAATTACAAAATTTGATTTTCAATCGAATACAACTACAAAATATTATGTTAGCAACTAAACGCGCCTATTTTTATGTTTTGTATATTTTCACGAATATGACAATCTTATCGCAATTATATTAAAATAAATGTTAAACACAATCTTAAAAAATTATTACCTATGTCGTTAGCGGAATAGTTTATTTTGGCTAGTTACACACATTAATTATTGGGCCGACGTCATACTCAATGAACGTGGGTTTGTTACGAATATGAATGAATGAATTTAGTAGATCTGTTGTTTTTGAGTTTATAAATAGTGCCGCCGTCACGATAAATGTTATCTGACGCAATAATCTTCTAGATAATAATAATGAATACAATGTAAGATAATATAATATAATTAAAGTGATTAATTTGGCAGACTGATTAGTTATGAGAAGTTATGTAGCTAGTTTGACGTGTACTTAAAATCGGCTCCGTTTTATCAGACAGGCATGAGTAAGTATAATCAAAAATATGCAAGGTTAATCGACTCATATTAAGTGAAGATACCGAATGACAAATTTCACTTAGTATATGTGAGGCGTTTATTTTTTTAAATAACGATCCGCTTGTAGATATAGGTTGTACAATTTTGTTGTTTAATATAAGATGCACTTCAGATAAGAAATGAGTAAATTATAATTTAATGTTCAAATTTGAGATTGTTGATCAGGAGTTGCTTCTTATTCAATGTAAGTATACATTATTTAGAAATATTTTTAATGGTAAGAAAGTCAAAATCAATCGGTTTCTGAACTGTTATCTGCGCTCAATACAGCTCAGGTTTCTATATTCCATCATTTATAGAATATTGCATCATTTATAGATCAGTATTGTAGAAAATCGACTGAAACTCCGGATTTTGTATCGAAGCTTAAATAATAAAAAACCAAGCCGAAAAGACAAAATATTCGGAATATCATAATTTTGAAATGACAATCGCTATATTGATAATGGACTTCAAAATATGATCCATCGGAAGGTACAACTTATGGTTGTTTGGTTTTTTATACTAAGTTAAATCGTTTTTGAGTGTCTCGTCTCTGATTGATTTTATGAACAGTAAAAAAGTTAGGAACAAATGTAGATATGCCCCATGATTCAATAACATCAAACATAAGCATGGTTCTGGTTGATTAGTTATCATAGTATTTCAACATAAATATAAATCGTAACTAAAAACATTAATTGCTTATGAAAATTGACAAAGAAAAACGGGTATTAACGATAACAGCATTCCACGTAATTAATTGAAACATTCAACTATGGCAGGTACAAGTTTATGAAATTTATTTCGTTTGGCATGCCGTTTACAATATATCACTAGTAGTAACATAGTCTCTTGTTGTGTCAACTAAGGCCGCTTAAGCAAGTTTTACAATTAATTACAAAATGACACAAAATTATGAAATAATTCGAATCTAATTTTTTCCGAAATCGAAAAATCCGGGGGACTATTATGAAAAATTTGATATCGAATGTGAAAGCGTATTTTACTATTATGAAAATCCGATATCGAAAAATCCGCTATAATAAAACTAAAACGAAATCGGGTTTTCCTAAAATCGAATGTTAAAATGCGACTGCTAGTTAGTAGACGAATTTTATTTTGTATTATCGAATTTGTATGTTTTGAATGCTCCAACTTCAAGTGACAAAACACAGCATTCATGCTTAAATTTGACAAATTCGACCAAACATTTTTACAATAGGAAAATTCGTGGAGGATCGAATTTTTCGATATCGGATTATTTCATAATAGCTTCCTCAATCCGCGGTGGAATACTTTTTTCAGATGGATTTAATGCTGTAGTGGAATACTGGTTTTCATTATTTACTCTTTTACTAGAAGAAATTCGCTTGCTGAATATACTATGTTGAATTATATATCAAGCGGTTCAATACAAAAATGTTTGTTATTGTAGATCAGCAACTATGAAAAACACAAGCTTTTGTTCCTAAGCTGAATGAAGTAAACCGGTAGATATTCTAGGATGGAATTCATCTTTGTATCCCGGCCAGAAACTGGACAAAGTAGTAGTACTAAGATTTGATTCTTACAGATACTAAGATTTAGTAATTGAATGATTAAACAAAACAATATAAATACTAGGCCTCTAACAATTGCTCGTGATGGAATTACTAGAACAAGCATCTTTGAGCTGATAAAAATTTAAACAAAAAAGAAATTTTTCATTAGGGTAACGAAATCAGTTTGATTTCAAAATCGTTGAATGGGCCAATGTTTTTAAATGTATTAAAAATTATGTACTCATTTTATTGGACAACGTACTCTTCAGTTAATTTTCACAAGTAGTTTATACATTACTTTTCAATTGTTGACCGTAAATGTTCATCAAAAATTTACTCGGTGCTTATTAGGACGAAGTAATGCTACATTGAGTTACTGGCCCAGATATGAATTTATATTTTTTTGGAGTGCTATGAATCATCATACATCTATTAAAATTAATTTTGGGATATCTTACTTACGACCTAAGCTAAAATAATATTTATTCATATATTTTCGGTTCATTTTTGGGCGAAAAATCCGATAGTACCGTTTAGGGCACTCAGTTTAGGGATTTTCTTTATGCACAAAAATATAAAGTTTAGCCAGTCAATTCACTTTTGTTCTGTTTTATGTTTAAAATACAGATTGAGTTGGTACTCTTTCACAAAGTCATTCAGTGTTTATTTATTATTTTAAAGCATCGTAGGCTTATGTTATGACCTTTCGAATTAAGCAATTATATATTATATCATAGTCGAAATTTCGTGTTCATCACTTATAATTCTGGACTTTTCAACACAAATATTTAAAGCTTGCCAAAAAAAAAAATTAAATCAAAAAATTATTTTCATCGGTACGAGATATCTCTAACCTTATCTACAACAAAGAGTACTCGTGTATGTATACCCAACACAATAATGTGCATTAAAATTTATTGAGTAATAAAAAAAAACTTTCGTGTTGCTATACGGGGCCATTTATAAACATCATTTTATTTATTTTTGTTATTTTCGTTTATTTTTTTTCAAATTTGTGTATGCCAACAAAATATTGATGTTTTTTGACGATCATTTCGTTCGTTCACCCACTCAAGATTCACACATTTTGTTTTTATAAAACTGAACTTCCATTTATTTTGTTCAAACTCCACATACTTAACTATTTTCCGGTACATAGTATTTATTTAATTAAAAATACAAATATCTTAAAATAAAACCGCGACCTTGTGTATCTCATAAAAGAATTTTCTTTTCACGATCTGCCACAATTATTTTTATATTGTTCTGCGTGTAACGCAAACAATACCACTACAAAACGTTTTAAGCTTAGTTTTTTCTTACAATACGAAGAAAAAATTCAACCTGACCTAGGTCACATTAAACATAAATAAATAAAACTAACAAATATTTAAAGAAGAATTATATAGCTATTTATCATGGTGATCGCTTATAAGACACACACACACTTATGTAGAAATATATCGGCGAAATTTATCCATTTGTAACAACAACAACAACAAAAATATATAAAAATCTAAAATTATTCAACATATGATAGCGCATACAGTACAGTATACAATTTGATTGTGTATACGGGGGAAACGATCATGAATCAGTTCGTTGATCTTCTTGTGTGAGGAAAAATATTTTTAAAAAATACAAAATTAAAATTTTATCGCGGGTTTTTCTACCACATGTGAATGCAACTTATTTTCTATATAGATGCAGTCGTCAATAATATTGTTTCGTTTCTTTTACGCTGTAACGAGTTCAACTGTAATTTATGCGACGATTGACAAATTAGCTGGTAAATATTTTTACTCGTAAAATATAAACAAAAACACTAAGGCTAGCAGCAATATTGCTAACGACTGAACTCAAGTGTGAAAAATGTTATTTATTTTTGGATTAGTTCACTAGAAAGCTGCAATCAAGTGGGAAAACTGGCACAATGCTACAAAATTCAATATTATAAAATTGAAATTAGTAAATACTCGAAAATTTCGTTATGATAGTTCAAGTACGATCGGTCAATTATATCAATGATACTGTATTGTGTAAAGATATTCATATATAGGATTAATCAGGATGATATCTTTAGGTTTGTACGAGGACTGCCGTGAATTTAATAGTGTTATCCAATTCAAATGACAGTCAAAAAGTGTTACATTTTTGGAGAAATTACCTGCCAGTTTGCATAGCATCATAGTTTTTTATATGTATTTACTTGAAAAATTGAATTTAGTGAACAAATGGAAAAATCACGTGAACATTTTCGTGTTATGATTTTTTACGATTTTCGAAAGGGGCCATTCAACAACATTGCTTCGAATCACTTTATTCGACTTTTGGCGAAAAACGATGTTCACTCAAAGACGAGCCTCACAAAGTTCGTCCAAAAAAACTATTGTGTAAGAAAACATCGATTCTGTAAGAAAACTAAGTGCAGAAGATCGTCATGTGACTTAGCGTAAAATCGAGGCATGCCTAGCAATCATTGACACCAGCGTACATACCGGCTTACATGAACATTTAAAGATGCAGAAGCTATGTGCACGTTGCATTCTACATTTGTTGACAGACACAGTTAAATAGGTGCGTGTCGATTAATTACGCCTAATGCTTGAAAAATTCGTTGAAGGTACTTCCAAAAACGTATACAAATTCATGAATATGTATGTATGAGTCGGTAAAAAAAGGGTAATCGACTGTCTTCCATTTCGAATAAAAATGAACAAAAGTTGTGCGAGCTCATTGGGGCGTTGGGAAGCAAATGGCATCGTGTTTCTTCACGGCAACCGATCATGTGGCTACTGTGGCTCTTAAAAAACAAAAATGTTTTCAACAAATTGAGAGAAAACAACCCGAAACGGCGAATCATTTGCTCACACACATCACATCAAACAAGCGAGTATTGCACTTACACGATCGAATTGATGAGTCATTCTACTTACAGCTCTGACTTGGCACTCAGTGACTTCTTTTCTCCAACAATCAAAAATAAGATGCGAGGACAACCATTTTTATCGCCTGAAGAACGAACTGGCAAAACCGTTTGAGCGAATGCAAATTTTAGAATTTTTCAAAAACATTTTGTGATGATACCATCTCTGATTCTTCAGAAAAAGTGCACTAACTTGATCATATTTGTGATTTGTTTTGGAATTCACGTTTTATCGACTATCTAGAAAAATGAAAACCAATTGCAACATAACATTATGCCCTGCAGTCTAATCTGTTGTAACTTAAATTGAATAACAGTTCCATTTAGCGAACTAACACGGTTGAAATTGTCATTACCAAAATTGTTGAATGATAGTACGCAACTTACATTCACCAAATTCTTCATATTTATTCACTTGCGATTTCTTTCTCTTTTTGGAAACCATTGTCGTAGACCATTTGCACATTGTATATTTCCATGCTAGCCTATAATACTGATATGAAAGTTAGATCGGCCATATGAGCTCTTGCATTCCATCAGTTTGTTTCCTTTTACTCTACTCCAATTAAGGTAACTTTAACCACTGCGGAAATGATAGTATTTTACAATCTTCCGAGAGCTCAATTATTCTTTTTGTAAGATAACCTTAAAACAAATAACATCCAAATATCTTATCTATATCTGCTTAAGCCAAATCGTTACACGTTCGATTAAAAATTAAAGCAAATCAAAATATTTATATTCACCACACGCAACTTGGATTTGGGGTTATTTATGCGGTGGAATATTTGAAAGGCATAATCGATCGCGCGATATTCATTCACTTGGTAATAGTATTATCGAAAATATTTGCTTACTATAAAATATCGATAACATTTATAATTCGGTTTATAAATTTTATGGAATTAAAAATTGTTGCATAATATTTTGTTTTGATACATTATTTGCAATTCTATGCGTTATCAAATACAATCCTGTAATTTTGGTTGCCGTGTCGTACATATTCGTTTAATACCATTTTCAGCTTGATAACAAAAAATCAATAAAATTAAATTTTTCTTTTATTACAATCATTACAGGTGGAGCTGGACTTCGGGCTGCTTTTGGTCTCGTTGCTGAAGGATTCAAAACAGCTGTAATTACAAAATTATTCCCCACACGATCACATACAATTGCAGCTCAGGGTGGTATCAATGCTGCTCTAGGTAATATGGAACAAGATGATTGGAAATGGCACATGTACGATACAGTGAAAGGTTCCGATTGGCTGGGTGATCAAGATGCTATACATTATATGACGCGTGAAGCACCCAAAGCTGTAATCGAATTAGAAAATTACGGCATGCCATTTTCGCGTACAACAGAAGGTAAAATTTATCAACGTGCGTTTGGTGGACAAGCTCTCAATTTTGGTAAAGGTGGACAAGCGCATCGTTGTTGTTGTGTAGCGGACAGAACAGGACATTCCCTCTTACATACGCTGTATGGGCAGTCTTTAAGTTATAATTGTAATTATTTCATCGAATATTTCGCATTAGATTTAATTATGCAAGATGGTGAATGTATAGGTTGTACTGCATTATGTTTAGAGGATGGTTCAATTCATCGGTAAGTTTTATATTGTACTTTTATTCAGAAGCTTTATATATAGAATATAATTAATTGGTAAAATAGATTCCGTGCTCGTAACACAATATTAGCAACTGGAGGTTATGGTCGTGCATATTTTTCATGCACATCGGCACATACATGTACCGGTGATGGTACAGGAATGATTGCACGCCAGGGATTGCCACTCGAAGATTTAGAATTTGTACAATTCCATCCCACTGGTATTTATGGCGCTGGCTGCCTGATTACAGAGGGTTCTCGAGGCGAAGGAGGTTATCTAATAAATTCTGAAGGTGAACGATTTATGGAGCGATACGCACCAAATGCCAAAGATTTGGCATCACGTGATGTTGTATCGCGTGCTATGACTATTGAAATTCGAGAAGGTCGTGGTGTTGGTCCCGAAAAGGATCATGTTTATTTGCAATTACACCATTTGCCACCAGAGCAACTTGCACAACGTTTACCAGGTATTTCTGAAACGGCAATGATTTTTGCCGGTGTTGATGTAACCCGGGAACCAATCCCAGTAATTCCAACTGTACATTATAATATGGGCGGAATTCCAACGAATTACAAAGGACAAGTGTTACGACGAGTAAATGATCAAGATGAAATTGTACCCGGTTTATATTCATGTGGTGAAGCTGCATGTACCTCGGTGCACGGAGCAAATAGATTAGGTGCTAATTCTCTACTAGATTTAGTTGTTTTTGGACGAGCGTGCGCCAATACTGTGGCCGAAGATCATAAACCAGGTGAATCTACACCCGAATTTAAATCAAATGCTGGTGAACAATCAGTTGAGAATTTGGATAATATTCGAAGTGTTAATGGTACAATACCGACAGCTGATCTACGTCTTAAAATGCAAAAGACTATGCAAACACATGCAGCTGTATTCCGCGAAGAAAAAACAATGCAAGAGGGATGCAAGAAAATGGCATCAATTTACAATGATTTCAAAGACATTAAAGTATTAGATCGATCACTTGTGTGGAATTCTGATTTAGTCGAAACCCTCGAACTACAAAATTTACTACTGTGCGCAACTCAAACGATCGTATGTGCTGAAAATCGGAAAGAATCTCGTGGTGCACATGCGCGCGAAGATCACAAAGTGAGAATAGATGAATTTGTAAGTAATATAAATTATTGGTTTTCAGTGTTCCAAGCCTTCGATTATTAATGAGGTATTTTTGTGATTCACAGGATTATAGCAAACCAATTGAAGGACAAACACCACGGCCATACGACCAACATTGGCGAAAGCACACACTATCCTATATTGATCCACAAACAGGTAAAGTAACAATCGATTACCGGCCGGTAATAGATAAAACGCTAAACAATGAAGTGGCGACAGTTCCACCAGCGGTTCGTTCGTATTAAAGTTAATATTATTATTTTTTATTGTTAATTTTTAATTAGATTACAAATTACGATTATTATTATTTTCGATATAATTAGTATTAATAAATAAAGAAAATGTGTAGCATACAAATTTTTTCTTTCTTTTTAATTTATTTATTTATTATTTGTACTTTTAAACAAATTTTTTTTATAAACGTCAGCAAAATAAACAAAGAAAAATGGAAAATTTAGTTTGTGACAAGACCTTCCCCTATAGGAAAATAATATGTGAACAAAATTTCTAAATTCAATTTTAGTTCGTTGATTTAATTTGTATTTTTTAATTTTGAACAAATCAATCGCGATTAAGAGTACTTAGATTCAAAAATAAAAAAATTTTTTGTAAAATTTTGATTTTGTGGTTCTTGATAATTTTAACTTTAATAATTAAAATGATCGAAAAAAAATTAATTAATAAAACAGACAATTTAAAAAATAGTATTATTATTGATGTAACCGTGTATACACCAACAAATATACATTATTTGTAAATAATTTAATAAATTTAAAAAAAATTATAAAATGTTAAATCGTTTTAATAATTAAATTATTTCCTTTTTTTTTGGTTTCGAGGGAAAAATTGGTTACTCGCCAATTCTAATTAATGATTTGAGAATAAGACGTTACTGTACGAAAGTAGTAGCATGTCTAAAGGTTTACATTTTCAATGCAGTAGTCACTTATAGATTAAAGAACCTAATACTATATACACTAACCATTATTCATCTCGTATGTCGAATAAATTGGGTTAGTACAATAAATTATTTTATGAAGTCTAAATATAATTTTTTCATGTTGCACACAAAAATCTAATTCGTAAATAAAAATCTAACATTACGAGAAATTTTGCTAACCCATGAATTCCCTTAGGATGTAATTAGTAATATGTAGATAGTTGTTGAATAACAACGGCATACGACACTAATTATCAGTTGAAACCAGTTATAAAATAATATTTGTACGAAAAATAAATCGTGTGACAAAAATATATCTAGGATGAGTTAAATAAAATTCTATCTTATTCGAAATATGTAAGTACGAATATGTTATACGATTCACCTTGGATTTATTTCATAATCTCGTATGATAAAAAAAATGTGTAAACACAATTTATCATTAGTCTTAAGTGTTATGAATTTTTCAACTTTTAAAATTAAAATTTTATATATTTTTTTTCAATTCTATTGCATAATATGAGAGACATTGCGATTATTTTTAACTAGGTAATTAGAATTTGTCGCAAGTAAATAGACGGTTATATTATATATTATATTTATTTTTCAACATTTTTTAAAATGCTAGCTAATGAAATAAATATAAGATACGATATTAAATTTATAGCGATATTATACATTGACAGGTTTGTAGGTAATTAAAGTAAGATTAAAATTATACGATGCGTTTTCTGAACTTAAGCGTTGGCATTGAAAAAGTAAGTAGACCTTAAATATTAGTGATTAAAACTTAATTACCCAGATTTTAGTTTAGTTTTCCCACTTGTCAGTCCTAATCGATCTCAATAAGTAGAAAAAATATAGCAATAACTACAGAGGTAGTTAAATTATATACCAAAGTATTATTTCATTTACCATTTACAACCATTTGATCGTGTCTATTACTATACTTATACGACGTACACATATTTGACTTCAATAAATCTGGTAACATTGCTTTTTCAATTCAGAATAACTATTGAAAGGCCAGGGGTCATGCGCCTTTAGTGGTTCCGGGAATCTTTTTCAAGTTCTTTTGGACTTGTGATTCCCTAGAATAATTTGCAAATGGGTGTAATTTTATGAAAGGGCGGAAATTAGTTGTGATTGGGATTACAGATTGGAACGAAAGGTGGATATGGGACTTCCGCAAGAGAGTAAAATTTCGCCAACTCTCTTCATTCTATAAACGAGCTCGATCAACGGATTAAACTCAGAAGACCAAGTAATTCTGCAGTTTGCAGATAATTTTGTTATAATGGATAAAGGTCCAAACATCGATACGGTATGTGTTCGAGCTCAGGAATGCGTGAATCAGGTAATCAACTGTTTGAGTTATTTAATTTTAAGTGAATACGAGAAAATGTTGTAAGGCTTTTCGAACCCCACAAAGAAATTATGTGCAAATACATAACGAAAGTATTGAATATGTAACTTTGAGTAGATGTTGAGGGTCTGGATCGATCCACGTTTAAGCATACATGAAGAAACTAATTAAGAGTAGACTGAATGTTATCAAAAGGGTGAATGAACCTTAATAGGAAGCTCATTCTTCAATAGATACCTTCACATCTACAAATTAAAGGCAATAAAAGTGCCAATAAACCGACCAAATTACGCAGTGGTTACAGTAGCGGCAGCTGGAGCTGTTCGAATCCCAATAGAGAGAGGCGGGATGCAAAATGGATTTTTCATCATCTGATTACGATCAGTGGTGTGAATGAACTCATCTATGACCCCCAGTTGGAGTGCAGAACTCATGGGCCAATCCATCTTCCATGTCAGTACTATAAGCTGGCACGGAGCTATGCAGTGTGCAAATGGTTCTATGTAAATCGGAACTATAGCCGCTGTACGTCCTCGATTTTGTTGTATGTCGTAAGGTAGGACGTAAATAAGTGCACTGCGAAAGAGTTGGGAGTGCCTTGAACCCCAAAACTGATTGGAATGATAAAAAAAACAAAAGAGCCGATATGATTGCAAAAATGGGTTGCTTGAATGAGAATGGTAATGAATATGATTTTATGGATGCTAGAGATGTATGTACTCCGTATGTTCTAGATGTGGAGAAAATGGAAATTTGTGCAAAAATGTCAAAAAAAAAGCAAGAAGTACTTTGAATGGTGTAGTGTCAAAACCTTTCTTTAAGGAAATCAAACGAGACATTACATTAATTCGAACAATGGAACAGATTGGATCATGGAAATTGAAAGGAACGTCTTTTGAATGAAGAAAATGTTTGTGATTCTTGTATGGTTGTAAAAGGCATTTACTTCTAATAAATAACTAGAACTGGTAGAATAACTAGAACTATAGAATAACTAGAACTGGTCTTAAGCCATTCATTCAACCTTGAATCAACTGGTAATATTCTATGTTCTCGTGGCCATATGACAAATATGTAGACCGACGCTGTCAGATATAAACCAAAAATAACTGCTTCTATCCTTCAACTGTAAGTCATACAGAAGTAGTGACTGTTAAGAATGAATTGCACCGATGTTTTAGCAATATAATGTGTTTAACCGATGTTTTAGCAACATACATAGTTTATAAAATTCAACTTGTAAAAGAAAATGATGAGCTAAACGGTTAACTGGAGCACAAATTATAAAAATGATAGGAACTTACGAAGTTCTCTTGATTACATAATTGTGTTGAAAACCTCAGACAATATAAACATAACTTATAATAGTCTTATATCTATGTCTTATAAAAATCCGGGCAACTATAATATTAGAAATACGATATGGATGATTTAAATTGATCAATTAAAAAGATTCTTTTTCTCAGCAGAATTTGATTAATTTGTTCTGATGATTTCATCAGAAGCAGTAACCATTTAATTATCTATGATGCAGATTGAACATACTTCATTGATCCCAACTTCATTAACATTGATTTAACCTGCATTTTATTTAACAATTGATTTTGCACTGCGAAGTATTTACCACCAAAATGTGTTTATGAACATACATATAATATATGTATTTACTCTACTTGTTTACTTAAACATTTTGGCTGGGTAAATTAAAAATTTACACCTTTAAATGAATATAATAAAATAAACATCAATATGTCCAAACTCCACACATTATAATATAATTATATTCAGCCATGACTATTCATTTTCTTAGAAAATTAAAATAATCGAATACAAGATGATAATCGATCGAGCCCCTATGTGTTGTAAAATTGACCAAACCTAATATTTTATAGATTGTGTGAGACGTAATACATAAACTATGTGTGCCCTATAGTATCTATAGATAAATTTTGGAAGATAGTTCATGGCCAGAAAATAAATACGTTCTGAGAATTGTGCGGTGTTTCCTCTAATTTAATACAACACGCAAATAAACCATATAAAGTTAATGTGTATAATGATATCAAATGTATTTCTATTTGTACAAAATTTAATTATAAATAATACAAATGTGTTGGTTAATATCGAAATTTGTACATGAAGAAACATAATATTTATATAAGTATTGTGAGTTTATTGGCTAAATTCCAATACTTAATTAATCGCAAAATATTTATAAAACTCTCGTGAAAGTAATCAATCTTAGATCTAAAGCATATGTTATTTTGCGATATTAAAATACAACATTTAATAACAACGAACCGATATAATATATGTATATTACGTAGTTCTACACCAGCGTATACATATTTGCCTTGACAACTCACTAGTTTTTGGAGGTGTGTCGCGTAATAAAACGCGTTCGCGTAATATGTGTTTTCTAATACTTTCATATGTAGTAGTATATTAATAGTTGATTTTATAAAAGCGATTTGCGCCATTAGGAAATTAAATAAACGTTAAAAATTGAAAGTCTAGACTTTCTTGTACATACATATACCTTTATTTAACACAACATACTGAACGACGATTTTAATTTATAAAATGTATACAGAATAAGTTCGTCAATACCATTTAATCATTTTCGTAAATTTAATTTGTATGATTACAGATATGTATATAATTATGTAGCCAACTCTTAATTAAATTATTATATTGTTGTTAAATATGAATATCTCATTAATTTTTACTTGTTGTTAATTACAAATATAAGATTTTTGAAAACTATTTAATTTTATTAAATTTTTATACATGTTACAACTTAATAAAATATAAATGTATAAAATTTAAACCACCATTTTAATCACTTACACACATCATATATCTTGGATTCCAACCAAGATATGATGAATAACAAAATAACACACATTTAGGCGTACCATTTTTTGTAAATAAAGCTTTTTAAAACTATTTACATAGCACAAAATCAATCAATAGTTTGTTAATTAATCACAAATTGTGTATAAAAAGATAATTTTTTTCATATACACACATTTTAAACACTTTCGAATTGATTTTACAATGATTATTACAATATCGGAGTCTAGTGACATCTAGCTATCGTTTTTATTGTTTAGTGTTTTTAGGTATACAATGACATCTATTGTTGTTTTGTTGAATTTTTATAATATGAAAAAGCATATTGACAATAATAGTACGTAACTTCGACTGGGAGGTGGCATCTCCTGTAATCCGGCTTCTCGGAGGTCAAGTTATAGACTGATATGAGGTTGGGAGTTCTGTGTATTGATGAGATCATGTTGACGAGACGTCCGCACTAAGCTCGCCATCAATATGGGTACCATGGAGGAGTCCAAGGTAACCAGGTTGGCTAAGGAGGGGCGCATCGGGCCAGGGGTGAAAACCAGCAGCCAAAAGTCCCCGTGGTGAGCAGTAGTGGGATAGCGTTTCGGAGTGAGATCCCAGTGCCAGCCCGACCAATATAATCACACTATAACTTTTTATTATTTTTTAATTAAAATTTAGTTCAAATATGGTGCTAGGGGGCCCGAGTTCGAATCCCGAAGCAGCCAC
The DNA here is from genome assembly GCA_963932295.1 of Tipula lateralis. Classification (NCBI taxonomy): domain Eukaryota; kingdom Metazoa; phylum Arthropoda; class Insecta; order Diptera; family Tipulidae; genus Tipula; species Tipula lateralis. Next base: position 30,732,821 of record OZ010737.1, read on the forward strand.
ATATTTTTTGTGTTGAAAAGTATTTTTGTATTATTATTTATTTATTTTTGTCCGGTTTGATTAGTTTTGACTTTTGAGATGAGGTTTCTCAGTTTCGAACGGTACTCAATAGAAAAACTATGACGTATTAAACAATAAAAAAAGACAAACAAAATGCGAATGAAGAAACGTAATTTACTAACAAAAAACGCAAGATGTTTATAATAAATGATGTTTTGTAAATTGAAGTTTACTTAAACTAGATTTTCTTAATTTATCATATATAAAGTTTACTATGCTTGAAATATATTATTTCCAAACCGCAGCCTGTACTTAATTCACTATAATTTCTCATAACATCATTACATAGTACGCCTAAAGAAAATACGATATATCATATTTGGATTGAGTTCCATGGCATCAGTTTTTAGAATATATTTGTGGGTATTCTATATTCGCGTAGACAGCACACTTAATGTAAATTATTAACGAAAATATCAGACTCATCTTAAAATTACTCTTTTATTGTATTCGAACTTCTATAAATATAAATATAGATTCACTGGTAACTAAAATTCATGCTTAATGTTTTAATTCAAAATAAAATATTATTAATTTTGTATAATTTTTATATGTTTAAGAATCTGCAAATCAATAAAATAAGTTGTCAAAGCAGAAATCGGACAAAAATATTCTGTATCTTCGACTGGGGGGTGGCATCTCCTGTAATCCGGCTTCTCGGAGGTCAAGTTATAGACTGATTTGAGGTTGGGAGTTCTGTGTATTGATGAGATCACGTTGACGAGACGTCCGCACTAAGCTCGCTATCAATATGGGTACCATGGAGGAGTCCAAGGTAACCAGGTTGGCTAAGGAGGGGCACATCGGGTCAGGAGTGAAAACAAGCAGCCAAAAGTCCCCGTGGTGAGCAGTAGTGGGATAGCGTTTCGGAGTGAGATCCCAGTGCCAGCTCGACTAATAATCACACTATAACTTTTTATTGTTTCTATCATTCATATAATTTTATTAATGTTCAATTTAAACTTTATTATTATAGTTGTTGGAGCCAGAGTTAGAATCTCCTTCATATTTTGGGGGTTTTTATATTTATTTTTTGTTGTTTTAAATAATATTTACTAGTACTTTCATAAAATCCTTACATTATGGATATATACATCGAAAATACTTTAACATATCTGTGTGGATTATTCTTGTACAATAATCATGCTTGTGGTGATGGCATACGGATTTCTATATATAGTAATAGTTATCATGTACACCCATCCTGAATTACAACCATTAATCGTGGTTGGCTGCTATACAATATTTATGTGTTTTTATTGTTAAGAATCACACTCTTTTGTATGGAAGGGTTATATCTTTTACAGACTTTAAATTCCGTATAGACGTGCTTTCGTTAAAAAATTACACCAATACATTATGTTGGTGATGTACATTGGTTGCAAAATATAGTATCATTACTTCCTTAGGAATTGTAATATTTATTTGTTCTAAATCACTTTTGATAAATTAGTAAGACAACTAAACCCCAGGGGCTGGTGTTGGTTGATTATAGTAATTTTCTTAAACACCGGTCTCGTTGATTATTAGCTAACAAACATTTAAGCCTTATACCTATCATCTATGCAGCTACATCTATGCGACTTCCACTGAAAATATTAGTTTTATGACTGAGATTATTAATGGTCTGTATATCTTATTGGATATTTAGATAGCTTTCATATTATTGTTTAGTCTAATAATTTACAAGTTTATGTGTTAAGCTAGATATCAGTTAATATATTTCAAATAGGTAATACTTGAATACAGTTTGTATCTTACTAAGTGTATTGCTTGCTGGTCTGTTTTAGTTAACCTAATCGCGTCCTGTTTCTTTAATAATTGATTCTTCATGAAGTAGTTAGATCCAAAGAGCTTTCTGTCTTGTTAATGTTTTCAATATAATTTAAATAAAATATTTTATCAAATAATGTTGTTTTATTATTTATAAGTAAAAAACAATAAAATTGACAAATTATATGGATATATGCAAGCAAGAGAATATTCTATTTAGTGTATAAGATAAAATATATATGATGTTCTTGTAATTTTGCATTCGGTGTATGTAGATGGGGTATACATTATATAATTCAAAATGTATTCTAACCAGACTACAAGTCGCAAATGCAAAATCTACATATAAAACGAAAAAAATTAGAAATCAAGTGATTTATAATTTCTTCGAAAATGGAAACTTCCAAACGTCTCCATTTTTGGCCACTTCCAATTGTTCGGAAATGGCAAAAGCAGCAACAATGAATCTATAAAATAAATAATATACAAGTTAATATACAATTAATTATATCGAGATTATATCGCGTTGCTACATACCCATGTTGCTGCTCTAATTGTAGGCCCATTTCGTTTTGGTTTGCATTGTTCTTTTTTATGTTATGGGGTGAATAACGATTATATAGTCCCCAAATGCTTTTCATCAACTTGCTGTTGTACTTGACCGGGGTTAGTTCTAAAACTGTGATAGAATGATAAAAATTTACGTTTTTAACATTATAATCATTTGTCGCTTACTCTTATTGTTTGAAAATATATTCATCGGTTTTTCTTCTAAAGTTTTCTTACGGGCCAATGCATTTTGTTGGTGCGCCCGAATCTTCAACGTGGCAAATGCCCCTGGTGGCAAAGAAGGCATTTTGGTACAACCTATAAATACGTAAATAAATAACATTTAATTATATTGTAAAATTTGTGTTAATTTAATCGCATTAATCGTGAATATTTATGCGCCCGAACCGCAATCAAACATCTCAAACGACGTATAGGTCAAGATCATTAATACATAAGTATATAATACAAAATACAATTTCTGTCTGTATATATATACACATATATATGCATATACATATGTATATGAAGACACAGAGTTCATTCTTTAAAACGAATATAGATAATTTTAAGAAATACTTTAAGATTATCCATAATCTCGTTCTTTGTCAGCTTGACTTAGTTACAAACTTGTTATAATTGTATTGATTTAAATATAAAAGTTTAGTTAGTAACAAGCCAATTTAAAATTACCTTCGCAATAATTAAACAATAGCCCAGCAATATTATTCTCCTCGTCACAGTGATTGCATAAAATATTTAATTGGTGCTTGTTTAATGTGATATTACGGCTGTTATATCTTTTGGTTGGTTTCAAATACACCATTAAATGTCTCTGATATATTAACAATAAAAGCTTTACAAATGTTTTTATTATAATTCAAGCACTATATATAGATTTTATACTCTAGTAACGTAAAATTCTAAAATTTTAAAATCACAGCAAAAAAGTCTTTTAGAACAAAGTGTTCCTTTCAGAGCACATATACAACTTTTTTTTATATATAAAAAGGGTTTTAAATCACACTTATAACTATATACGAGTAAATAAATAGTTTATTATTATTAATCACGACACTATATTATTTAAAAACAAAACTATTAAACAGAAGCAGCAGAATAAAGAGAAGGACCTAGTAGATTGAAATGAGATTTAATAATGAAATAATTTTTTCAGCTCCTATCAGTTTTGTAGAATGGGTTATCATATTTGTGATTATGTATATAAATATATTCACACATAATAATAATAATAATGTTTATATATATATATATATATATATATATATATATATATATATATATATATATATATATATATATACATATATATATATATTATTATATATATATATATATATATATATATATATATATATATATATATATATATATATATATATATATATATATATATATATATATATATATATCATTGTTTGTATTTTAGTAATTTTTTTTATTAAATTAAAGTAAAGCAAAAGGCTATCGTCAAATAAAAATGTAGACATTTCTTGGTATGTGTCGTGATAGACATTTATAAAATATAATTAAGAATAATTAGTCAACAAAATGTATATGTACTCGATCAATAAAAATTTTGCAAATGCTAATATTTTTCTTTTTCATTATATAACGACAATTTGACAAATTTAAATGACGTTAATAAACTTCTGGATGTCGTAACGTTTTTATACACATTATATATGTTTATAAATGCACGTATCTTTAAATTTGAATTACTTAAGAATTTTGACACATGTCAATTAAATAACATAACAAATGAAGCACAAACTAGGTTTAAATAATCGAGTTCTTGGATTTAAAATAAGACAGAAGACTTTTCAATCAAATGTTGAAGCTTTTGCTATTTCCTAATAGATGCTTGGCAGGTGAAAGTCAACTTTCGATGTAAATTTTGATTACGTGTTATTTACTATGATGAAAAACATAATGATAAGAAAACTATCGTCCTTATAAATTAAATCTACCTATGATATTCACAATTTAAGCGAAATGCACGTACACTGCATTAATAGTTAAATAACCCAAGTGCAGGATTTATAATTTAATTAGGCGCAACAGTTACACTTTAAAGTAATGATAATTACCGTCTAAGTAAGTAAAGAATCTTCATAATATTCATAATGTTGACGGAAATGTTCATAATATTTTTTCTATAGCACCAAACATCATTGTGGATATCAGGATGAATCTCAGAACATATTGGGTATGAGAGTTAGCTTGAATTGTATCCGACGATGTATACGCGGCTTCTTCGACCTAATTTTGTCTTGATAAGATTGTTTTGTAGGTTGAGATGTATCTGTTTAAGTATCTTAATAATAACTTTATCATGTGGTTCAGAAATGAACATTTTTATTTATATATATGTAAACTACATATGTACATTATAATTTGATTGCATTATGTTTATGCAGAATAACATAATTTACCAAGTTACTATCTACAAACTTGTTCAGGATTTACGTCTATTAAGAATGCACAATCCATTCAATATAATAAATGTCCAATAAATTTTTAATCTTCCTTACTCAGGCTCGATTATTCAGGGAACAATGTCCCATTAGAATACCGAAGAAGAACTGGTATCTTTGCTGTTCCAAAGAATGTGCTTTTCGGTAGTAATTACACGAAATAATTCCCTGAAAACGTGCTTCGACAACATAGTGCCCAATGTAGGCAATAATGTGCCGGCCCATCTCTCTCCATATTTGGCAGTGCCCAAAATGGCTAAATTGTCCAAATAAAATTACAACTTGATAAACATATACATAGTAGTGACAAGAATTTTTGTAATAACTAGTTGTTTACATTATAAGAAGCACTTATTGAGTTTTATTGATTTAATGTCTAACCTATTTTGACCTGATTGTCTTTCTATCAGTTGTCTATAATAAATGTTTTAATAATGTTGGTGAATATAGGCGTAGCATATGATTCATTTCTCCATGACTTAGAGTACTATAGGAGGAACAGCAAATTTAAGAAAATCTAAATTTTCCATTTCAAATTAATTACAACAAATATAATCGAAAATTATCTAGAATACTGTCGTCCTATCATTTATTTACCAATGATCTCAACGCAGGTTCAAATATATGATTCTATTTATGGACCAAATATAATATTATGATAATCATAGAGGCAAGCAAAAACCAGAACAAACTTGATTAATTCGATTTTGAAAAAATTTAATCCATTTGTCTCACTTAAGTACTAAAGTTTTTGAATTTGGTTAGATTAAAAGCACGGTTTATATACGAATTGGCGTCACATTTTGTTTAATTATTTTTTGTCCATATAATCCAGATAAACTGTAAAAGGTTATATTTTCAAAAGCACTCTGAAACTTATATAACACTTTCGCCAAAAATTCAAAATAATCATTTATATTGGTAGTAAATAGGAAAACATTGTTTATTTAAAGGTTGGCCTGAAATGAGTGCCTTTTCATATACTTTTAAATAAACATTGCGTCACAATGGAAGAGAAAACAAATTTTGCAACATCCGATTTCGTTTAGTGGCCTAATCGATATTACTCTGTAGCCGTTTGACGTAATAAGCATTCGAAAACAAATCTTGGTAGATATATTACATGTATGAAACTTACCACCGCAATAGAAAACCATCGTATTGATAAAATCCGTTATCAGCTTACTTTTATGCTTAGACTAGTAATATGTATTTTTTCAATGGAAATGAGTTTTGTTTGTTTAACAAAAATGCGAGAATAAAATCGGATTCGTTCGTTATCAAAATATTTATTAAAAATTAATTGAACTGAAACCAACAACATTTATTATTTTTTTAAATGTTTCTGTTCACAAAAATAGGTTCTGCGTTGGTATTCAATTATAAAGTCACGTAGATAGAATCCTAAATAATACAATTTGAATGTGGAGTTGTACTGTCTACAGCTGATGACAAAACACTCGTATAATCGCTTGATGACAATATTATTTTGATTTTTGAACTATCGAAAAATATTTACTAGTTGTAAGAAAACAGTAAACAACACAAGGCTTTCCATGTATTGAGTGAATGTTACCATGAGGATTATTATATACAAAATTTAATTCGATTTTTTGGTTCAGATGTAGTGACAAATAAATATTTTTCACACACAACATGTGCTCATATTATGTACATATAATATGATGATAAGTTTTCGAAATTTGACGCATATATTTGTAATCTAATGAGTTCAAAAAACATACTTGAACACAGGTGAAGATATAAAAACATTGTCAACAGAAATTCTTCAACCATAACGGTAAAGGCAAAAAAACTTACGGCTAATAACCAGCTTCGAATCCCAATAGGGACGCAAAACTAGGATTCATTTTCCGATTACGAGGGATGTAATAAGACATATTAATAACTTATTGTTGGGAAGAAGAATTGCCTAGAAACATCGCTTTAGATTGCAACGTCATAAAGATAAAGCGAGCATCGTAAGAGTTGAGAATATATTGAACTAAGAAACAAAATCTGTACATTATCCGTGTTGTTTGAACACATTTGATTTAAGAGTTTTCGATTCTCACATGTTTCCAATATTTGAAGATAATTTGCGCAAACTTTAATAGAATATAGACTTTAAAGAATATTTTAGAAACAAAGAAATTATTATTAATTACTAATCCCAAAATATGTGTATAAAATATCGTTTATTTACGTCAATTATTCAAATTTCAAATGTGTCAAATAAGGGAAATCGCGTCGATATTATATCATGTGCCAACATGATATAATTTCGGAGAAGATTAAAAGATGGTACTAGTAGAAGTTGAACGAAATGTTACATTTTTTCACTGCAGTTTTTTATTTCAACGAATTATTAACGAAACCAAAATTTTAAATCGATAAAACAATTTTAATTTTACAATCGAAATTGGAAATTTTTGAAGTAAATGGGCTCATATTTATAAATAATAATAAATAAAATAACAATTTTTTTTTTAAATTAAGTTATTTTATCAAAAAATTATTTTTGTCATCTATTAATCTCGTAAAAACGTATGGTATGCCATCTATGAATCTTCTCGTAAACTAATATTTAACGAAATCATACTGTCGTTGGAATTTACTATGGAAATTCACACGATTTCCCTCATAGTATTATAAATTATTTGAAATGTGTAGCAGGCAATGTGCCATTTTACACCTGTATTCTGTATTCTGCATATTTGTCTATGTGTGTGTGGAAAATATTTCATTATCAATGAATACTTGGTCGAGCGAAAATCGTAAAGTAACCAAATGGCGAAATAAAAAATTTAACACTTATTTTTTCTGTATTTTTACAGGAACATGTATATTTTAATAACCTTTTATATATTATATATTTATATATTTTCATCATTCCAACGTTTAACCTAATTTAGAATCATCAATTTATGTATAATATTATTTTATTTATAAAAAAAAATATTATAATAATAAATCAATGAAGTCCATTACAATAAATTACATTATAATAAATAACTTACAATTTATCAAAATAACATACAAAAATCATTTTTATTACGAATCAATATATTATATATTTATTTTCTGTAAAAAAAATTCATCATCTGTAAAAAAAAAATTCGTCACCTGTAAAACTAAAATCATCATACATAACCATATTTTTCTATTTCATCTGCACTCTTCAAATTGCAAAACGTAAATTTAATAAAACATTTAATAAAACGTAATAAAACATTTTTGAACCGCTTAAAATATTTTTATTGCTTTTTGTATGCATTATAGTGCGATATATGCATTATCGCACTATAGTTCGAAACTCAGATGAAGCAAATATTATTTTTGTTGAAAGTTGTGCATGGGGAAATCCCCACTCCAAATTTAGTTTATTAACAAAAGAAGTAAGAGACGAGAAAAAATCGGTTAGCATCAGATTCAGATTTCAGATGCAAGAAACTGGTGTAAAAGGGCTCAATCCCCAAGTATAACAAAGCTAAACTCAAAAATGAGCTATCGTTTTTCCCTTCGAAATATGCGAAAATAGTCGAAAGATAAATACCTTAGTAGTGGTGCGTATATGTATACAGCGTTGTGTTTAGAAAACTGCGTATTATTTGACATGTTTAAAATTTGGCTTGTTTATTTATATATTTGGAATTTCTAAGAAATGTGAACACCTGCACTTTAATAAAATTTCTGGGTGGAAATTGTAAGTTAAAAGTATTCGTTCGAAAATATGTATTTATTTTTTTGGTTAAACAGTGATAAAACGAGTTTATTACATCTTAAATATCTATCCTATTTTTTAGGTAAAAAATGGGGAGGAGACACAAGTTTCATATGTACAGTTGTTTTCATTCATCACTCAACCGTTCTAGGCGATTTATCAAATAGTGCATGTCAATTTCTGTGTCGTGTGATTTCAAATAAATATAAGTGTAATCATAATTACAATGGAGAAAGATCGTCCTGATTGGTGGCATCTAAGAAAAATTACTGTGTTGTGAACATTTTGTTTCAGATTTGGAAATAAATTAATATGATCTAACTAATATTCATTATTACGGAAAAAATAATTTAAAATATTATTCAATCTTCTATATTAATTTTAAATCATATTTATATACATAATTTATTAAAATTACGTTTTACATCCGAAAAATTTAAAGTTTATATGAATATTCATTTTAATTTTTATTTAATAATTTTTAATGCATATTAAGGTTATATTACAATTACAAATTAATAAAAATTATTTTGTTGATTCTAAACCATTAAAAATTGTAGTTTTATTTAACTAACCCGCTACAATTTGAATTCGACATTTCACATATAAATGCACAAAAATATTCCCGCCAAATTTATTTTTGACATTTGAACACACATACATAAGCACAGTTTTGCTATATTGAGTTTCGTCAGATTCGACTTATCGCGACACGTTTCATAGGAAATCTTATTCTAAGTCGAAAGCAAAACTATGTAAAAGTCGAAACTAAAAATAAGTTTTTACTTCGATATTTGACGAAAAAGTCGAATTATGTTATACTTGGGTCAAATTGATTTTAAATTAGAATTAGTTCCCGTACCAAACACATACATCTCTACTAATCATACAACCTTAATAAAATATGTAGTTTGGTAATTTTGACATTTCTCCAAATCAAAACAAATAACTAAACCTTACCGAAAATATTATAATTTAATGTAATTTAACAATAAACTAGTTAATTAAAATGGAAGGTGATGATGAAGCAATGGAAACGGAGTCAGAATATTATAAACTCGATACAATACCAATCGAAATCGAAGAATTAAGCGAGCATGATGTACCGGAATCAGAGCTGTCAGAATTTGTGGAAGCCGACACGATAGTTGTGGATCGAAGTGAGGATCAAAATAATACAGCCAACGATTGTGATGAAATATTTTTGGGCGAAAATGAAGAGTTATTAATTCAGAAATTAATTGATGGTGAGCTAACGTACGACGAATATAAAGAGCAGACGGGCCAAAATGTTGAAAACATCGAGTTGGAAGAGTACTACGATGAAATTGAAGATGGTGAAATAGTTTCAAACAGTGATTGTTTAGATGAGAAAACTAAAGAAAATCAAACTAAAACAGAAGTAAAGAAGAAAATTAAACGAAAGCGTTCTGTTTTGCCACCAGCGCTTCAAGGTTTGATGGGCGAAGCGAATTTATGTTTTGCACGGGGTGATATAAAACTTGCAGAAAAAGTTTGTCTCGAAATAATACGGCAAGTACCATTGGCTTCAGAACCTTTTCTCACATTAGCTCAAATCTATGAAGGTCATGATTTAGAAAAATTCATGCAATTTTCACTAATTGCCGCCCATTTAAATCCCGCCAATTCAGATCTCTGGGTACGGCTTTCGGAGCTGTCATTCGAACAAGGTCATATCAAGCAAGCGATAACATGTTTAACTGAAGCACTTCGGGCAAATCCAAAAAATATGGATATTCGTATGCGTCGAATTAATCTGCTCAAATCAATCGGAGAAGATAAATTTGCATTTCGTTGCTATGTTGTACTAGTGCACTACATCCCAAAAGAACAAGGTGATTTTTTACTGAAAACGGCTAAAATGGTAGCGGAAAAATTTCACAAAGATAAAAAATTTGGTCAAGCCTTAAACGCACTTTCGGTGGCTTATCAAAAAGTTCCCGAACTGTTCCAAATTGAGGACATTAATATACTGTGTGATCTACATCTGATCAAAGGAAACTACAAAAATGTATTGGAAATTTTATCTTGGTATGTTGGTTTCTCATTAAACATGGTTGAGGTCATCAACAGTGAAACAAAAGAGGTAACATATCAAGTCGAACATGTAACCATTCCAGACGATATAAATTTGGATTTTCGGACAAAGTTGATTGTTTCGATTATTCACTTAAAATCTTTCAAGTTACTGAGCTATATTATGGAGAATGCTCTTAAGTTTATTGACGTTGAAGATGCAGGTGATTGCCATCTCGATATTGCTGAAGCGCTTATGAAAGAGAAATATTATAAAGATGCGTTGCGACTTTTGATTCCGTTAGTTAAAAGTTCTAATTTTTCATTGGCCGCAGTATGGTTACGACATGCTGACTGTTATCGAGCCATCAATGAGTATGACAAAGCTATTGAATCCTATAAAATGGTTGTCCAGCTTGCACCACAACACTACGACGCCAGACTAGTTTTATCGGCGCTACTAAAACAGAAAGGAATGGACATAGAAGCGTTAAAAGTTCTTGAACAGGATGCCCATACTGATTTATTAGATCCAAAACTACTCTACGAACGGTGTTTTCTCCTAAAGGATAATCAAAATTACGATGAATATCTAAATATTGGACTGTTGTTAATATCGCGCCACTGCATTCGATTACGAAGTCATGAAGAAATGTCGCTAGTGATGGTAGTGGGGAAAAAATTAACTGCCAAATTTAGTTCAATCAAAGAGTTACGAAATTTAAAGCTCGAAACATTGCGAGATGATGACCAACCCGAATTTATCTCGGATAAAAATAAAAATCAAGAAGGAAGCACAGCGGATAATCTAACACCCGAAATTGAATGGAAATTAGTCGAAGAAATGTATCGAATTTCAATGGAGCTCAAAAAATATTACATAACTGAGAAATTATCGTTTTATCTTTTAACTTCAAAATTATTTCAAAGCTACCAACCTGATATTGAAGTGTATGCGCTACAATCATGTATACTAAACCGTGACTCAATCACCGCTTACAAATTGATCAAGGAATATATCACAAGGAACATTGATAATAAAAAAATTTGGAACTTATTTAACTGTGTGCTGCAAATCTCCGACGATATCACATATAATCGTTTCTTATTACGATATTTTCAACGTATCGAACTTAAAAACCCACTCATCCATCTACTGCAGACTAATTATTTTCTACTGTCTGGCTCGTACAAATATGCTCTCAATGATTATCTTTCAGTGTATAAACGAACTAATAATCCGCTAGCAACGCTATTGTGTGGTATAACTCTCGGCCAGTTGTCGTGCCAAAAATTTATGGCCAAAAAGCAGTCGCTGATTAAACAAGCGATCGGATTTTTCTATAAATACAAAGAACTACGAAAACATGCCACCAAATATGAGGTTGAGTATAATTTCGGACGTCTTTACCATCAATTCAATATTTCGTCGATGGCACTTTTTCATTACTCGAATGTACTAAATCCGGATCCAAACGATGAAAAGTTTTTAAGTGAGAATGCTGATTATGCATCGTTAAAGCTGGAAGCAGCATACAACAGTCATTTGATTTACAAAATGAGTGGAAATTTAGAAATGGCTAGAAAACTTTTGTTCGACAATATTGTGATTTAATTTTTAAGGTTTATTTTTATAATAAAATTTGTTAAAAATGAAGAATTTAATTACATTTAATATTTTAAAATTAATTTTCCCTATATTGTTTGTTGAATAATAAGTAGGCGCAGTGGTAACTGGAGTCTAAGTATAGTCGAACATAGCCCTAAGGACTCATTGCTTTAGTCTATTAGAGCTCTCTCGAATATTAGCCAAAATACACCGTTAAGGTGAAGATGGCAATGAAATGAAATCAAAATTAACCTGGAGCCCTAGAATAATGAAATATGTTACAATGTAATAAATACCAACATGTTATACTGGAAGAAGTCAGAGCCTACAAAATCTCGACAATGAATACTTTACGGATGAAGAGGAACTTAAGAAGGAAGTCTAACCCAGACAAAATAAAGTAAATGTAAATAAAAAGATGAGACTCTGAAAAACTCCAACTCCAAGGTATTATATTTATCTCTACCGCAAGGTAATGAAATACTAAACCACAAAATGCACCTCAAAAGGAACCATTACCACTACCAATATCCAACAACGATATCAAAATAACAACGCAGTCTGAAAACGACTACCGTAAAATTTTGAAACTGCTTAGCAATAGAAAAGTAAGTGAATCCAATAACAAGGATAGTACACTCTACAATTTGGATTACTATACCCATCAGGTTAAAATGAACGATGAGATTCGTACAGAGTAGTAATACGAGGCTTACCTAACGTCCATCGATCGCGAAGAGATCGAGGCTGGCCATAAATTTATTGATTGGGCGTTATTTAGAGGGAAACTGGACAATCTATTTGAGTTAAAACTTAGTCTCAAAACTAAACAAGAACATGAATTATAAGCTAGATATGTTATTAACTCTATGCAGCTAAAAAGGCTACACTCGTATTAGGCGAGAAAGTCATACAAGAGTTATTTCAAATTTGCCATTCAAACGACTAAAACCAATGATCATTAAAATCTGACTTCCTGTTTGGATTCAGAAATAAACAAGTTCATCGCTCGACTGCAAAGATAGAACAAGCATTTAAAGAGAAGAATATTGTCCTACCGTATTATTAGATAAATATTGAAATCACTTGCAATTACTCGAGTCACAAATCTCCAAACGAAAATTTAGAGTACCTCGTGAAGAAACATACTCCAACTTTTAGCCACCCGTAGCAGGCGTGCCGCATGGTAACGTATTAGGGCACATCCTATATACCTACTTTACACTTCCAAGATACCGACAACGGAAGCAACCTTTATCGGAACTTTTGCTGATGATACAGCAGTATTGGCATCAAGTGAATCGCAGAATCAAGCAGTTGAATACTTACAGCAAACAGTTGATAAAATCAGCCAGTGGCCGATAGATTGGAAAGTAAAGCTTAACGAGCTATAGTTACATACATGTAATATACACATTGTGGTACAAAAATAGTAACTTTCATACATTTCAGAACGGGTTAGAAATTGATATTTCGGAGTGCATCTTGATTCCAGATTCAACTGAAAATACCACGTTAGACAAAAAGCAGACTAAATTATAATTTGAAATGTACTGGCTAATAGGAAGACATTGTAAGCTTAGTTTGTACTGTAAACACCTAATCTACGAATCGATGGTATCCAAATCTGGGAATGCATGAAACAATCAAATCGTGTAACAATCAAATAAATCAAATGCTTACCACTACGTAAGCAACGAAGAATTATATACTTAATATTAAATGGATTGATGAAGTGGGCCAGAAATAAGCAAACAAACATGAAATAAGATTACTACAACACATAAACAGTGAAGCTATACAACTTTTTGACATAGCACAAGAACTTAGATGCCTTTAAAGAGCTAGTCATCTAAAAAATATAGGTTCAGTATTGGGAGCAGATTATTGATTGCTTGTAAACCTACACTCGCCTACTTATTTGTTTCAATAACGCACTTATGTTAGTAATAAATTATCATGCGCTAAGATTGTTCTAATAAATAAAAAAAATCTATAAAATACATTCTTACCTACCTACCTACACACTATTGTATTTGCCACATTAGATTGCATTGCTCTATGTTAAACACAGAACTAATAAGATAAAATAAGACGTATAGTGATTTGAACATGTAACGTTTTGTTTCATTGAATAAATAGCATTAACGACTCGTAAATCCACGTAGTAGAAATCACTTCGGTTGTCGGCTGTGTTTTGAAACATTTCAAAACAGCGATTTGTTTGTACTTTAAGTACATTACCTACTTCAGTTAAAAACAACATTTAGTTAACTTCTTGGATACTCTTAAAGAGGTCCACCTTAGTGCTTCAGAAAATCCGATTTCGATTTTTGAGCACTTTATCTGTGTCTTTGCTATCTGTCTTGGGGCTCAAAGTTCTCCCATCGCAGCCAAATTGAGGACATACGGCTGGCTATAGGTCCGATTTACATAGAACCATCTATCTCCACATTGCATAGCTCCATGCCAGCCTATATTATACTGTTGGATTGAATTATGTACTTCAACAGGTGGTCATAAAAGAAGTGTTCATTCACACCACCGATCGTAACCAGATGGTGAAAAATTCCTATTGCATCCTGTCCTTATCGGGATTCGAACTTGGTATCTCCAAGCTTCACAGCTTTAAACACTGCGCTATTTGGTCGGTTTTAAAGACTTATTTTTTCCAATATTGTTTAAATTTAGGAGTATGTCAAAATTCATTCTTTAATACAAAATATTCCATAGTGTTGATCATTCAAAGTTTTCAAATAATAAAAACGTAATCTTTATAATTGATTTTTAATTGTTTTATTTAAAAAAAGCAAAAAATTACATTAAAAATATATATTATACTTTAATAAATTTTTTATTGTATGTAATTATATTTATATAGTTAGACAGTAAATTATATAAGTAAATTTATAAATTACTTTCTGTTTTTATTGTAAATCAAATCTGTTCAATTCAATTTTTGTTCTGATGTATAAAAAGCAATATTAATATAAATAATATATAATTATTAATTAATATTATATTAATTATGGGTTTAGTATGGAAGCAAAACAAATCATGTCTTTGTATTGATATAGTAAAAAATGTATATATTGTATGCAATTAGTAAATTGAATTATAATTATCAGTGGCCTACCAGAAATTGTTCAAAAATTTTATCATATTTTCGAAATTCTGTTGCCTAAAAAAAATCATCATCAATCAATCGAGTGGCGAGATGTGCAATTATGATGAGGAACTAACTAATAATTAATAAGAAATCAAAATCAGTCTTGTGTTAATAAAAAATGGTTACTTCAAAAAATATAAAGTATATTAGTAAATTATAGTTGATATAGTGAAGAAGTGGTAACTCATAAAAGATGCTGCTGCTAAATCTGCTAAACAAATAATATGACCAGACCTAATTAATTACATTTTAGGTAAATGATTTTCGCAAATTTATTTATATTTTTGTTATTCGAATTAATTAATAATATAAATAATAACATAAATAGAAACAAATTAATAATGAGAAGGAAAAATAAATTAAAATTTAAAATAATAATAATAATAAATCCACAACAGAAACACTACGATTAATTTTATTCCAGCGTCAAACGCTTGACACCACATTCCATGCAAAATTTAGCAGTGACCATCAAAAATTTACTTCCACATTCATGACAAAATTTGGACAGTTTACAATCTGGACTAATGCTGTCGCCTCGATCACCGCGCGATATTTGGTGTGTCGGATTTGGTGTTAGCTCAATTTTACGCGTATATATCGGTGGCAATGATGTTTCCGATTCACTCGAACTCAAATTCCGATCATTGTGATATTTTGGCGAGGGCGTTTGACTCGATATAATTCGATTGTTGTTTAACGGAATATTATGGAGTTTGGTCGAAGAGATTTTTTCTAATGTTATACTTGTGTTACTGTTGGTATTGCTTAGATTATTGTTGTTCGTGGTTGTGTTATTATCATTATTATTGTTCTTTTTGCCTTGGTACTGCATTGGACGCTGCAATGCGTTCCGTGTTTGGCGTAAAATTGGCTCCTCCGGTGATTGACGTGATAAACTGAAATTATATAGACAAAAGAGGAAAATGGTTAAAATGATTTAGTTAAATTTAATAATAGATATGTCTGTCATGTATAAAAAGTTATATGATAGCACGCGAATATCGTACTCGCTCATGTATATCATGAAAATGTTTAATCTATTTACTTTTATTTCAGTAATTTTACTAATCCAGAGAAGACATCAGTCGACTCCTAAAATCCCAATACATTACAATAGCTCATTGGTAATCTTTGAAAGACTACTGAAATCGAAACATAATTATTATGTTTTCATAGATCAATTAGCTAGTCTCATTTCCAAAATTTACCTAATCTGATAACCCAACCAAGTTTTTAGTATTTTTCATTGCGATGTTGTTGGGAGCGCTAAATAAACCAAAGAAATTGTTGCAAATAAAAAATTTTTAAAAAAAGAAGTGAAGCAGCTATAACTGTCGGGTAAAACAGAGTTTTTATCAATCAGGAAAACACTGGTTTGAGCGATAATTAATTTGAAATCAATGCCAACATAATTAATTGACCGACAGTTTAAAATTATTTTAACGGTTGAATTTTAAAAATGTTTTCAGTAAGAGAGTGTCCAGATACTCGGTTATTTATCTGTTAATTCAAGGAGTAAATTTGCTGTACTTTGGAGTAATGTATAATTTGTTAAACAATGCCTTCAAGAAACTATAAGGATAATTAAACTACCCTTAGTAAACTTCTTTGAGGCAACGATCTGTAAGAAACTCAAAAAGATCTTTTAATCAATCTACATTGGCCTTTTTTGTAGCTTAGTGGTTAAGAGAGTTTCTCATCACGTCGCGGACTCGAGTTCGAATCTCACCGTGTGTAAAAAGATTCCTTGGTCGTGATCAGACCTACAATATTTTTTTTGGTCTTTTTATTCATTATATTTCCAATTGAACGTCATTTTGAATGATTTATACAGATATCCAACCAAAGCGTGTGTTAAATGTAGTTCATAACAACTCAATTTTTTAATATTTAATTATTAAAAATTTTTTTGACCAAAAATTTGCCAGTTTATGTCGTTTTATGCGAGAAAAGCAATACGTTAAATGGTTCGTAAGATCTCAGTTGAGACGCGGTGAGAGGATAGATTTTATATTGGGTTTTTAACAAATTTTCTATCAAAAATAAAAATAAAATTGAGACCAGCCTTTGAAGTAAAATATGTAGAAAATTGGTTACAAAAGTATTGAAAAGAGGACCCACAGTAACCTAAAATATCATGCAGAATCAAAGGATATCTGATTCAAATCATCTTATTAAAAATATTAAGGTACTTCTGTTAACAGTCCTTTTACCAAAGAAGCGAAATCATGAACAAGTTTAAAGTTAAACAACATTCTGGATTGCTTCACATTAAGTACATTACACTATACATCATAGCCAAATATATACATATATCTAATCTAAATATTCCCTTTTAATCTACCCACACACCAAATATCTAAAATACCCTCCTAAAAAAAATCCAAGCATGCCAAAATAAAAAAAAAAATCACGACTTACCTTCCATATGCTGAATCAGCACTTAGTTTGGAGCCTGATTTTGTATTTCCCGACAAAGGAAAACTTTCTACACTCGACATCTCATCCGAATCTGCACCACCACAACCATGATGATACCTAGTCGACGATGAGGATTCACACAATTGATCTAATTCATTAACACTGCGCAATAATTCCTTTTCAGCATCAGTAAGATCATTTAGTTTTTTTGTACACTGAGGATACATTAAATCTTCGACATCATCTGTATCATGATGGTCATTGATATTGTGTTCATTACTAATAATATTATCATTGTCGTTTATGATAAGCGCTGGATTATCAATCTGATCAATATTATTATTATTACTATCATTATTTATAAAAAAGACAGGATTATCCTCACTATTACTGTTGGATATTTGAATCTGTTTTATCAGTTTATTGAGTTCATTTTCAACATCGTTACTATTGTTATTAACAATATTTAGATTTTCTTTTGATGGTCTAAAATTTAGATTACTTATATTATTGTTACTATTACATTTTGTGATCGTATTTGTTTGTCTTATAAATTCTTTGTAATCTTTGAAAATGGGAAAAGTCTCGTCGTCTTCAAATGACGAGATAAATTCGTCTAAATCAAAATCATCGAATAGTTTATCTGTAGTTAGTTTTATATTGTTATTACTATTGTTGTTGCTTGTGTTGTTGTTGATGTTCGTAATCATAACATTTTTTTGTTCATTACTAATCGATTCAAGATGGTCATCCTTATTGATGTGTGTAACACTATTATTATTATCATTATTATTATTATCATTATTATTATTATTATTACTATTATTGTTATCATCATTATTATTTGTATTATCACTACTGTTATCAAATAAGAAATTCTCTTTACTTAATTTCAAAGAACGTTTGAGACGGCGCGATTCCGTTGAATTACGATTATTATTATTGTTATTACTATTGTTGCTGTAGTCACTATTATTATTATTATTATTATTACCGCTGCTATTATTTTCTAACGAATTGATTTCCATTTTTGATGAAAAATTGAGATCAATCGTCGAATCGGATGTCGAACTATTATCATTGTCCGACAATTTTGTTATATTAATCGGTAAATTATCACATAAGTTTATAAGTTTTGGATCGATGGCCGATGTTGATGACGTTGTCATTTTGCTAGACGAATTTAAATTGTCATTTGAATTGTTCGACGACGATTGTGAAATGTTTGAGAGCCGTTTACTAAAACTATTGTTTTTATCTTTAATCTCTTTCTCAGTTAGTGACGGATTCATACTCAACTCGTGTTCGTATTTTAAAAACACGGCCAAACTATCCGTTTTACTTAGATCATTGCCCGCCGTTTTGTCAAAGTTTTTACTGTTTTTGCGGCCGCGCACCGAATTCGGATCACGCATTTGTATTGTACGGTGTGGTGTGATGGGCGTAACAAATGCCGCTTTAACGGGCATCTCATCGAATTCGGACGATTTTAAAAACGACGACGATATAGGACCATCGTCAACCGATATGCCACGCTGTATCGTCGGTTTTTTATTCGAAAATAAATTGTTAATCGGTTTAAGATTTGAAATATTTGTCTTTGGCAAGCGTAACGATGATGTACGTTTAAAGTTTGATTTGACAGTCGTTAAATTAACGGATCGTGACATCGACGAACTAGTCGGTTGCGTATAACTTTTATTGTTGTTTGTGGTCGGCGTCGATGTAGTGGATGGTGAAAACAGTTCCTCTAGTTGTCGTTTCGCCGAAATAAATGGATCGTAACTATCCGACAATGCACTAAAAATAAAATAATTAGCAAACAAAAAAAATTATTTCACCTGGCTCTTTTAAAACATTTAAGCTTAGTAGTGGTATTAGTTTTCTTAGATTGTGCCTCATCGTCATAAAACGGTGGCTGAAACACTTCGGATTCACATCGGCTTGAGCTTTCTTCGAAATTCTTTTTCGGCGGCAAAAGCGTTACAATTTCTTTTTTTTTTGCATTTGATTTCTTTTGCGCATGGAACGATGTCATTTTACGTTCCGTCACCTGTTGGGTTTTTTCTTCGCGCATTTTGATCTGAGACGAAACATATGGAGCAATATGCAGATGATTTTTCAATGTTGATAGCTCATTCGAAAATGTTTGTTTCAGTATTAAACTTTCATTGGAATTTGCCATTTCGTTAGTAAGAGTTAGTGGTATGTTGGAATTCTTCTCGCGTTTGTGACGCTTGGAATTTTTTTGTTGACAGCTGATTAAAATTAATATAATTTTAGTACAAATACTTGTATTGAATGGAATTGGGGTTGGCAAAGATGCGAAGCTACTTTTCTACATACAACTTGGCTTACTGAATTAACGATCTTACCTCGGAGCTACACTAGAAATTTGCATTGGAATTTGTTTATTTAACAATCAAACTCTACAAAATTTCAAATATTTAATTAGAACAAAGATTTTAATTTTACTTGTATAAAAGAAATTTGTATTTATAAAAAATTTCCAGACTTCATTCAGTTTATAAAATTTTCATTTGACATTTCCAAATTTCATGGAATAGTTGATGGTTTCAAAAATTTCCGAATCATTCTCTATCAATTTTCTATATAAATAACTTTGTCTCAGAAAGTAGAAATGGTATTAGTTTGTCTGGGCATTGCAAAAGAAATGCAATCCACACACATTGTTGCAGTTTGTGTAAGAAAGTGTGCAGAAAAGTTAATTGTTTTTAGGATCATTCCAGGACACGGACAAATATGGAGAGAAGTGGCCGGTCAAAATCTCCTACCTGCTAGATGGGATAACATAGATGAGATCAAAATAACCTATCATACTTCTTTGACTGAGATATAGTATGTATTAAAGTTGGGTCAGTGATCTGCCGTCTGGCTGGTGCTGTTGAAATAATATATCCTCCTTGGTATGTATGCTATTATTTTGCTAGCTTCCAATGTTATCTCCAATGTAATTTTTTAAAAGAAATATCGACAATCATTTGTACGATCGTCTCATACAAATTTTCCTTGGAAAAAGATTCCAGTTTCTCTTATACAAGGCGTACCATGAAGGTCCTGCACACTAAACACTATTCTTTGAGTTATCACATGTAAAAACTGCGAGCAGTCCAGTGATCAAGGATCAGAAGTATTAGATTGTCTCAGATTGGCGGTAGGTACCCTCCTAAAGAGCAACTAAGATCTTGAAGATAACAGATATCTTGGACTTTGTTCGAACAACAAACAAGTTTCGTAACTAAGAAAATTTACCTGGCGACTACAAAGTCACTATCGAAATTTTCGTACATGCTAAGAACATATAACTCGATTCGCATTTGAAGATTAGACCCGTCGTCATCCATACAGATGTAAGAGTTGAAGCTTCTAACATTCGAGCATGCGTGTAATATATAACCGACAAGATCTTTAAATGGAAAGCCGCTTTTCGGTAGGCGAATAGGTCGCAGTCGGTGACGATGGCGTAGAGCAATTTAGCATCTTCATATTGTTTACAATAATATGAACAGCTGGGTTGTGATCGAAACCGATGGATTCATATTGTTGACACGGTACGGACCAACAAAGACTTGTAAAACCCGTTAAAACATTAAGGTTGCCAATTACATTTTCTTAATGTCCTCCTCGTCGAATCAACTGTCCAATAAATTGTGCTTCACCAGGTCAGTGAACTATATACCGAAAGGCAATATCTAATGGATTTATAGTAAGGGATCGACACTAGAATATGAAGATGGTCATGGTCGACTTTTATAGTAAAATCTTTGGTTGTCCAACGTCTTGAAGTATCCCGAAACGGATTACTAAACTATTTATGGTATATCGTTTGGACTTCGCCAAAACAGTTTTACACGAAATAGACAGAACTTCGTAAACTTCAAATAGAAGAAAACCTAATTGCTCATAAAACGGCAAAGCTGTTCTCAACTTTAAAAATGTATTGTATTGTGTCTCTACAACTGTTGTTTTATTGTATATTGTTATTTACTCCAGATAAACGATTCTTCTTTTCTGCATGGGATTTATGAATATATTATAGGAAGTGTCGTGGTTGGGGGCATTCGTGTTTCGTAAATATTACGAACGAAACATGAGACCCATAGAATACCACCACAGTATCCAGAGCTTGTCGTAGGAGGCGACTAAATCTGGTTGGATCGCTGGGCTGACGACCCGCATCCGTAAAAAAATATCACTGTTAAAAATGTCAACAAAAATAAGAAAATCGGATACCGCCAAAACAACAAAAAAAACGAACCCCCGCTTAAGTACCCGGACACGAGATTGAAGATCGGCACGTGGAACGTGCAGTCATTAAGAAAACCTGGCGCGTTGGACGGCCTTATCACATGCATGAAAGAGTATCGGCTGGAACTCGTAGCTCTCCAAGAAACTCGATGGCCTAAAAGTGGAGACCATGTGTCCCAAGGCTATACGTTGCTACACAGTGGAGATGACCTCGGAAATCTTGGGGTTGGATTTCTCATTGGGCCACAGGTAAAAAAGGCTGTCTTGGACTTTCAAGCAGTCGATAATCGAATGTGTAAGCTTCGCTTGCACATGAGATTAGCCAACCTGTCAATTGTCTGTATACATGCGCCCACTGATGTAAGCCAATCCCAGGATAAAGACTCATTTTACAATAATCTGGATAATCTGATGGGCTCTATACCGGAGCACGATGTCAAATTGGTGATTGGTGACTTTAATGCTAGAGCTGGCAGAAATCAGACCGACTTATGTAACAATATAGGTCCGTACTCCCGACACGAAACTGCGACCGAGAATGGGGAAAGAATGATGTACTTTGCGATCGCTCATGATCTCAAAGTAGCAAGTACATTCTTTCCTCATAAAAACATCCACTTAGAAACATGGACACACCCACGTAAAACATCCCGAAGCCAAATTGACCATGTGTTGATTTCAAAAGGGCGGGCTCGGGTTGTCCAAGATGTGAGATCATATCGGTCGTCAACAAAATTCGTAGGCAGTGACCATTTTATGGTTGCTGCAAAGCTACGATGGAAATTTTCGTACAAGTCAGGGAGGACAGGAGAATATACAACGCGATTCTCCTGTGAAGGTCTGATAAATGAAGAAACGCAACGAAAATATCAAGATCTTGTCAGCAATAGCATTATACAATCCAATTACCAATCTGATGATGTGAACAGTGTCTGGGAAGTATTAAAAACCTCGGTTGTCGATGCTGCCCAGCACACTCTCGGTATAGTGAAAACTAAGCCCAAAAATGATTGGTTTGATGAGGAGTGTCGTCTTGCTGTTGAGCAACGAAATATAGCCTATAATGAAGCGCAGACTCGGTTTACAATCGCAAGGAAAAACAAAGCAGTTCTCGCAAGAAGGACAGCTAAACGCATTTGTAGACTGAAGAAGCGAGAATGGTGGAAGGCTAAGGTCTTAAGAGTACAACAACTCAGCAATGAGCACAATTCGCATCGTTTCTTTAAAGGAATCACCGAATTGCACCATACCTTAAGATCTCGGTCAACTGCCATTCGGGACCAGGATGGAAACCTCTGTGTTAACGTCGATGCGGTACTCGATACATGGCGTGAACATTTCTCTGATCTACTTAATGTTCCACATGTATCACAAGCTGTGTTTGAATACCCTCAAATACAGACCGCGGAGATGTTCATTGAGGATCCATCCTATGAGGAATTCACAATGGCCATGCAGAAATTGAAGAAAAATCGTTCACCAGGAGTTGATTGCATTAATTCAGAGCTCTTGATATTCGGAGGGCTAACTTTGTGGAACTGTCTTTTCGACCTTGTTCGATTGGTATGGCGAAATGAAGTTATGCCCGAAGAATGGAAAGTGGCCGCGTTATGCCCAATTTTCAAGAAGGGTGATCGCTTGAAATGTGAGAATTATCGCGGTATAGCTCTCCTTTGCACAGCATATAAGTTACTGTCATACATTATCTTGGGAAGAATTACTCCTCTGGCGGAGGAAATTGTCGGTGACTACCAAGGAGGATTCCGTCCAAATCGGTCAGTCACTGATCAAGTTTTTTCGCTACGGATGATTCTTTCCAAGTACTACGAAACATCTCGCGATGTACACCAGGTATTCCTGGATTTCAAGCAAGCCTATGACTCGATCAATCGAGAGAGGCTATGGTATGCGCTTGAATATTTAGGAATACCGAAAAAATATGTACATCTGTGTAAAATGACAGTAACGCAGTCACAATGCTGTGTCAAAGTTGAGAACAGGCTATCGAGAACTTTTGCAATCAATTCCGGTGTTCGACAAGGAGATGCGCTGTCCCCGATACTTTTTAATCTCATGTTGGAATACATCCTTCGTAAAAGTGCAACACCTCAGGACAACATCTTATTCCGACAATCCAATCAACTTCTTGCTTATGCAGATGATATCTGTGTGATTGGATTAAATGGCAACGGAGTGAAGGAGATACTTGATCCACTGGAACAGTGTTCAGCTTCCGTTGGTCTCAAAATCAACGAGTCAAAAACCAAATATCTAATCTCGGGTTTTAGAGACCAAGACGCAATTGATTTCAGTAGTGGTAACCACACGTTTGAAGGAGTGATGAGATTCAAGTATCTTGGATCTCTCATCACTCACGATAATAGTGTGGGAGAGGATATCAAGGTCCGCCTTGCCGCTGGCAATCGGGCTTTGTATCCTCTACGTCCACTGCTGAAATCAAAATATCTTGCAAATACGGATAAGCTGAAACTGTACAGAGTGTTGATCAGACCCGTTGTCATGTATGGATGTGAGAGTTGGACCTTGACGGATGAATACGAAAGATGGCTTCTAACATTCGAGAGAAGAATCATGCGTGTGATATATGGTCCAAAACGCGACGTCGATGGCACTTACCGAGTTCTTTTCAATCACGAGATCAGGAATTTAATGCAAATTCCTGATATCGTGCATGAAATTAAAGGACAGCGAGTACGCTGGCTCGGACACGTTCTGCGTGCTGATCCGAACCGAATGATTCAGCGAACCTTTAAGGGTGAACCGCCTTTCGGTAGGCGAAGAGGTCGCTGTAGGCGACGATGGCTCCACGGCGTAGAGAGCGATCTGGCTTCTTCAAACTACCTACAACGGTTTGAAGAGCTGGCTCGTGATCGAAACCAATGGAGTCAGATTGTTGACACGGTACGGGCCAATAGTGGCCTGTAAAAACCGTTATAAAAAAAAAAAAAATAGGAAGTGTCGTCAATGGAATTTCCGCGGTTTGTATTTGAAGAGATTCTAGTAAAATATCAAATAGAATAAAATAAGTAGGATAGATAAATATTAACGCCATTAATGGTAACACAACATTAATGGTGAGTACCGCATTAATGGTGACATAACGATGCCCATCGATGTTTGAGGTATTGTGCAATCCCGTAAAGCTTGTGAAGAAATCATCTGAATTTTAATCATCTGAAGAAGTCTTCTTTGTGCTTGGGTCATTATTTGAACTCTCGAAAAAGATTCTATATCTCATCAATGGATGCGACCCATCGTAATCACTATAGGTTTAAATCGTTTAGAGTATTTAGAGTATTCTAAAGCCAAAGCTACACCACATAAAATGTATAATACCATGGAACATTATTCAGAACAACGAACAAACCTATCATTCAGAAGCCGAAATAATGGTTAAGTCAAAATGACTAATATACAAATAAATTGTGTGCAGCCAAGGTGAATATATTACTATTATAACGGGTATTCCATTTTTGACTTGACAACTTTAAACTTACACTGTGAACGCATCCTTATCCACGAACGAACAACATTTACAAATTATTACAATTTACTACAACGTTTAGAAAAATTCCGAGTCGTTGACTGCATCTTCACGAGCATTAAGCCCAAATTTTGATCGTAATTATCGTTCTAGTAGTCAAACAATTCATAGTCTAGTGAAAAAATTTGAGACTAAATATTCGATGCTGAAAGTTCCCGTGCCCCGAATATTATGTTGGAATGAGACAACGGTTTGGGCCGAGTGCCGACAATATTGTTGGCGTTCAAGCGTCCGTCGTAAACGAACCAATACGATTCCACGGCGTTCTCAAGAATTGGACATCTCTCAGACCACACTTTGGTGACAGGATCTTGGCCCTTATGAGATTTCAATTAATACCGTTCTCGGATCTTACTCAGCATTTTTGGCTAAATGGCTTCGTCAACCAATAGAATTTTTTACGTCACGATACAGTCAATGAACATTGCTACAGATACATGTTGCAACGTCATTTCTTTGATCAATTGCATGAGCTATAGTCATTAATGATTCGTGTAGCTTCAACAAGGCAGTGGGTCATGCCACTCACCGGGTCTAACAATTGACTTATTTAAATCTAAACTCGATGAATGCGTTATTTCCAGAAATGGTCCTGTCGATAAGCCACCTAGGTCGTGAGATATAACACAGTTGGAATATACCAACAAGCGTCGAGGAGCGTTAGGTTGTCGTCTGTTGGCCAGTAAAAATGTCTTTAGACAAGACACTCAAACATCCTTATCGAACCATTAAACCATGATACCATGATACCATGTTGGATACCGCGTTTGCTTACAATCGACCAAAAACACACTCGTGTGACAACTTCAGAGACAGGTTTGGCGATATTCAAGCGAAATTAAAAGAAGTTTCATAACTATGGATGAAACATGGATCCAGTACTATACACTGGAGACCAAAGAACAGTCTTAACAGTTGATTTCTACTGGCGAATCTGCACCGAAGCAGCCTAAGGCGATTTTATCGGCCAACAAGGCCAAGGCCACAGTTTTTAGGGATGCACGCGACATGATCTACATCGATTACCTAAACTGAGAACATAAGCAACTTATTTGACAGTTTCAACGATATTGAAAGAAAAACGATCGCATTTGGCGAAGAAAACAGTTCTCTTCCATCAAGACAATGCACACGTATGTATAGTTTCCATGGCCAAAATCCATAAATTTCGCTTCGAACTGCTTCCACATCCACTATTTTTTTTGACATAGTCCACTGCGAAACTGTTTTCTGTTTCTGAACTTGAAGAAATATTTCGGAAAGTGATATGGATCTAATGATGAGATCATCGATGCAACAAACGCCTATTTTGAAGGGTTGGAGAATCGTATTTTCAGAAGGGATAGAAAATTGGAAAAACGTTGGAGTCAGTTCTGGTATAAAATGTAAGAATTGTGCCAGAAATTTCACTTATTTGGTTCAAAATATTTTTATTTTTTGGACGGTTTTTACAGGCTATTATTGGCCCGTAGCATGCCAACAATCTGAATCCATCGGTTTCGAGCACGCGCCAGTTTTTTATACTCTTGCAAGCAATTAGAAGATGCCAGTTCGCTGTCTACGCCGTGAAGCCATCAGTGACCTCTTAGTCTACCGAAAGCCGGCTCTCTCTCCAAAGATCGTGGTATTATTCGGGTCGGATCAGCATGATTTCATGCACTACACCAGGAATTCGCATTATTATCTAATCTCGTAATTGTAAAAAACTGGGGTTGTGCCATCAATGCCACGTTTTGGGTCACACGGCCATATATCTCTCAAATATCACACGGCCATATATCTCTCAAATGTTAGAAGCCATCTTTCGTACTTATCCGTTAAGGTCGAAGTCTCACATCTAAACATGACAACGGGTCTGATCAACACTCTGTACAATTTCAGGTTAACCATAATTGAAAGATATTTTGATTTCAGAAATGAAAGTAAAGGATATAATGCCCGAAAGATCCAACATACTTTAATCTCATCACTCGTGCAAACGTGTGGCTACCACTACTGAAATCAATTGCGTCTTGGTCTCGAAAACCAGAGCAGATATTTGGTTTTCAACTCGTCGATTTTAAGACCAACGGAAGTTGAACACTTTTCCAGTGGATCAAGTACCACTTTGTTGTCATTTAATCCAATCACACAGATATCATCTGCATATGCAAAAAGTTGATTGGATTGTCGGAATAAGATCTTGTCTTGAGGTCCTTTACTTTTAGGAAGGATGTATCCCAACATAAGATTCGGGGACAGCGCATCTCCTTGTCGAACACCAAAAGTAATTGCAAAAGTTCTCGATAGCCTGTTCTCAACTTTGACACACTGTAACTTTGACCACTTGACAACTTTGACCTCTGTAACTGTGGTTCAAACTTCAAACCATATGGCTTAATCAAATTCAATATCCATATACCTGAAATGTGAGTTATATGATGCTCATTGTTCATGGTTACTAAACGACATTTAAGTAATTTTACAATGACAGGGTAAAGAATTTCGCGAACCTATAAAAAATTAATTAAAAATCGACAAAAAAATCATTTAAATAAAAAACAAATAATTAAATAAATATATCAGTGCGATCAAAACTCAAAAGTCAAAACAGAGACATAAATTAACTAAAAGAAACCAAAAAAAAAACTGTACACAGGTAAATCATCTCCATATCAATCATCTACTTGTATATAAGAAATCAAAATGAAAAAAAAAAAAAACAAAAAACAATAAAATCAAATCTTGATTAAATCTCAATCACTATATGAGAGTACATACTAAATGAGATACAACAATTGTATATAAATAATTAGAGCGATAAATTAAATCGGTTATACGAAATGAAATCATCGCCCAAAAACTATGTATTGTCAATTTGTCAACCAATCAACAAAAAAACTATTACGCGATTGAATTGTTAATTTTTGTTAAATAAAAATAATTTAATAGAAAAAAATTTATATAATGTAGAGATTCTTACCCTTCGCTCGTTGTCGATGATGTCATTGAATTTTGTAAACTTTGCTTATTGTCCTGCTTGCTGCCATTGTGCAGCACATTTGAATTAGGTACTTTTACTGTCGGCGATATTTGATATTCCGATAGGCTATGATTTGACATGTCATCGCCACTGAAACCCGAATATTTTTCACGATTTGCGGCACGTTTTGTTCTACAAAAAAAAATGTATCGATTACGAATACAGAATAAATCGTTTCAATTTGGTCGAGGACTCACTTTAATGGTGGCGCCCGATATTTGGTTCGTGCTTGTAATCTCTCTTTGGCAACGGTTGTCATTGAATTTGAATTGTTGTTTCCAATTGTGATTCGAGTTTTTTCTTTGCACCACTCAACATGCCTTTCGTACGCTTTTATACCAAAAAAACGTTCACAATGTGGACACTGGTCCGTTACCGGGCCTAAGCTACGCTTAACTACTTTCGGTGCTTGGGGCGTTGCTGTCGCTTCAAGTCGGGCCGGCAGCGAATCACGTCGCTCGTTTACTGGTGCCATCTGTTGCGGCTGTTGTTGCTGCTGGTGAACTATATGCTCAACCGATTTTTTCTTTTGAACCGGTGTTGGTACCGATTTTGGTGGCGTAACTTTCATATATTCCGGCTTGGGGGGTAGCAATGCTAGATCGGTACCTTCGCGCCGCTGTCGTGACGAATCGAATATTTTACGTTTCTTTTGTGTCATTTTTTCACAAATTACAACATGTTTGGCTAGGGTGACCGGTATAAATGTGCGAGAACATATTGGACACGGATGCAAACTTAGATCTGGCGGTGTGGTAATGATGTGCGCATCGTTCAAATGCTGATACCCCTCAGCGACAGCTCGTTGTGATGGTGGCGGTGGAATTGGTGGTGGCGTTGGCGATGAAGATGATTCATGGCTGCTCGGGATCCGGTTGTTGACCAATCTATGGTCATCGTCGTCTTTTATCGAACCTAGAAATCAAACAAAACAAGACAATAATCAATCATTCTGGGAATCAAAACGTAAAATAAGTTATCTAATCTAGAAGATGTACACACAACTACTATATACAGTACATATGTATGTGTATATATGTTTTTGCCGTTTTGTACAACAATAATAAATAGAAGCTTATAAAGTATTAAAGAATAAGAAAATAATATTTAAACAAACGAATACAGCAACAAAACGATTCTGTGGGGGTTGTGATGTCACCGTATTAATTTGATTATAATTTTATATATTTATTCAAAAAATTTGCATATCACATCACAACAAAAATAGTTGATGTTTAAAGAATGTTATACGAAAGATGATACAAAATATGTCGAGATTGTCGAAAGACATATACATACATATGCGGATATTTAAATGGCCCTCAAAAATATTAAGTGACATTGTCCTACCCTTTAAATTTTACAGAGATTATATAGTGTGATGATACCTTAAGCGTGGAGATAATGTATAGGAATTATGGATTTATGGAAATTATTTTATTGCCATTAGAACTTGATACAAACCAGTAATGTTTATTTTTCAACCACATATACGAGTACTATTTATAGAAACACTCAGAATAAGAAGTATATATGTTTGCCGATAAATTGAATACGCATTTATATCAATAAAATTATGT
This sequence comes from Tipula lateralis, assembly GCA_963932295.1. Classification (NCBI taxonomy): domain Eukaryota; kingdom Metazoa; phylum Arthropoda; class Insecta; order Diptera; family Tipulidae; genus Tipula; species Tipula lateralis. The sequence goes on from OZ010737.1 coordinate 30,763,100, forward strand.
TTTATGTTTGGCCAAAAATATGCTGAGTTTAGCGAGCGTATTATTTTAAAATAGAAATGAAATTCTTTTGTACTGATGCTGATCTTTAACCCATCAACGGCTAATGGGGAATAATTTTGTAGAATTAACATTATTTTGTTAGACGACCAGTTAGGTAAATGATAAAACGCTTGAAGTTGTATATGAAATAAGAAGTCAATCGTCATCTAGTTTCCATACTGAAAATTAAGTCGAGTAACAAGTGATACAGAATTAGAAAGTTTTGAGTGTGTAAGCTCTGCATTCGGTGCAAATCACTGTTGGGCGTGTAAACTAAACAATGTAATTTAAATGGTTTATTACATGTAAAGAACGTATAATTTACATAAGGTTACTTTTAACATTCTATGTAAAAAACATAAAAACTATAATAATTTCATGTATAAAAAAACTGACGCGCCATCTTTTATCAAATATAATTGTATAATTGTAGCACCATCTATTATAAAATGCTCCTACTATTTTTTTCGACTATGGTATATACTGAATGTCAAAATGTCACAACAATTTGATTTAGATTAGAATTATTAACGCAATCCGTTAAAATCACATTAACTGGCTCTGGTGAAGGTAAACAAAATCCCTAGTCAACTAATAACGTTGAAAAGTAGTTGCGATAGTGTTATTGAACAAACCGAACATCGGTAAATTCTTCACATTTTAAAACAGATGGCCCTGCGAATAGTGTTGTCTTTGTTTTTTACATGTAATTTACATTTTATGTAAATTACGCTGTTTTTTTTACATAATTTACATAAATAACGTAAAAACGTATTTTACATGTAAAGTCCCAACTGTGTCTCTAATCAAATGTAATTATAACTAAAGCAGCGCATCTGCTAATAAATTATTTAACTATTTTCTAAGAAAATACAATCCGAAAATAAACTACGAATTGAATTGGGGCCTTCGATCTGTGAATACAGTAAATGTTTGTATTTTTATTGCAGATATTGCTGGTATAGCCAAAAGTGTATATCTTTCAGTTATAATACGACAAAATATAGAAAAACGCTTGAAATTGGCATCAATACCAGTAGAATTCAGAACAATTATTTCAACATCCTTGTTAATGTTTGGTTAGACCTCTATCTCTCTGATATACTAACTTTATTGTTGCTCTAATATCAGGGAGTACTAAGCAATGCTCGGTGTAACCTACGCAACAATAAATTAAATGCTCAGAACTATAAACGACATAGAGAACTTTCTTCACTGGCAAATGACGCAATGGTTAAAGCTGCAGCAATTGCAGCGGGAGGTACTGGGTTCGAATGCATATAGAAGCAAGGATGCAAAATCAATTTTTCACCATCTGATTACGATCAGTGATGTGACTGAATATATAAGAGCCAACCCATCTTCCATGTCAGTTTTATAGGCTGGCATAAAGGATATGCAATCTAATGTGCGGATGGTTCTTCTATACGTAAATCGGACCTATAGCTATACGTCCACGATTTGGCTATGTTTGGTGTAAAGTAGGACGTAAATAAGCGAACCGCGAAAGAGTTTCACTTGCTGAACAGATAAAATTTCATACAATTATATATATGGTCAAAAACCTCAGATTTTGCCAATACGAATTTATCCGTTTGAATGACCAAACCGAATTCCAACAACGTTATAAATTATTTCGAGATCTTCAAATATTGACTAAATGAAGTAAATGCTATTGATGCAAATCAAAAATCTTATTCGATTAAACTGTTTGGGCTGCTCATCTTCAGTCTAAATGTTATTCTACAACTCTAACAACTCAAAATGTACTGTTTTGGGAATGTCATATGCTTTTAAGATAATTGTGCAATACTCATACTTTTGTGGTGTTACGATCATTGTATTTGTGAATAACGAATTTGTATTTGGTTGTAGCCAAGCAATTCATATAATTCAATGTGGCCGAATCAGGCCTTCATAGGAAAGAAAACCCGTAAAATGTTGGCCAAAATTATGATTTTAAGTTCAGAAAGAATGGAAAAATGACAATTAAATCAATTATGGCTGACATTTGACTTTAATAGCCAATTTTATATAAAAACTAAACTTAATTCATCCATTTAAAACGAAATCTCAGTTATGTGACGCACAATCGCCCAAAAATAATAAGTGATGATATGAGTCAATAGAAATTATCGATAATGATTGAAAGTTAACCTATAAACGACATATCTTATCAATTCTCGAAATTATTATCAAAAGTGTGGAATTCTATTGTAAATGGCTTAGAGATTAGTTTTATTTGAATCATTATTTAAATTAATCATAGAAAATTTATACAACTTAGTCAATCATTAATCTTTTAGATGCCACTCATATATTGAACGAGAATTCATATATTGAACATTTGATCAGGTGTTTTGAACTTTATTACGATTCGCTTTCCGAGTTGCCAGCTATATATTTGCCTACACCTATTTTATACTTTGTTCACGCTATAGACTTGGTTTAGCCTAGCACCTTGTTCGTTCGAATGTTTTATGAGGCTCATTTTTTGTCCAAAAGCTATATGTGAACAAGTGAAACTGTCGCATTGGGAGTGAAGATTTTTCCAAACAAATACATAAAAAATTGAAAATTGATGTTCTGATCTTTTGTCATATGCGCGGGTATACATATCGATAGGCATCAATCTATGAATCTGAATTGCACCTTACCTATATATAAGCATAAAGCGCCACTTCCATTTTAAACTACTAACATAAAAACTATTATTTTACGCATATGGCATAACACCTCTTCTTAATCTTTCTATTAATTAACAAATTTCGTATATGGATGTGTTACAAATTATTAACCTAACCTCTTCTACCGAACAAAAAGAAAAAAAACAAAATCAAATTCAATTATTTATTTATCTAACATGCTGATATTGCTTGGTTAATCGCCCACACTGTGTGACCAATCAAACGTTCGTACTAAGAAAATAATAAGAAAACCAAAAAACTTCTGTCGTTTTTTTGATTTTGATTTATTACCATATAGCGAAAAGTGTTAATTAGCCGACATTTTTCGTCGATTGTTAATGTAATTTCAAATTGTATAAACTTTATATACAGTTTAGACAAGTTAGTTTCGCGACTCGTAGTGCTAAATTATTATAAAGGTCAGATTATTTAAACCTCAAAACTATTAAGTTATATGTGTGGTGGATAAAAATCATAATGGTCGATGATGGGAAAAACTATTGTAAGACTATATCTACTTCTTCTTTCAAACATGTCCATTAATACAAATCGAATGGCGTTAAATATGGTATCTTGATGGCAAAGCTATTAGCTTAGGATAATCTTGATTAAACCATTGTTTAACATGTAAACCGAAATGTGACGGAAATTCATGTGAAAAACAAATAAAAGGTCTTTTAAAAGTAACGCCTCAGTAGTAAATAATTTCTAAACGCATCCTTTTTATGTCATCTTTGGCAAACTGATTATAAAAACCATCGATCTTTATAAACGTATTTTTTTTATAATTTTATCGTATGTAACCGTCCTAATAATGAGCCTTAAAAAAACGCAATACGTGAAAACATCCGGTCTTAGTTTACAGGGCGATCATGCGATTTAACGCCATTAGATTACTTTCTTTAGGGTTTCTTGAAATGTTGATCGTTTCGACTTAAAAGGAAATTAAATTCCAATCACGATTTGATAAAAGTAATTTGTAATTCCCTAGATGCCAATCAATGACGTGATGACCTGATCAAAAGTCGGCTAGTAGCGATTTAACAAATTACATAATATACTCATAGAGATATCAATAATGTTGCCTTTCAAGATGTTGCCTTTCAAGATTATTATATATTTTTCTACAAAACATAAAAATATATCTCTGAGTCCGAAATCCATATATCAAAATTAGAAAACATTATATATTTTTCTACAAAACATAAAAATATATCTCTGAGTCCGAAATCCATATATCAAAATTAGAAAAAATTCAAAAGAAAAAGAAACATATACAAGGGACATGCATAATTTAACGTCATTACTTGCAGGAATAGACGCTGTAAATTTAAGAGGGCAACACTCATTTCATCGGTCACTTTTGAATGAACCAAATCTATGGACATTTAACTAACACTAAGTAGTGGATATGTATCATAACATTTATATTAAACTAGGATACTGGAATACACTGTATATATATTGTCATTCCAATAAGTCTACCTCAATGACCTAGGATACGATATTTACGGAAATATTGGATTTTATTTTATCGAATATCACGTTTGACCTACAACTATAATTGATGCATGTATATTATATACTTGAATGAGGTCATATACTATACGTATATATTATATATATATATATATTTCTATAAAGCCATGAAATGATATAGTGCACAACCCCATAAATGAATGGTAATTGCGATTTAGTCACAAAATAACCAATGTCTAAACGCATCCAATTTTCAAATTCAAGATCATATTTTAATGTAAGGTTACCCTTTTGCAACGAGCTTATTTAGTTTTGCCAGTTTGTTTAAACGTACATATATGTAATAATCAGAAAATGTATATGACCCACAAATGGGTCACAAACCGAATTAGATTAAAAATAGCAAAACCATTATGAGTCACAATTTATGTCACAAAAATCTTTTTTTGGTGATATACAAAATATTTGGTTATGATCTGGTTACGGTTCGCTGATATATGGTATTGGACAGCAAGTGTATGTATATATTATGATTACGTCAACGGAATTTATTAATTTTACAACAATATGTAGAACAAAAACTTATAATTTTCACTTTTATTAATATTCAATCTACATATATATCTGAGTGCTCGTTTATGTATTTTAAATACGCGATTTGATAAGGCTTCACAGTCCATTGTCCCACATATATGTATATTATAAAGTTTTTATAAGATTTCAAAGTTATGAAAAATAAATAATTTCACACCGAAAAATCGGTTGCATAAAACTGCTAAAACATTTTTTTAGGTTTGCAAAATCTAAACACAATACGTATACAAAACTGCAAAAAATCTTAAGCAACATAGTTTTGTAATAGGGCAACCATAACTAATTATTTATAAGGATATAATTAAAAATAATTACAACCATTTTATACAATATGTATTCTTAACGAATTTGTTATTTAATTGAAATAAATTGCACGAAATTAAATCATTTAATTAAGAAAATTAGTTGTCTCACGTCACATCATAACACACAAGCTGCGCGTATCCAATATTTCAGAAAATGCGTTACCGGTATTTTATAATGCGGGTGCTTAAATAACCAAAACTGATTGCACAAGTTTCACATTGGATATAAATACAAAAAAATTATAATTAATTAAATAGCACTTACGAATATTATTATTATTATGAATATAATCGATAATATTTATTGTAACCATTCGATACATAATCGTAAATCGCAATAAAAAAGCTTTTTTCCTAATAACTATATAACTATGCACAGTGATTTGATCGTTCGTTATTCACGACTACTATTCCATTAATTAATAATTAAACTTAAAAACTAATAAACATAAAGTTTATAAACAATCACACAACTATATGGTTATTATAAACTACGACACTCATTCGCATGCACATAATAACACAGAGCACATTCAAATAATACAAGATTCAAAACTAAACTGACTGAAAATGATGACAAGAAATCGTAAAGAATTGCGAGAATATGAAAATTGGTTACAGTTGGGAATCGATTATTTAACTATCTTAGCTTATAGGTATAATAATATATATATGTGCGTTGGTTTGTGGGTGTGTTGTGCATGATACGCGCGATACGGTATAGTGTGAACATGCGTGATTTTTTTTATTTTATTAATTTATTAGTTTTTATTTAATGGAAAAAGGTATAGACGATTCTAGAAAATCTGTCCAAATTAATGGGAATTTCCAACTATATACTATACGAAGTTTATGTTGATTAAAAGTTAAGACGCATGCACTATAAATAAATATATGTTTGTCATGCTTTTGGCAGAGGCACGGACGGAGCTCATCTGCAATTTATATATTTACAATTCAAGAGCAGTCCGAAAGTTAATTAATTTGTTTTAAAAGCTTCCATATTTTTTAAGTTCGAAATATGCATATAATTACTTAATTAGTAGCAGAGTATTCTGTTGTAATGGTGAATTGTGGATTGGTGAAGTTGATTGTAAAGCATAAAGCGGCTCAACTGTAGAAATGATAGACGGTCGGATGATTGGTTCTTCCCGACTGGGTATAACGATACAAATTATTAATTAATGTTTTTAATGTGAGACTGAGGAATTGACGTTGGTCCGATTTACGTAGAATTGTCCGATTTACGTAGAATCATCTGCGCATTGCATAGCTCCATGTCAGCCTATATTACTGATATGGACGATGAGTTGGGCCCATGAGTTCTGCACTCCAACAGGGAGGATAATAGATGTGTTTATTAAACACTACCGATCGTAATCGGATGGTGAAAAATCCCTTTTGCATCCAACCCCTATTGGGATTCGAACTGATGCCACAGCTATAACCACTGCCCCATTTGGGCGGTAACTGATAGATTTGTCAAATATAATATTTTAAGGTATGAATCACATTAGATTTCTATGGTATGGATAGGACGTCTGAATTTTAATCTTGGAAGAGAGATACCCTAAAGCTCTCGAACGTTCGATCTTTATTCTAAGTAAATGGGTTCAATTTGTTTTGGTTTACTTACTTTTTTTATGTGTGATACGAAGTATGCATACAGTGCTGCACTAGGTTGTGGGCAGAGCTGTAGGCATACGACGTATGACGGCGTTTTTTTCTGTCGCTTCAAGCAGATTTTTCCTATACCATTATATCGAAAATAAAAGGGAATAGCACGGTTTTTATATATGCTACAACAATACATAATTCTACGAAAGATGCATTCGCTATGAGGAGTTATTTGAAACATTAGGTAAACAATGTAGAAAAAACATAAATAAATTTATAATTCAGTTTATTATTTTTCAAAAATATTGTTTGTAATGCGACATTTAAATTTATCACTAAATATATCCGTTAAAATTTTACTTTATCCAACAAAACAAGTAAATTCGATTATTATAATACAAATAATGATTTTCAATTTGGATTAAATTGAATTTTCAAAATAGTTTCAATTTTTACAACATATTATCTATTCCTCCATTTTGTTTTGCAGAGTACATAAATATTTTTTTCTATCAACAGAAAACTAATTGAAAAAAAAACAAAATGAACTTAGTCACGATTTCATTTTTATTTAGATTTACGTGGTGTCGTCCTGATTCTGATCGGCGAAATTAGAAATTGAAATACGAAGCAGAATAGATGTAATTTAATTCATATAAACGTGTGTGTCTCAATTTTTCTGCCATCAGAATTCTGCTCATATATCCAGCATTAATTTAAAATCAAACATCATTAATCAATTAAATCGATTTTCTGGAAAGAACGATTTTCTGAGTTTGAATAATTTTTGTAGCCGAATTCTAGTGTTCTCTAACATTCTATTTATTGGTATGTCATTTGAATGTTTAGAACAAAAGTTATGGAATAATGCCAAAGGTAGACAACCAATTAGTTCATTTACTTACTAACTAAACCGTATACAATTAAGAAACCGAAATCTATAAGATCTACAAATTTACAATATCTCTCGCGTGACATGGTGATGGGTTGGGACGATAGGGTCACATCTTTATATGCAGCATTCGATTCTCTAATAGCCCTAAATTATGAACAGAGGAACGTACTCCAGTTTTTTAACTGTTAGCAAATACCTGATGGTACATATGATGATATATAGTATTTTCAGAACCAAGTCCAATAATCTGCCGTTGTTTTAAATAATTTTTTTTTGGGTGACATAATCTCTCGATCATAAAAATCTCCCTTTATTAATTGTGTTGTATTAGAAAGGCCCATTACAATATGACAGATAAGAATAACTGACTCGACCAAAGTTTGGAAGACTTCCCACTTAATTAATGAGGTGTGGTTGAGTTGATATCAGGGTGAGATGAATTACCACTTAACTGAGTTCTTAATTATGGTGATCGTTGTTCCAAACTTCTAGTAAATACCTACCTCTTCAAGTATAAACGAAGATTAGCAGAACGCTCACATTTGTTATGGAACAATAGAGAAAATATATTATTTTACAATTTAACGAAGACATAATTAGCATTGGTGCTTTTGGGCAGAGTATGCCACCGGACAACTTCATGAAGATATGCATTTTATTCATAATGTTGTCCGGTGGTTACTGGTTGTGATATACAATAGCAATTATTCACTTTCAATAATTAATGGTTCAGAAGATTCAGAACATAGACAATGTTAGAATGAAATATATTTACAAAAATATTACTTAAAATAATCACGCTTATACTACTCTCATTAGGCGAGAGGACAAAAAAAGGTAATATAATTCTAATCTGAATCTTCTTAAATATAACATTTTGTGTATAACTTGCGATCTACTTCATCATTGTAATCAACACCAAAAAACTGTTTAGTTTAATACCCCGGCGATGGAAAAGGATTTTGTCATCTGTAGGCTGGCAAGAATCTATATGTAACATGCTAATGATATACGGTAATCAGACCAGTAGCAGTACGTACGATCATGATTTTGATAGAAACCAGGTTAAAATTGCTAAAAATGGTCTGTAAGAAATTAAATTTCTGCTTATTAACTTGTACAACCGTTTAGATATCAATCAATACACTAAAAACTACTTGATAAAGAAATCTGAACATTACATCAAATAGATGTTAGTAGAGGTTATCAATGTATACGTTTCTAAGGTTATCATTATTGCAGAAACGTATAAAGAGCAACAAACTAAGAAACTTCAATTTTCGCTAACAATCATTATGAAAATTAGGATAAAGGTCGGAATAATAAATATTTGTTCAGTAACATGAGCTCCCAAACCAACATTGACCTAGGTGGGATTTCTCACATTTATTGTTACATCGTTATATTTGTGTTTTTAATTTTTGAAAGAAACTGAGGCAACGTTAATTTGGTAGATTCATAGATGTCATAAATAGCTTATACTCTGAACAGTTTAACGCCATTCTTTCCTATTATGCCGTAATCTGTTATCTTATGTTGACCAATATCTCTCGACTCATGGCCAAGTTAGTTATTAGTGAATTCGTCAAATTACTCTGAACTTTATATTATTTAGTTATGCCTTAAATAATCGAAATATGACCGAAATAAAGGTCCAAAAGATATGGATTGGTCATACACTGAAGAAATCACTAAGTCATATAACGAGGATGTCATTGGACTGGAACACTAAGGGGAACGGAAAGTAGGAAGACCAGTGATGATATGGACGTGAACACTGCTAGTGAAACAACTTGGTAAATCATGGGAAGAGATTAAGGCTTCAGCCTGCAACAGAGTAAGATGGTCCAGACTCGTAGATTCCTCTTTAAAAAATTGGAGGTACATTAAATAAAATTATCATAATGTGGTATTTAGAGAAGAATCACCGATCGAAATATTCATGTATACATCAGTGAATTACCGCTCAAACCAACGAGTTTGGCTGATACAATTACTTTTTGAGGACTGAGTTTATGAAAATATTACTGCCTTAAGGAAAAGTATATTGCAATAAACAGAATACATACTATATACATATATACTATGTAATATACCTGGATAACTATCTTGTGTTGATTTACATCCTAAACATAAGAATTTTTGTATGTATATCTTATCTTGAAATACCTCGAATAAATTACAACAATTGAAGTCACAACTAGTGAGAAAGACAGCTTAATGACAGCTTAATGCATTGCACCTATGAATTTTATTTTAATAAAAGTTTTGAATGTAATAAAAGTCTTATGACCAATTCGATTTACGACCGATGTTTAAAGATCTATCTCGGTCATAAGTTGGAATACTATTATATCGCCTTTCAATGATCAGCTTGGCGGAACTATAATTAACAATATGTAATTCGCTAAATAAAAACTAGAGGCTTGTTAATAGTGCATTAGATAAATTAAACGGCCTATATCCATATATAACAAAAAGATGATTGATACGTCAACATCAATCAACATCTAGCTCGAAAAATTACATAAAACCAAAAAAATAATAATTTGGTGAAATTTATATAGCTGTCATGTCGTAATTGGGTGTAGAGAGTTCATATGATTTTCCTATATACGGTTTCTTTTCATGAAAATTCCATCATCGTATATACTAATAAAACAAAAATAATGCCAACATGACTAAACCATTAACATTTAAAACCTAAAACAATTTATTGGGTTTTCGTTCGTTTGTTACATATAATATGTTATATTATGTAGCACACACCCAGCAAAAAAATTATGAAATTGTTTTATTAAAAATATATACATAAAACTGTAGAGCAAAATTAAGTAATTTTCCATCGTCATACACATATGTATGATATAAAATGGCATTACCAACCTCAAGTCTATAATAAAATATATTCCTCATCTTGTATTCGAGTGCAGCATAGCATATATGTACATATAAAAACGAGAGAAAATTTTGAAATTAAACGAACATCACGTTTTGATTCAAATAATTTATCTGTCTAACCTTTCTAATTTCAAGAATTTTCACATATGCATATTTATGTTATATACATACATGACACGGACGTGCCTGCAACAAACTCGATGTACGAACACCAATTTCGAATGTGAACATAAAACCAACCAAACATAATCGCAAATCTAACCTTTATGTCGATTTGGAATTTCAATGCTGCACAAAACAATTATGGCCTGACGTGTGATAAATATATGATATAGGCTTTACATAGATGATTAGCAACAAATCGTGCGTATTTCAAATGACATTGAATAGTTTTTCAAATCTTACAAAACTTAAACATTTTAATTGGCTTTTGTCTATATATAAAGTGAATAATCAAAATCAAATTAAATTTTTGCTTAAGTTTTATATTTATGGTGAATTTTAGATTATTAGTGGCGGCCGAGTTATATAATATCCATAATATGTGTATATAACTACATACATATATGTATCCAGAAGAGGGTTGGGTTTTTATATATTTGTTTTAAACATTTATGTTGATTTCTTCTTAGTTTGGTAAATATCTTGTTGATATTTGATACTTGTTAGTGTGCAAATATATATATTACAATATAGATGGATTGGATACATAACTAAATGGGTTGAATTGTTATTTAAAAATACAGTAAGTAAAATTGATGTTTACCACGTTAATTTCAGTTGACTGAAACAAATTCACTACTCTAAGATCGCATTCATGCGCGAACACAAGACGTAATTAATTATTTCGTACTTCCCATATATATATATATTGTATACATCGACTTTTGTTATTGTTCCGTTTAAAAAAATTATTTATTTAATTTTGGTTATCAGAGGTGACCAGATTTCGGCGAAATAAACTCAATTTTAGATGGTCGGTTTATGTTAGTCTTATGATTTAAAATGTATTATATACAATGTAATAGTGACACATGTTGTTGACATTTATGCCAGAATTTGTGTTTTGTTTATAGCGTGAACAGTTGTTAACGATAACCAGTTGAATACCAGCAAGCCTATTTGGTAATTCGATCGACAGTAGAAATGTACACTGTTAAATAATGAGACGGGAAATTTTCAGCCAATGGTCATGACTGTACTAATTTTGACATTTAAAAAGTTTATTTCTGTTATTAAGTAAATTTAGTTTTGTTGCATAAGTTTATTTAATAACAATTATGGATTCAATAGCAATATATTTTTCCTGTGATAGGGAAGATGACAATAATTGGTCGCATTTGCGTTATAGATCAATTTCGTGATACAAAGTTTGTTATAAAACATGGGTTTATTATCTTTCATGCATTTTATACTTGAGCACATAAGTATTTAATATTCACTTAAAAGGAAGATCCACCAGTATACTTAATATTTTAAAGCTAGTTACTTCTTTGCGGGTTTGTAGTCAAGCCAGTTACCAGCTGAGTGTTGGCAACGATTTTAACATTCGATTTTCACAACGATCTTTATTAAGTGCATTAAGGGAATTTCTTTCGGTATGTGAAGCTAATATATGCCCTCAATAAAGTTAAACCGAGAAAATGCGATTCTGAATCGTTTTACAACATTTTTGGCATACAAAAAGCATTTGCGGGAAGCTTAACCTTTCTATTTTACCATCAGAAAGTGGCAACTTCGACAGTGAGGATAAAAACCAATTGATGGGACCAGAAGGGAATAGAGTACTATGAGGTGCTGAAGCCGGGTAAAAGTGTCAATGGACAATGCTCATGGATCGCTTGATTGCTGATTGCTCGAAAAACGAGAAAACCTTATGCAATCGCACTCTCATTGTCCATGACACTATCAAAACGATGAGAACCTAGGATTATCACTGGTTCCGTTCTATGAAGCATGGCTTGGCAGGGGTATACTAGGCCAGTTTCGAAGAAGTGCAAAAATGGTTGGATGAATGGTTTCGGCCCAAAGACGAGTTGTTTTATCGTGTCTGTATTCATGTATCACCAGATAGATGTCAAAAATGTATAGATAGCTAGCGACAACAATTTTACTAAACCACTTTTTATATTTTTTAACTGCGCATCTAGTACAATTTGCAAGGTTTAACATTATTATATTACAATATTTCGTATTAAACACCAAACGTCTGGTCACCTCAAATATAACAAAAATATTATTAGTATTTTATAGTTTATACAATTTCATCTTTATTTAAACACACATGTATTCGTTTTATTGATCGTGTGAAGGCCATTCCGCGAAAGATATACAAACACAAGCAGCAAAACAAAACATGAAATAATTTCAAAACATTTAGTCATTACTATACAGTGTAACATCTTCAAGAGGGATTGCAGATTAGTGATATCAAATTTGCCGTGGGTGAATTATGGAAATTTGTTAAATGTATATCGAATTTGTGCTGTTAATCGAATCGTGATGATAAGACTTAGTTGGTTTCAAAAATTTCGAAACTGTTTTCGTTTTTAGTAATTGATACTCAGTTTATGATTTTCTCAGATTGCCAAATGATATTCCAACTGTGGATTGGTTAAGCAACGAGAGGGGTCGTCGATAAATTTATCAGATTATCTACTGCTTCCCTCGATATTTACTTTGCAAAAAAAGGTAGTACGAACTATAATAGCACATTCATTAAAATCACACAAACTTAAGCTTTTTTATTAGAAAATGATTATATAATATATCATCTTCCAAAATATGGCTGACGAGATATAGCACAAGTATGAGAGTTTCTACCATAATTGAATCAGCCTTATCTTTAAACGTCTTCCGATGCGATCGTTATTCGGAACTCCAATTCACTAGAACAGATGTTGATGTTATAAACATACAAATAGCAGTCAATATGGTATTCCCAAACAAACTTCCAACAACATCAATTATGATTTTTGGGAGATTTTAATTTGCGAGATTTCAAAGAGTTGGGAAAATCTTAGATTTCCCAACTCTTTGAAATCTCCCAAATTGATGCTGTTGATGCTATTTTCCCATTGGATAAGATTATAGTTCCCGAATCGCTAAACCTATTCAATATGAGTGTTATAGCTAATAGAGTTTCCTGTGACAGTCAAAAATATCAATCAAAACATTTTTTGGACAATCAAAGAAACATAGTGTTTATAGATGAATAGCTTCCGATTTACTCGTTTTGTATAAAGAGGCTGAAATTCACTTTCAATTAATTGTGCAATATAATTGTATGACACCAATTCTGCACATATTATGAATTTTCTTATCTATCTTATCATCATTTTACTGTTTATGTTGTAATATATTAATTTAAATGTTGTTGAACGACTGATAAAGATTGAGAATTAAAATAAAATTTGAAATATAAAGTAAACAAATAAATATGTTCTTCGAAAATGGCGTCACATACGTTGTTTATACGTGTGGTGTAGATTTTAAATTAAAGTTGGTGTTCGATTAACTTGACTTTTAAAATATTTTTCTACTATCAAAAACTTATTCAAAACTAAGACTTTTAAATTTGAGATTACATATTGAAAATATTTCTGTCTCTACTATCTGTTTTGGAGCGGAAGTGTTCTCAACTCATTCACAGTTCTCTTTTTATGTCTTAATATGATTTAGTCAATCAACAGGTACATTTTTATCGGTCAGGTAAATTTATTTTTTTGATGCTCAAATGAAAATCAACCTCATTAAGACGCCGATTAATACAGTGAAAGATTCAGATAAAATTCAGAGAAGAGCGCAAGCAACAATCGAAGTAAATCATAACCGAAAATCTACGGTACTATATATATGTAGGCAAAAATTGCAAAACTATTAGATGGTCGAAGTCAAATTATTTCGGGGGGTTTTCAATGAGTGAAACTTTTACTGGTAAACGTGGATCACATATATACGAGTTTATCTGCATAGTATAATTATGTTGGTACATCAAGTTTAATATATAGGCTCTCATTCGTCAGGTATAAGAATTCGATACAAAATGAATTAAAGAATTAGGTGAGATGGGTCGGCTTACGAGTCTAGCGACCAATTAGTTACAAAAATTTTCAATTCAACAATGGAGGAATTGGAATGTTTTTTTATATCGTATTGATCGAACTTCAAATAGTGAGGATTCTTTTATTAAAGAAAAGGCGCTAAAAATTATGAAAAATCTCTTTGGTAAGAAACAACAGGAACCTTTAGCATCAAGTGAAGCTGCCGTAGAGACTTTTGTTGCAACCAATGGAATGCTTGAGAAATGTAAGAAGAAACACTCCATTAAAAAACAGAAGTGGCGACAGTGAAATCAAAGAATGTCAATAGGTTTTCCATTTCGACTAAACTGGTCTCAAGATATCTACTTTGGTGATCTGCACCAGAAGAAATAGGAGTACCTCATCACTTGCCGTCCAACCAAAATCTCCTTTGAATCAATAAATCATAAAAAATCCTAGTCCTTCTTGAATTACGATAGACACACTTTAAGGATATGGCTCACCATGCTCACGGAACACTGTTTCCTGAATAATTACATTATTCAACGCAAACTGCGAACAGATGGAAAAGGAAAACAAAAAACTGTTTAACACTTCTTGTGCTCCTGGCTTCTATGCTTTTTCCACTTCATAGTCTTCAAACATTGCAGTCTGTTTTGAAGTACGATTCCAAATTGAGAATCAACTGGCGATTTGAGTGCACCGAATATCTTGAACTTCATTAGAAAAACAAACAGCTTTTCAAGGCTGAGAGTGTACGCCTGAGAAGGAATGTCACAATGGGGCAATCGAACCTTAGTGATGGAGAAAGAAACCAATCTCAAAGGGAGAAAACACCAAAATCGAGCTTTTATATTTTTCTAAAAGAAAATCTTCTTGATTTAAAATATTTATTGGAATTTTAAATTAAGTCGTTCCGAAAATTCAGAGCACGGGAAAGGCATAAAAATCATCATTACAGTTTATTTACAAATCAAACACAACGGCTTGGGATGACTAGGACACTTTCATAATTACGTAAAAAATACTTCTAGAGATTTAAGAATACAATCAGAAGATGAACTTAGATAACAAGGCATACTTAATTATTTGGATAGTGCACCTGTATATATCTTGATTCGATTCACAATATTTTCAAAAACATAAAGGTGATGTTTCTTCCTTCGAACACTACAACTCTTAGACAACTATGGGTCAACAGGTTTTCGCTGCGTTTAAGGCTAATTATTAACGGGGAGTTATGCGATTTATGATTAATGAGAGGGTTAAAAATGAAGTTATCACTTATAAAAGTATGGAAAAATACAATATGTTGCGTGGAAAAAACAACGTTAGGATTCTATGGAAACAAATGAAAGATAGCACAATAAATGCATTTTAACATACAAAGTAGTATAGGCGCCAGAAGTAGTATAGGCGCTGTATCTGATGTTATCGATACTAACAACATAACTGGCGATATTGTGATAAAGGAAACGAGTGGACGATATAAAACCATATAATTTGAAACGATTTACGAATCCTCGCTTAGCGGAGCATTTCTATCAACATTTCTACGAACCCATGTTGACACTTTAAAGAAAACTTAGAACTGTTTCGATGATATTTTAACCTGAAACCATTACATCAATCTTGATTTCGCATATACACAATGTTCACATCTGTTTATTTATCTAGGTTATAGGTACACATATAGGTACATATAAAAAATCGTAATGACTCATTTTATATTACTTTATTTCCGCTCCTCATTCTACTTTTAAATCTTAAGTCAATTGGATTGACACAAATAATACAAATAGAATAAAAACTGCAACACCTATTATTTATGTTTTCGTATACCATTTCCAATCAACGTACCGTGAAAATTATTAATTAGAAAATTATCAAAAAAAAAAAAAAACTACTTAAAACAAAAGAATTGATGGCTTTTGTTAACACTTTCGGCAATTAGATTACAAAACATCTTACTATATACAAATGCAATTTACCTTTTAAATGACTCATTAGTTTTTGTAAATTGGGGTAACTACTTTGAAAAATTACTTACGTATATAAGGTTATTTTTAGACATGTGTGTTTTGTCGAACAATATTGACGATGTTACACTCGTTGTAGCGCGTGGTATTGTACGCTGTAACAAAAACCACTGGTTCTATGTTATAATTTACGAGTAGCAGTAATGAAGCAATAACAAAACTATTTTATTCCAAAACAACAAAATCGTAAACTGGAAATCTAAATAATAAAAATAATTTTAGAAATATTTTAGTTTTTGGTCTAATTTTAGAAAATATATTTTTCCAATTTTCAACACTAAAATGTCATAAAAATGTTTGATATGATTTTTTTTTAAACATGCATATACATATATGCAACATAACGCTTATGCAAGGCGCCTATTTTCAGCCGATCGAATTGTGAAATCGCTCATCCAACGATTTATAATTTGATTTGTATACGAAACGGAAATACGTGTCGTGTGAGCAGTTTCTTAATACTATGTATATTCAGGTGACACTCGAATTAGACTATAAAATTTTGAAGATTGATCATATCACATATTTTAATAATTTTCACATTTCAATTAAACAAATGTAACGGACATATTTTAATTGTATAGCGTGAGATTTTTATATATACGATCGTACACAAAACCAAGCAGTGACTATTCAACAAACTTGTTATTTAATTGCATTTATACATGTAATTCGCTTCAATTTATTACAGTAAAGTAGTAAAAAAAATTTTGATTATGTAATTTTAAAGAGTCATGCCACTTATAGGTTAATTTCAAGATCATGTAAAAAAAATATTAACTCCAAGGCTAATGTACAAGATGACTAATGACAAAATAATTATAATTGATGTATTAACTCAAGATGGTCTACAATTATGTTAAGATTTACATTAAATTAATGTATATCAAAGTGTGGGTATAGAACTAATAAATTAGCGGATTACCGATTTAAGATCAGTTTTATATATACATATGAAGTGAAATTTAATGATCTGGTGGTCTCTATAAAATGGGCGATTAACTATTAATATACGATTAAATTTCAATTTTGTTTTACATGATTTTGATTGATATGTGGATGTGGAGCTTAATATTTTTTACAACCCATAAGTATATATTCAAGAAATATGATACTTCACAAACTGTTCGGCCAGTTTGATTATTTAGCCAGCAAAATACCTTTTGTGTGGCAACAAATTCAAATTTAAGAAATAGTTCTACCAACTGTGTTAATTAATTTTTAAAGTTTTAGGAAATAGCTGCAAAACGCTCTCATTTACGTCTGCAAATTTTAAAATACCATTAGAAGTCTAATATAAAATAATCTTATCTTATTAGTTATTTTCATTAATTTGACAACAGTTGTGTTTTAATTACCATAAATTAGTTACAATTGATGATAGGTGCTATAATAACAATATACAACGTATTCATAAATTATTCAATAATTTTGATAATACCATCAGAAAGTATTGTTCCAATAAATAG
The DNA here is from genome assembly GCA_963932295.1 of Tipula lateralis. Classification (NCBI taxonomy): domain Eukaryota; kingdom Metazoa; phylum Arthropoda; class Insecta; order Diptera; family Tipulidae; genus Tipula; species Tipula lateralis. The sequence continues at coordinate 30,781,168 of OZ010737.1, forward strand.
GTTAAACCGGTTAGAGGCAGTGTTCGTCCGTATCGTCGCCAAACTCAGCATTTTGGTATCATTGGAACCACTTTGCGACGCATTTCGAAGGATGATTATCATTTGTTTCCGTATAAAGTGCAATTAACACATACATATAATAATGACGACAGACTGTTCATGTCGCTTAAAATACGGCCAAACAGTCGCTCGAAAGGCTGAAACTGAACCTGATTATTTAATACAAATTTTAATAGCTGTAGAGGGCCGTTTCACACTCTCTGACGGTTAATCATTAATAAGCTATTTAATAAGCAATTGCCATATTTGGGCAACAGAAAATCCACACGAGATCCATAAAACGGCATTGCATGACTAAAAAGAAAATAATAATTGTTCAGAGATGACGAAACAGTCGATCGAAACCGATGTCGGTGGATGTTGGCTCATTACCAGTATGCCCTTATATTAAAAGATGGCGCACACATTATAAATGCTTGATTTGCTTTCAATTATTTATTTGGATAGTTCTAGTTATGTCAATGTCAGGATCAATATGTAAACCTTTATTTTTTGTTAAGTTGTGTTGTATTGTGGGATATGCCTAAACGGATACATATGAAAGTGCTGGTATATATGTATTTTAGCAGATAAACAACTAAGATTCGCATCCGATCAGCATATAACGAATATATCAGATTTTATCCAGATATAGTCAATATTGCCAATTATCAAGTAGATTAAGTTTTCATTGAAATAAAAGAAGAAATTGTAAAGCGTGAAAAAAAGCTTTTTGATTTGAACTTTAGTTGTGTTTGTGTGTGTGTTGCTAAATTCAATGTTATTATTTTTCGTCGCTTTGCCGGCAAATAACTTATAATACTATAAGGGAAATCGTGTCAATTTTCATAGTAAATGCCAACGACAGCATGATTTCGTTAAATATAAGTTTCGGAGAAAATTTCTAGATGGCATACCAATACGTTTTAACGAGAACAATAGATAGCACGGGAAGTAATTTTTTAATGAAATGACATAATTTAAAAAAACAAATTTTGTTTTATTTATTTATTATTATTTTTAAATATAAGCCCATTTACTTCAAAAATTTCCAATTTCGATTATAAAATTAATTTTTTTTAGGTTTTAAATTTTGGTTTCGTTAACAATTCGTTGAATATAAAAAACTGCAGTTAAAAAATGTAAACATTTCGTTCAACTACTACTAGTGCCATCTTTTAATCTTCTCCGGAATCATATCATGTTGTGTGGCACATGATATCGACGCGATTTCTCTTATAGTTAAGTTATTAATTATAAGTTATTTGTTTGCCGGTTGGCGTTATTTTCGAAATATTGTGATGACGTTATTAAATGACTACTTGATCAAAAGAAAATATCAATTCCACCCGCCTTGCACATGTTACGACCTTTACTATGCTATTTGTTTATTTAGTGTGCTATCGTGTTGTGGCAGTGCTAGCGAATTATTAAATTTCGATGATAATTGTATTTGTGTATACAATTATTTAGTAGTGCAAATTACACCGTTTTGAGACCTGTATGTTAACTATTCTAATAAAATCTACGTTTCAACAACCAAACAAGATTATCGAAATAGATCGAAAAATTACATTTTTAGGCCGATCATTGTACAAAAAAATAAATTTATATTTAGTGTGTCAATAAAAACTAAATTTTAAAACTATATTTAAAATAATATAATATTATTTTCTACTTCAATTAAGCCGAGCTACATCTATTGTTAGTGTTTGTTTGTCGTTCCAATCGTATTATCAAACTGAATAAAGAAACTGCCGCATAGAATTGACTAAGTTAATCGAACTCTAACAGATAAGATGACAAATTTATTTAATAGTCGGTTAGTATTATGTATACACATATTGGGTAAACCTAATAGTGATTTAAAATCACGATAAATTGTTTGGAGTTTCATTGTTTAATCAATACTTAGTTTTATTTGTCTCGAGATATATACTAAACACTATTATCCGTCTATTATTACATTCACAGTAATGTACAAATATATAACATTTTGTTATTGATCGATATTGTAAAAAACAAATATCGGTTCCAAATGGTATCAGTCAACTAACTGTTATATGCAATTTAATTGTTAACAACTGGCTTTGATGAATTAACATGGGAAGGGAATTACATAATTTACTGAAACATAAATTCTTTAAGAATTTATTCGTCTTCAAAAAAAATCAGCGCTTCAATCCAACTGTGAAATTTGAAACTTAACGAATTACATTTAATTAATCATCACAATTTTCGTATATTGTGCATCGCATATTGTGTCTAACAATGATTTATGGTTTACAATTATCAAGACGGTGTACGTATATACCATCTAAAAACATCTTAGTTGTGAAGTTATGTTTTAAATGTTTTTTTATGTATCAATCAATGTGATACATGATTTGATATGCCGTCGACGAAGCGCATTTTCATCAATTAAATTGATTTAAATTAATTCTAAGATGTTATGATTGATGTCGCCGGTTGTAGCTTAATGGTTAAGAGAATTTCGCTTCACGCCACGGTTTCGAGTTCGATTCCCGTCGTTGACCAAAAAATTAACATGCAACCGGATGACATAAAAACGCGTTTGTGTGTAAAACCATTCGTTGGGCTGACCACCTACAATGTGCACCAATCGTTAAAAAGTTGGTTCGTAAGGTCTCAGTTGAGACGCGGTAAGAGCCGTTTACGGCCTCTAAGCCATAGTTTTTTTTTATGATTGATATGGAAGAGTAATGATAAGTCAATTGGAGTGCGGTGCACCAGTTCTAGTTATAAATATTATATTTTATACAAAATCAATGACTAGTCTTGGTTGAATGGACAATACATCGGATGACATTGAAAATAACATATTTGGTTAGTTTTGATGTCCTGGTGATTCAAAATGTAATAAAAATGAATTAATGAGCTTTTTGTGGTTATTTAGATAAAATGCAAATTTTCGCGTTTTGGTTATTTTTTGTTCGTGTATTATGAGAATATAAATAAATATTAATATATACATTTATAAGATATACGCCCAATTCTCAGGTACGAGTACATCTATAAGCATATTTAAAAGGTTAATGGAGTTTCATTGACTTTAAATTTTATAGACAAGTATTGACATATAAGAAAGAAATGTTTTAAAGACACTCTAAAACCTAAGCTTTTAATGTAGAACTAGCTGTAATTTTAATGGAATCAATTTAATCGGTGAGGTGCAAATACCTTAAAACTGAAGTCCAATCTATCCTAATGATATCTCAATTAAATTGTTTTAAGCATCGATGGTTTGGTATATATGCATACCTTTTGGTCGATCTTTCATAAATTTACTAAAAAATCAACATGGTTGTCGAAGTCGAAATAAATAAATTAATTTGTCGTACAGTCTTAAGCCATATTTTGATCCGTAGGTTTAAAAATCGGAATACACCTAATTCGTAATCTCAAAATTCTCTTATCGGTATTGATTGATAAAATTAATTGGATTTGTCATTTTCATAGGAAATTGACTATTCAGGTCAAAAATCAAAACCAACCATAAGCTAATAACTTGGATAACAATATTTGTAGATAAAATATACAAATTTTGCTCAATTTAGCAAAGAACAAGTGGGAAGAGCAGTTCAACAGGAAAATTTTTGAAATAAAATAATTCTAATAAAATAATTTTCTCTTCATATTTAATTTATTTAATTAAAGATAAATTTCCTCCAAGACTCCATATTTTACGTGAAAATCTCAATTTATCCAAAAACATATACTCGTTAAAAATTTGAAACTACCAATACAGTACTCTCGCTTAACTGTCAAATAGCGTTACCAGTACGCAGTCCTCGAAATAAAAACATCATAGACGGCATGCGCAATAACTTTCGTTAACTTGTAAATCACCGCCCAGGTGGCGCAGTGGTTAAAGCTGCGGCAGTTGGAGCGGGAGGTACCGGGTTCGAATCCCGATAGGGGCAGGATGGTAAAGGAATTTTTCACCATACGATTACGATCGGTGGTGTAAATGAACACATCTATATGACCCTCTGTTGGAGTACAGAATTCATGGGCCAACCCATCTTCCATGTCAGTACTATAGGCTGGCATGGAGCTATGCAATGTGAAGATGGTTCTACGAAAATCGAACCTATAGCCGTACGTCCTCGATTTGGCTGTAATGGCGTAAGGTAAGGACGTAAATAAGCGAACCGCGAAAGAGTTGGAAGTGCCTCGAGCCCCGAAACAGATTGTAGAGATAAAAACAAACAAACAAACTTGTAAATGCCAGTTTACGGTGTTTATTTACTCGTCGTGAGTGGTTTCGACACTTAATCAGCGGTTATTGTCACACCGGCATTAGAATTGACTTAACATGCATTTTCTAAACGCTTAGGAAAGCCGTCTGAAACAATTACAGAGGATCAGTATGAAATGCAACTAATGCTTTTGAGCTGAGCATTGCAAGACAAAAGCAATGCAGCGAAAGTCGCTACAAAGTAATTTTCACAACAATGCTCGGCACCACGTTGTGATAGTGGTCAGAAGATTCTAAGAAATTTTGAGATGAGAAGTCAAACACTTTTTCACTGTATTCTACAGACGTTGTTCCTTCCGATTGTCAACGGTTTCGATCAATATCACACAGTTTAAGTAAAACACTTCCGGTCTTATAAATCGCTGTAAACTTTCAGTTTTAAAAGATATGGAAAATAGAATGTTATTCAGCGAAATGTGTAAGTAAGAAATATACTGTTCACAAATCAACTGTGAGCAGAATTTGAAAATAAAGAAAATTACAAACTTCTGGGTCTTACATATTTTATAATTAGATGCAAAAGTGTTTACAATGGCAATCAATTTCATACAACATCAAACAATTTGTTAAAGTGTTTGAAATGAAAGATTTTCATGGATCGGAGTCGTTTGTGGCTAGTAAACGACGTAAAAAAATTTAAATAACTACGGAGGATTTCGATTTCTAAAATGTCTGATAAGAACTATCATGTAAGACTAAAAAGGAGAGAAACGAAAAATAGAGAGTAAAACGTTTAGATGATTGTTAAATGTCAAGCTACAGGATTGAATGGGTCAAGAAGAAATGTAATACGATAGCTTATATTTCTGATTTATACCGAACTGTATCTCAGATAAGAGATTCATCACGAGTACAAACAATATCGTAATTTAAGTTTACGGAACAAATAAGTAATAAATATAATTCAATGTCAAACTACACACAAAGATAAAATTCGTCTTAACACTGTTGTACTGAGGCGTTAATAGCAAATTCAAATAATAACCACAACTTTGGTCAGTTATTATTTGACAAATAAACGATTATATAAGCTATAAATTGAATACACGCAAATTTTATTGTAATTTAAATTAAATAAATTATGCATTCGATAGTTGAAACTACAAAATGTTCCCCATTAAACAGCGAAGTGTATAAATGTACTCAACAGCAAAACACTATATGTATATTAATATTTGCGTTTTGTGGTTGAGTTATTTCTTAACTGTACCGAGAATATAAGTGAATTAATAATTATAGTAATAAACACTGTTGCTTTAAAACTATGTAGTTAGTTATTTACAAAATAGTATTGAAAGTATTATATAAAACTGTTAAGCAATTATTACTTCTTCTTGTATAATAAGAAAATCTATACCGTTTTATATCATTTAAATTTGAATAACCTGGCCCAAACCACCCGCAGTTCAATGTCAAGTGCACGTTTTCAATAAAACCAATTAAAGCTCGTGTGTGTACTTATATAAACATTATTTTTAAAGATCGTCTAACGTCTTATAATTAAATTATTATGATCTTTATAATACAAAATCATGTTGATGTAAGTTTATTCATTTATTCATTTTTTGCAGCATCATTACCATCATGCAACATGTATAAATTAATGCTTATAATTTAATTAAAATAAAAACATTTGGTAAGCCTTTACGATAATGTTTATAATTATAACATAGACTGGTACTGTTCGTTTAAATATATATGACATCAACGTATAGAACTTTATTATAATACGAGTAGTTTAAGGTTCGATATAGTTATATTTTATGTTATCTAAACACGATAAAAATTCCCTATAATAAAAGAAGCATATATGGTATGTATTTACATAGTGCAGGGATTCGATCGATAATAGACGATAAAATAAAATAATTTTTATTCTAAAAATAAAATGTCATTCAACCTTACCTGTCGTATTAAATTTATCCTCAACTATCGCCTCCGCTCTCAATTTAGTTACATCATCAATGTTGTTGTCATTAAGAATAGTCGCCGCATCATTAAATATGCTATTTTGGGCAATAATTGATTTTTTCGATGCGGAGGAAGACGATCGCAGCGTTAAACTCGAAAAGACAGATTTTAATTTCGTCTTCTTTTTCAGTTTTGGTGTGCATGGCAATGATAGTGGTGCCGGAGACGTTATGTCCGATACTTTATCGCCACTACCACTACCCGAACAAGATGCTATACAATTGCTAGTATTACTAGTGGTATTATTACTAGATTTAGATTTGTGAAATAATTTATTCCAACCCATTTTTATTTTTTGTAACTTTTAGTCACTATAAAAACCTTTACTTAATTTCACATCACATCTTAACTAAACAATAAGAAAATGCATACATTTTCATTTTATTTATATTTCCGCATTTTACAATAATAATAAACAAATAAATCACAAGATCACTAAACTATATACATTGGTTCACACAATTTATTACTTAACGATTTTGGGTTTTAATCTCCTTTATTAGGAAAGCCAATGATGGTTAAAATGAAAATTATAAACTGTAACTCTAAATCTAACTATATAGCACTCTAATATACACTACTTGTTCGTGTAGTTTATATAACTGATATGAATGAATTTCAATAAGCAACTGACTGACATGAAGAAATGAAATGAACAAAAAAAAAGAAAAAACTAAAGCAGCATAGAAGAAATGAATAAAAAAATCGTTCAGTAAGAAATTTTTTTTTACATTACTAGGTTGCCTGTGAATGTTTGTTTGTGATTTATGTATACGAAATGAAAATGTTATTACTTGATGTCACGATCGAAAAGTTAAAATCAAAGTTATAAAAATACTACATAATATATATAGTATATATATTATAAAAGAGGAGCAAGAAAAGTTTATAGTTTTCACAACTGTATGGTTCACAATGCCAGACATATCAAATATTAAAGTTGTTTTAATGGAATTTTATTTTTCGACCAACTGATTGGTATACTTAATCCAATCAATAGTATGATAAGACTTGAAATTGTCGAGGAATCGAATTGATTAGTATGATAATATATTATAATATAATATGTTACATTCTCACATAAATGGCTGCCATTACTCCTGCCCCTATCGAGATTCGAACCCGATACCATTCCCATTGCAAGTGCCACAGTGTAACTACTGCACCATTTGGTCAGTCCTATTAACGTTATTTAGTATAAAGTGACTATTATAATCAAATAATATCATTGTTAATTTAAATTTGTACTTTATCATGATTACAGCATGATCACTAGGTTCGGTGAGTATGGCATATACTTACTGTTTTCGGGAATTTATTGCTTCGAAAACTGATAAAAGCCAATTTTAGTAATGAAAAATCCCATAAATAAAAAATATGAATAAATTAATGTTTTAATTCAATTCATTTTAAGCAAACAAGGCAAGTCTTATAGTAGTAAATTTCTCGACTGCAAATATAGTGGTTCCAGTAAAAATAATTTTTGTTTCAAACCTAGCGAATATATATTTTTTCCTTGTTTGATTATACTGACATTAAACATATCATTAATGAAAATAAAAATAGACCTAAGCCACTCAGTAAAAATATATTTTTCTTTCACTATAAGAGCCTGTCCGAATTAATATAACAACTATACTTAAGACGTGTTCGATTTTTGTATTTAATTTTTCTCCTGTAATAATTCTTACGTTATTCTACCCGCAACCAAATGTACATCAATGCTATGTAATAAGTTTGATATTTCCGTAAGTTATTATAAACAAAACAAAGCATACTTAATCCGATTAAATTTGAATATTCTAAATTTCCGTACTAGTTACAAGTTCTGCCATTCCAAATAAGATAAAAACACTTATATAATTTTATCTAAGAATTCACATGTTTCACACAGTTTGTCGTTTTCTTTCAAAAATTATTATGCCAAAATTAATTTGAAATGCACATAGCAAATGAACTTATAACAAATATGGAAGAGAAAAAAATTACTCTTTTATAACAAATGATATAATTATTACAGAATTCGGACAGGTCCTTATTTAGTTTTCTCTTCCATATTAGTGATAAGTTCATTTGTTTGTTATCATTAATGCCTTAGTGGGCAATTGGAACTTTTAAAGTATTGTTTATAGCATATACTAAGAGATTAGAGGATGTATGAAATTTAAAATCAAAATTGTTAAATAACATCGCTGTAGTACTTTGCTTGCGGTCCGAATTCAGAATTATCACAAGGGGAAAATAGATTACAGGAATCGGCCACGATCCTAAATTGATTAAAGTGGTAACTATACAGAATGTTAAAAATTATAATGGTAGCGTAAACAAAATGAAAAGTGCGAATATATGCCTTCCCGTGTATCAGACCATGGACAACTTAACGTAACGTAAAAAATTTAACGAAATTTTGTTCATTCATTATCTGTCAACTTAAAAACGCATCGATGCCATTTTTATGTGCAAACTTAAATAAAATTTTTAAAAAATGAAATAACTCAAAGAAGACATGTTTAAATTTAGTTTTATTGAATATGAACACCAAAGATAGCTACATACTGGAAGAATCTTACGAAAAGCATGGTTGAAACGTGAAAAAAAACGTTAAAAATTCTTGGGTTTTTTTAAATAGCTTATAACTCAGTATATGAAAATAGCCCTTTAATTCGTAACTTCCCATTAAATATTTTTGTAACCCAACGAAGCGCAATTTGTGCATAAAAATCCATAAAATAATTGATAGTAAAACAATTATCGCATTCACACAACTTTATTTTACTGACGGTATAATATATCACCTTCGCTGTATTTCAATGTGTACACCATATATTTTTTTTATCTTATCACGACTAAAGGCTTACATTTTTTAAATATACATCATATAGTAAAATTGTGAAACAAAACACAAAACCCTCAATATAAAAATATTTAAGAACTTTTGCATTTTTGTATGTTTTTTTCCAACCAAATTCTTATCTCCAAAGTTTGTTTAACTTGACCGGGTATTTTACATGTAAACATTTACCAAAAAAACCAAGGTTAGATAATTTATATAATATTAAAGGAAAACAAATAAGATTCAAAATTAAAATGTGATATATGTATGCTAAAACCATATATGTATGCTCGTATATGTACAATGGTAAGTACTAAACTACTGATCGAGTATGCCTAAACCAAAACAACTCTAGAGCGCATTTTCGGTTGGATTCTTTTCTTCTTTATTATGTATTATTATTGCATTTTCTTATTCCTGTTCTTTATTTTTAATGTTTATTATTATTATTGTTATTATTATTACTACATTATATGTAAGTTATTTATTTCTTTTTTACATTAGTGCATATAGTAATTCTTCATCTTTTTTCATAATATATACATATAGACATACAAAGAAGAAGAAGAAATTGTGTTATAATATATTATGAGGATTTATGTGTTTACATTATATACACGAGTACATAAGGTGACACAATTTCTTTTATTAAAACAAGTTAAAAAAAATATGAAAAGAAATGAACGAAGGAAGATGGGATTGAATATCAATTAAGATTTATACATGCAAAGACGTATATATCGCTTGAAACGGGAATACAAATCGACGACACAATATGATTTTTAATTAACGAAATCAAAGAGACATTTTATATCCAGTTCCTGGATTGTTTATGTTTGTCGTATGATGAATACCGACATGAAATAAAATGGGTAACGCGTACATGTCGTTTATGAGACCAAAAGTTCATGTCACCACATATAAATGAAAGAAAGTTTTGTCACATTTCTCGTAATTTATTACACCGAAACAAAATTACATCGTCTTCAGACGTCATATAGTTGTATTAATGACTGGAAAAAAAATTAATGTATTCGTGTCTACGAGATTGCCGAAACCACCATTCCAAGTAACCGATTTGCATTTTATTGTGTATAAGCGCAATAGTGAAAGTCGACGTGTGATGATGTACGAGCTATAATTATGCCTCCCGCATATTTGAATTAATTGAGTTAAATTTCATCTAATGTACACCATTCTTTTGTGTATAACAAAATTAATTATGTAGAATTTGTTGTGGTGAAGCAGTCATAACAAATCTTTGTGCATAAATGCGGTTTGAAATTAAAGTTTAAAGAATATAATATAAACTTCTTATACATATATATACATGAAAGGTAAATAAAGAGTTTAAGTCGCATTTTTAATACTATATAATATATGGGTAACATCATTTAAGAACAATTAAAATAATACCACAGCTTGGATTGGGAAAACCTACTATAGATAACTGACAAGATCGAAACTGCAGAAAAGCCAAAGTGAAACAGAGATCAGAAATAAACAAAACTACAGAAAAAGCAAAAGAACCAACACGACAAAAGACGAAACAAACCCATACTGGAATAAACTTAAGTGAAGTTCCGATGCTGCACTTCCATCATTCTAGATGCTATTAAGTTTCAAATCTATTTACCTTTAAGGTTTATGCATAATATTTCCAAAGTAACATCAAGACAATCCTTAAACTGTTTTGGTAATACTTTAAACCTATATAACGACATTGAAGTAACACTTAAATGCCAAGGAATAGCCCTAAAACTCTTGTGAAAAACTAAAGCTATAAACATACTGATCAATATGTCGCATGTGTTGTATATTGAGACCTGTTACGACATATTTGTTTGTAACTTAGTTGAATTCACCATAGTAGAGTGGTTGCAATTACAGTCAGGTGGATATAAAAGTAGATTTCATATATGGCAATTCAAAATCTAAGATCATGAAATATTCTCCAGGTGTTCCTCATGGATTACATATCATATTTCACCTAGAGGTTTTCAATTGTTTTCATTATCGGAATTGCCCTACATTCATCAGTAAAGTGACGTAAAAAGAGACTATAGATTTGAGTATAAGTTCGAACAACAATCATTACCCTGAAAATCATGATCTACTGTGTCATGGAAATGCAGTCCACGACCGTCCATATATCACATGACTTCGATAAGAACGGTGTTAAAACGAGCGATTATCACATCCGAAATGGATGGACTTAGATTTAATGTTGCACTTTTAATAAGAATTATGTGACCATAATCAATCAAGCTCCTGACTAAAGATTATCCCAAATATCGATTTCGTATTCCTTGTGCTTTCAGTAAAATTAACATCGATAAGCTTTCATTCAGCTCAATCCAAATTAATTATAAATCTTCATTAATCTATCAACAATAACATACTAAATCGAATATAACATTGATACACTAAATAGTAATTATATAGGTGTCATATGTGAAATGTAACTGTCAACTGTCAATTTTCGAATGATTTATATAACTCTTTTTATATGCCATAACAACACTATATAGCGAGATACAACCGATCACATCCACCATGTGAATTCTACACAGAACTTACATACGATTGTGAAACAAACGTATATACTCGTATACAAATATTTTCTTAACAAGTGCTGTGATTAGACGAGATTTGGTTACATGAATATTTTTCGTTTTTCCTATTATTTTTCATCATCTTGTTCAACAACAATACTAATTCTAATTATATTACATACATATACGTGTAATGTGATATGTGTGTAGATAGATCGATCGCTAGATATAAATGTAATATAATTCTAATTATATATCGCGCGTAATTTTAGCTTTCGACGACTAACTACAGAGCCATCTTTATTAGAGCCGTAATAATATGACGTATTTTTTTTTGAGCTTTTTTTAGAGGAGGTACATTTTTCATTTTCCCATAAGAATCAATGTAAAAATCACATTTTTCGAAATAATTTTTATC